>WBMY01001227.1:33694-51194 GCA_013397315.1 Donacobius atricapilla
CTTTTTCCCTTTGATTGGGCCCTTGCCTGTGATGGACAGCGAGAGAACACGGGGACGGGACTTCTGAACACCCCACTGCTATCTGCACATTGTTTGGATTTGCAGGTTATCAGTGGGGCAGCAACTTCGGCTATGACCTCATTAACTAATGTGGCCACATCAGCACCTCTCCACGGCCTTTATCACTCATCATGTGTCATAAAGCAGCCCGCTGACACCTCCCGGGGAATGCTGGTTGTATCTTATCTCCCGCAGGGGGAGGACCCTCGCTGGGAGACAGAGAGCACGTCTAGGAATGCGCCGCGGAGCCAGCGGCAGCTGACAGGGGATGATTTCTCAAACAAACACCGAGGGGGAAATTAATGGGCTTTGCTTTGCCACTGACAATGCCGGGCAGAAATACATTAACTCCCGGCTGCTATAATTTAAGAATTATGAGTGTAATTTCAGCCCAAAGCTACTGGGACGCTTCCATCAGCATCCAGCGCGCAGCTGCTCGGAGCTGCTATCATCACCGGCACATGAGCGAGGGCCAGGATCTTTCATTTACAGCCTTATTCCTGGATGGCTGGGCGCTGGAATTCCCTTCCCACATCTTGAAAACCGCCGCAGCGTTTTCTCTTAATTTCTTCCCGTAAAAATCCTCCTTTGGCATCTCCCGGATTTGGGTAGTGGGAGGAAAAGCAGCTGGCTCAGAGCGGTGCCCAGCCGGGTGGGGCAGAGGTTGGGGTGATGCCAGGACTCCTCACCCTGGTTTACTTCATTAAAGATGGTTTATTCAAGGTGTGTTTTGCCAGGAAAGTGCCACCTTTCCCTGGCGGAAGCTGGGTGCTCCTCCAGATTCCCAAGGGCACAGCAAGGAGGGAATGGCTTCACATCCCCAGCAAACACCTTCGGGACGGTCCCGGGGAAGGGTGGCAGGGATATCCCTGCAGTGGGCAGGGCTGTTTTGAAGCATGCAAAACCCCCTTTAAAAAAGGCAAAAAAATGATATTTTAAATGAAAAAAAAAACCAACCGAAACACCCAACCAACCCAACTGGCATGGCAAAATTCTTTGGGCTGAAATCGAGGTAAACAGAACGTGATGGACACTGTGAGCGAGTTGGTCACTGCTGGCCGAACGGGGAGGGACCAGGCCACTGAAAGAGGCGATGGGCACAGCAAAGCTGATGCGTCCTGCCCGCCCCCCCGGGAGCAATCCCTGCATGGGAACCATCCCTGCACGGGAGCAATCCCTGCNCATGGCAAAATTCTTCGGGCTGAAATCGAGGTAAACAGAACGTGATGGACACTGTGAGCGAGTTGGTCACTGCTGGCCGAACGGGGAGGGACCAGGCCACTGAAAGAGGCGATGGGCACAGCAAAGCTGATGCGTCCTGCCCGCCCCCCCGGGAGCAATCCCTGCATGGGAACCATCCCTGCGTTCTTCCTGTCCCAGCCAACAGCTGTCAATCCCGCTCTGTTGAGGGCTAGGAAAAGGAAAGAGGATCTGCTGCTCACCAGCACAGGGATGGCAAAGCCTCCAGGCATGTGCCCTGACAGGGAATTGATGCTCTGCGCAACCTCAAGAAAGTTCTGGAATGTTTTTTCCTTAATGCCTCGCCTGTAGAGTTTGAGTTAATCATCTCCCTGACTGGATTTAGAGCTGTCAGAAGCAGGCAGTGAGGAATAAGCACAGGAGGTGGGTAAGAGCTGAAATTCCCAGTGCCGGTGTGTAACAAATGTGGAATAAATCCCGCACTGCACCTCCAGGACAACCCAAGCTGCACCAGGCCTCACACTGTGGCACCACCACATTTTGCACCAGACAAACGCCACGTTTTCCTAAATTAATGCGCTGCATAGAATTCAAAACAAACAAGGAAAACCATCCTCCTTGAGATCTGGAATCATACTGCCAAACATCCACCTGATGTTGCCCATTCCCTGCAGGGAGCTAAAGGGAACAGCTGATCACACTGTCACTGGATAGGGCTGCTGAGATCCACCTGGGGAGCATCTCCTGCCAGTGCATATCCTGCCAAAATATCATGGATGCTCCTCTTACCACCGTAAGGTCTCTGGGGTTTTCCAAAGCACTTTCCACCCTGACCCAAATGTTCTCATTTTTTCCGATTGTTTTCTTTTTTTCTCTGCTTTTTAAAAGAGTGTCTTGTTCTCAGTGGCATTTTCCCTTTTGTGAATGATCCGTTGGAGTAACTTGGAAAGATCAGCTTATGGGGCCCGAGAAACCCACAACTCTGACAGCCTGGTCCCACCAGCCAAACTCTGAAAAATCCGTGCCTTCTGCTCTATTTCCTCGTATCCCCAACCTGCTATTGAGTCTGGAGACTAACACAGCCCTCACCATCAACATTGGGATAAAGACTCTTCTCTATGCCTTTTCCAGACTTAGAACCAGATCTTTTATTAAACCACATTAACCTAAACATCCTCCCTTTATGCCTCCCCTGCTGGGTAACACCGTGTCGGAACACGAGCTGCCAGGAACGCGCCGGGTGCTGCTGGAAGCTGTAAAAGAGGCCGACGAAACACGCGGAGCAGAAAACATAAACACATCAGGGTGACGTGTTCTGCGTGGATTAAACTGACCAGGGACATCATAATGTCTTTTCTCAATTGTTATAAAGAAAAGCAGAGCCCGATAAACATTTTCCATGCCCGGGCGTGCCAGGAAAAGTCGGTTTTGAAAGCGAAAATGAAATCGCGGCGCTCTGAGGAGGTTCCACTTGGGCAGGAGCAGCTCAGCTTGTCACAAAGCCCAGATTGTTTCAATCTGCACGTGCTCGATGCTCTGCTGGGCTCTAGAGGCAGCATTGGCTCAGGCATGAGACACGGGGAGCAGGACAGGCCCCAGCTGTCCCAGCATCTCCAGCTGCTTGTGGTTTCTGGAAGTGGCCACTGATCCCCAGCCCCTGGCTGTGTCACCATTTCTGGAGATGGCCCCTGATCCCCTTCCCTTGGCTGTGTCACCATTTCTGGAGATGGTCACTGATCCCTGTCCTTGGCTGTGTCACCGTTTCTGGAGATGGTCACTGATCCCTGTCCCCTGGCTGTGTCACCATTTCTGGAGATGGTCACTGATCCCCGTCCTTGGCTGTGTCACCATTTCTGGAGATGGCCACTGATCCCTGTCCTTGGCTGTGTCACCATTTCTGGAGATGGTCACTGATCCCTGTCCCCTGGCTGTGTCACCATTTCTGGAGATGGCCACTGATCCCTGTCCTTGGCTGTGTCACCATTTCTGGAGATGGCCACTGATCCCTGTCCCTTGGCTGTGTCCCCATCAACTGCCCCTTTTTGGGAAGTGCTCAGGAGCCCCAAGTCATGGCACCCACACCTGTGAATGTCCTCGAGAGCTCTCTGCTGTGACGCTGAGGTGGCAGCTCCAGGACACCTGGCTGTCACACACTTGTGACAGCTTTGGGGGTTTATCTGCCCTGGTCCACCCCTGGCAGTGACTCTCAAAGGAGGAATCAGTGGGAAAGGCAACTCTCTCTTCTGGCCATGTCTCCACCATGAAAATCCAAGGCCCAAATCAGTTTTCACTTCAGAACAAAGTCAAATTTGTGTTCCAGCTCCTTTTAACTTGAACTTTTCTTCCTGGAAAAAAACCCCAAAGAAAACTCCAAAAGACTAAAAAAAGGATTTCTGACAATTCGTGGTGTGGCCCCAGAATTCCAAGTATTGTGCAGGTACTGCCTCAATATGGAAGTATTTTTCCTTTCCCTTGTCCCCTGCATTGCCACTGAAGGTGCCCGGCCCTTGAAACCGGGAATTTTTTTACAGCATATTTTTCAAAACATCCCCAAGGCCTGACACAGCCGTGGTTAGAGTGAAAATTGGAATCTCCTGAGAGCCAAGCACGGGGTTGTGACTCAGAGCCAGGGGCCAGCTCAGCAAACTCAGCAGGTCGTGCCACGAGGCTTTGCCCTCACCCCAAATTCAACGAGACCCACAGGGACAGGTCTGACCACACCCCTTCCCTTCCCACCACCAGACACAGACATGGCCCCAGTTTCCTCTTTTTCCACACAATTATCTGGGATTTAGTACCCATTCCCACTTGTTTTCGTGGCTGGAGTGCTCCCCATCGGCCGATGATGTTCCTTTGTGTAGGAAGTGCAAGGGATCATTTGGTCTTTCCGAGGGCCACCCAAAAGCACAGGTCCCCCGTGAGTGATGACATGGGGTTAATAATTTATCACAGTGCTGCCTGCTGAATTCTCTGAATCAAAATATGATCAATGAAAAAGAGTTGGTTTATCGAGTTTCCTGTCAGTTTTATTTCCTGAAGACACGGGAGGGAGTGCAGGGGATGCCTGCTGTGCAGAGAATGCTGCTGCAAAGTTACCCTGGATCGATGCAAGTTTGCCCAAAATAATTATTCTCTTAGGGAACGTTCAAGACACTCTGTGACACAGCAGCCTCTTACAGCTGAAGCTTGGTGAGTTCAAAGCCTTTTGCCTGTGTCGCTGTTTTCTTAGAAACTTGAGAGACTTTGGAAATAAATATCTGTGCTTTAAAAGCCTGCTATGAATTTTTAGATAATCTGTTTAATTTTTGTATGAAATGGATGTGGCTGGAAGGCAGAATATGGAAAAAAGGAGTCAGCAAGCACACTGCTAGTGGAGGCAGAGTGCTCCAGCACCTCTCCTCCTCTCTGGCAAATAAATTCAAAGTGTTTTCTCCCTGCTGCATCTACCTGCAGATGAGCTCTGCAACAACAGAACCCCTCTGCACCAAGCGTCCCTCAGTGCCACACAAGGAACCCAGACTGTCAATGCTCCCATGCACATCAAGTGCTCCAACAAAAATAAAGGGGAAAACAAGTGAAAAGGAGGGTTTAGATCGGCTGCTAGGAAGAAATTCTTTACCATAAAGATGAGGAGGCCCTGGCACGGGGTGGCCAGAGCAGCTGTGGCTGCCCCTGGATCCCTGGCAGTGTCCAAGGCCAGGCTGGAGCAACCTGGGATGGTGGAAGGTGTTCCTGCCAAGGCAGCAGGTGGGATGGGATGATATTCAAGGTCCCTTCCCACCCAAACCTGGGGCTCTGCAATTCTCTGAGCGCTCAGCACACAGGTGAGCCTGGCAGGGCCACAGGGACTGGGAAGCAGGATGGGTGTGATAAACGGGAAAGCAGGACAGGTGTGGTGCTCATCCACCTCCCAGAGCCATGAGAACGGATCCTGGTCACACAGACACCTCCCCTGAAGATCAGAGCCCTTTTCCCCCAAAGGCTCAAGCACAGCAACTTCGGGGTGTCCCCCCGGTGCTGTCCCTGACCCCCGTGACTGCCTCAGCGCTGAGCAGAGCAGCCTCGCCGTGTGGAGCTCTTTGGGAAGGAGCAGACCCCACCCTCCAGCCCCAGCAACAAAAACTGCCCAGGAAAAGGGTCTGCAGAGGTGGATTGGATTGTTTTCCCTCACACACTGAGAGCTGGGCACAGAAAGCCCCCAGTGTTTGCCTAAGATGGGATCTTACTTTCTCCGTCCCTTTCAAGTGCCCGGACCCTCGCAGGTGTGCGCTGCTTCGTTTTCCCTCTTCCTCTGTCTTCCCTCCCCCTTTTTTGGTTTTTTTTTTGGGGGGGACAGATTGATTACAGGCTAAGCAGGGCTCCTTTAGCCAGCACTCCCATCTCTAATTATTAGCACTGCCAACTTTTCCAGCACAATGCTCAGTGTCAGATAAAGGAAATCTGTTCCTGTCTGTTCTGTAACTGATATCAGCTCCATAGTGACCGTCCCTGACCTCAGGACCCCGGGCTTTGTTTGCTGCTACATCTTTACTCTGCCCAGAATGGAGTCTACACACATCAAAAAAATCACCAATATTAATTAAACCCCAGATACTGTTATCAACTTCAGTGAATAATGGGCTTTGTCGAGCTGCAATGAGTGGCCTCCGCGAGACTTTGCTACTGACAACATTCAAAATATTAGATTTCCAATGCTTCTTTCATCTTGCCCACAACCTCTTTGAATTAGTGGTTGTTGCACTGCAGCAGTCAGAAATCTGTTAAAAATCTATCTGTACACAATGCAACATGATACAGACACACGTTTAGATCCTGAATCACCCTTTTTCTAATGGAAAAAAAAAATTAACCATGTTATTAAATATGTAAATACCCCCACTCTGCTGCAGAATGGATCTTCTGGCATTGTGGATATTGGGGTGATGTGGCTCGAAGTAACAGAATTTGGGATTTATAAGTGCACATGATGGGAATATCAGCATGTCAATTTTTATAGATACCTCAGCACAGCAGAAATACTCAATTCTGGCATTTACCAAACTCTGTGACAAAAGGAATTGAGGTGAGGGATTCACACAGCTGCTGCAAGGCAGGACAGGATCCATTCCCAGAATCTGAGGATCCTGATTTATTCCTGAGTGACTTTTTTAGGCTTTACATTAAAATTAGGCACCTGCAAGAACCATTTGGGGCATTCCTAAGCCACTAGAGCTAAGAGAGAACATGTTTACAAGGGAATTTTTTTAAGCCTGATGTAAGAAACCTTCCTTTTTAATGTTCAGATCAAGAGAATATTCAGAATGTAGACATTTTCTTCTAAAACTTCACAGCCAAGCCCGGCTGTCACAACAGTGAGCTGGCTCCCTTTCCACTGCTGACTGCAATGGGAATTATGTAATTGTGCCTAAGAGGGCTGGTCTCAACTCCAGACTCTTCTGTCAGACACGGAGAGAGGGTGGGAGACAAAACAACAGCAAATGGGTCAATAATAATAATAATAATAATAATAATAATAATAATAATAATAACAAAACCAACTAGGATGCTGCTAAGGAAGTGAGGCCACCTTTCCCACTTGAGCTCTAAAATCAAAAGCAATGAAAAGGAAATTTTTCAACGCTGCAGAATTTCTAAGGCCTGACCAACGTGTGAGTGAATCCAGTCTCAGTCTGACATTTCTTCAACACATCCCAAATCAGGACAATCCCTGATTTGTTAGAGATTTAACCCATTTGTCCTCTGCAGCCATGAGGGCACTGCTGGCTCACTGGGCTGTGACACCCCCCTTGAAACACCAGCTCCTCACACCTGGGATCCCACGGTTTTCCTGAGGCAGGAATTCTCTGCTCCAGCATGGACCAACATTCCCAGGGCTCCCTGGAACTCTGAAAGTTGCAGCTCCTGCTGTAGCTGAGAATTGATTTTTAAATATTTGTTACAAGCTCTCATCTCTCTAATCAACATGAAAATATCTACTGTAATAATTTCAATATTCCTCCTATTAATTATTCCATTAGCTTTGTTGGTTTGATAAGTTCCTGATTTTCCAGTCCTTTGGATTTCCATATGGATTGGAGGCAAGGGCAAGGCTGAGATGTTTCCTGCCTGGGGAGGGATGCCTGACTCTGCTTTGGTATCATTTATTGGAATCCAATAAATCTGATATTAAGAAGAAATTCTTCCTCATGCAGGTGGTGAGGCCCTGGCACAGGGTGCCCAGAGCAGCTGTGGCTGCCCGTGGATCCCTGGAAGTGCCCAAGGCCAGGCTGGACAGGGCTTGGAGCACCCTGGGATAGCAGAAGATGCTCCTGCCCATGGCAGGAGGTGGCGCTGGATGTGATTTAAGGTCCCTTCCAACCCAAACCATCCCATAATTCTGCGATTTGCTGGTTGTTTGCTTGCAGGCTGCAAAGACACCTCACAAGAAACTGGGAATTTGTGTTTTCTATAATATAATCACCCTTCACGGGTGGTGAGAGAATGCATTTTATGTTAATTACTGGTAAGTAATTAAATAGATTTGTTTTTCAGCCCTGCAATCCTTTGCCTCCTCACCACATCTGCCCCGTTGTTTTCCCTGTCTCTAAAATCCAGCTGAATGATAAATCAGCACAAATGGCACTTTTTTGACATCCTCAGTGTTGTCCTTCCTCCCTAAACTCTTTTCCCCCAACTTCTTCCCATGCCTGTTCCTAAAGGCCCGTTGATTACCTGGATAATTGACTGGTGCTGCCGGTAACAGCACCACAGACTAATTGAAATGTATGAAAAACAATTAAGGGTAATTGGAATCAATTAATTGACGATTTTCGGCGGAGCCGCTGCTTTATGCAGGCAAATCCTGATTACATTTCCACAGCCTGGGAAAAACCCGAAAAAGCTGAAATCACCGTGTGGATTTTGAAGTGAAGCTCTGCTGTTTGCATCGGGGCAGCTCCTGTTTGAGCAAAGAATTTTCAGCCAGAGGAGGAAGGAAAGGAAAGGAAAGGAAAGGAAAGGAAAGGAAAGGAAAGGAAAGGAAAGGAAAGGAAAGGAAAGGAAAGGAAAGGAAAGGAAAGGAAAGGAAAGGAAAGGATCCACAGCGGACATCTGATACCTTTGGGATGTCACCAGCTGGAGTTTCTCCTCAGCCCTCCCCAGGGCAGGATGGGTTTGACTCCTAGGGCAGCATTTGAGGTGGCCCTTCCTGAGCCCCACTGACACTCACAGGTTATTCCTCAGGGATAACTAACGTCCCCAAACCTCCCTCAGAATTCTGCATGGAGCTCCAGAGGTTTTACTTCCTTTCAGACTTAAAATGTTCCTAGAAAGGGGAAAAAACGTGGTGAGAGGGAGGCCGGGAAGTGCCCTCACATGTGAGGAGGTCGGAGTGGGAAAGCAGGAGCGAGGCAGGGCTGGGCATCATCCTGTCCCTGTCCCTGTCCCCAGACACCACCTGATGGCATCGCTGGGGCTGTCAGTGCCCCAGAGAGCCCCAGAGGCGGCCGGGCTGCCAGCAGAGCCTCCCGTCAGGGTTAAGTTTAGTGTCTGTTCCTTATCAGATGAGAGCAGGCTGGAGTTTCAGCATCCTGACTCCTGCCATTCTCCCGCATTCATTCCCACTTCCTGCTCGCTGAAAGTCAAGCTGCCGTTCACAAAAGAGGGGCCTTATCTCCTTACCTCTTGACCCCGAATCATGGCTGCAAACACAGGGTTTTCTTTCTGCCAGCACCAAACAGGTGGCAAAGTCCTTTGGCTCTGGGTCTCGAGGGGATAAAAGAAAACATCGTCTTCTGGTTCGTTGTTGGGGTGCTGGAGACGGCAGATCACAAGCTGCAAAACCCCTTTAAAAGGGGTGCAAAACACCTTTATAAAGCAATCTGCCCTTTATAAACAGATGTGAGAAATTAGGAGCTTATCTGCGCTCAAATCAGAATTACCTCGAATTATGAGGAATTTCAGCAATAAAAACGGGCGGGTTTGGGGGATGTTCTTTGTCGCTGAAGCCCAAAATTGAACTGGCTGCTTCCCTGAGGATGCCCTGCACAGCAGCTCTTATCAGAGCTCCCTCTCAGCCCCAGGCCGGCTGTGGAGGAGCTTTATCACATCTCACAGCCAGACCACTTGAGCTGAGGAGCTTCGGTGGGGAAAGGACTCGAGACAATTAAGGGAACTACAGCACGAGTGCCCCTGAAAACTTCAAGTGGCAGAAATAGATGTGCCTTGTCAAGGATTTGGGAGGAAAACCATCTATTGGTGAGACAATATTTAAACTCCTTCCCATCAAAATTTACTGTCAACCTTCAGAAAGCCAAGGATTTTCCGGGTTTGTTTTTTGTTTTTCCTTAACAAAATCATGTTTAAAGAATGTGTTAGCCATGTGGGCTGAGGCTCTGCTCAGTGGCTGGGCACTGTCCTGGTGTGTGAGCAGATCCTCACCCTGCAGTTTTACTTCATAATTTGCAAATTAAAACCGCACAATACCTCCTGATAACAAAACTGCTTTCTACATCTACTGAAATTTTTGCTACAATTTCTTCTCAGCTGTTATTTTAAAGTTGAAGCGCTGGAACTCCTTGATGTTCCTCCAGCAATTCCAGGGGGGAGAGGCCGATCCCGATACCTGTGCAGCACCTGGCTGCTGCCTGTGGGAGGGATCCTTAAATCCCCACCCTGCCCTTCCCTGGGTAACAGGAGGAGAATATTCCTCGAGGAAATAATCCCCCAGGCTGGGGTGGGGCAGCCCCCCGAGGAAAACCATCCAGGATCCCACAACTATTTATTCAGAAGAACCCAGTGCCACCTCTGTCCCCTTGGCTTAGGCGTCCAGGGTCAGATAAAAGTGACATGAAAGCATTTCTGCTGCCTGTGCCCCGGCGGGACAGTGCGAGGTGACAGTGCACAGTTGTCCCCAAATTGTTGGGCAAACTATGTCATGTCCCAGATAGCAGCAAGAGCCTGCCCTGAACAACGTGTCTGGGCCCTTTGAACTCGTGATGAGCTCTGGGTGTTTTCTCCTCTTTATTTTTGTCACTGCTCCAGACCCCTGGGCAGGTGGTGAGGAAGGATCAGGAGCAGCAAAGCCTCGGTGGGAGGGGCAGGGGCAGGAATGATCCCAGGACACGGGGATTTTCAGGATGCACAGCAGTTTTCTTCGGTATGAAAAGAGAAAAATACAAATATTACCCCAAAAAAATCTCTACTTCCCTGAGAATCCTGTACCAATCCCTAAACATCCTCAGAGACCAGGGAAAAGCTCCTTGCCTTCCTGCAAGAGCCAGGCTCCTCCTTCCAAAGGAACTGAGAATTGCCATCCTTTTTACAATAAATGTTTGTCAAGAATCTTCTGAAGGAAGAGTTTGGAAGGATGTTTCTGGTGAGATTTCCCATTTTCCAAAATGCTGCTGTAATTAAAGCATCCCGGTTCAACTTCTGAACGTTCGACTGCATCAACAGGTGATTAGAGGAACTTTGAGCTTCACTTTCATCCTCTCTTAATTGGTTTATCACCTTTCCAAGCAGCCTGAACAAACAGGTTGATCTGGAATGAATTATTCAGGAGACCTTTCTCCCCAGCCAGGAGAAAGAAAAATGTCCTCATTTCACAACATTTTTATTAGAGGACATAATGGTGAGAAATTCTTCCCCAATATCCTTTCCCTGCCTTTAAACAGCCCAGCTGCAGCATCCCAGGTGTCAGTGCATGGATTTCACATGGTCAGCAGGTGAGGGAGCTGGGATGTTCCATATCAGAAATGTGAACAGCCTGAAGGTCAAATAACTGATCGTCAGCACAAACAGAATTACTGTAATGAACCCATCTAACTCTGCCCTAATTGTGGATGGATGTCTGGAAAATGATTCCTGATGCACAAAAAGGTGGCTGGGAAAGGGGTCTGTGAAATGAGGGCAGCAGCTGAGTCCTTTCATACCAGGTGCACGGGTTAAAAAAAAATTGGGTTGATCCTAGAGCAAATGTAGGAAGACCTGGCCCAAAGTTGTCCAGCATGAGCTACTGTTCATCACTGATCCTGCAGAAGGTGCAGAAAGTTTTCCTTTGTGTGCTCTGGTTTGGGGTTTTCATCAGAATGTTTGGATATTTTGAATGCCTGAGGTGAAATGTGAAAGGTTGAGGTTGTCAGCAGGGCTGTGCACCTCATGTGTGAGAAGGGAGAGAGGGAGAAGTCCCTGTGCAGGGACCCAGAGCACAGGATTTACAGGACAGAAATTCCATGGAATTAAGATACTTCCGAAAGTGTGTCCCTGCCTTGTCCTGTCTCTGTCACCCATTAATTCTCATTTCAGAGCAGTGCTGTGAGGGCTAAACCACTGCCGGGACTCTTCCTGGAATCACAGAGTCATGGAATCTTGGAAAAGACCTCCAAGATCATCGAGTCCAACCTGTGACCCGTCCCCACCTTGTCCCCAGCCCAGAGCACTGAGTGTCACCTCCAGCCCTTCCTTGGACACCTCCAGGGATGGGCACTCCAAACCTCCCTGGGCAGCCCCTGCCAAGGCCTGAGCACCTTTTCCATGGAGAAATTTCCTGTTACAATCATGCATGGCCGTGTTATAACCAGAAAAAATGTCCAGCTCCAAATACCCACCTCCCACCCCACAAAGCCCACCCCGAGGCAGCAATTCCCGTTCCGATGCCCTCGGAACGCGCAGGATCAGCTCTGTCCCAGCCCCAGCAAGGGGCAGAAGGAACCACCCCGAGCCACAGGCAGGTCCTGGGCACCCACCCAGGGCACTGCCTTCCTTCAGCCTCTGTTTTTCCCACCGGGACAAATTCCCCAAGGGTGATATTTTCTGTTTTCCCCCAGCACCTGCGGTAGCGCTGCGATCGTGCCGCGCCTTCAGCCTGCCCTGATAACAGGTTATCTCCATCCCAGCTTATCTCCATCACGCTTATCTCCATCCCAGGTTATCTCCATCGCAGCTCGGGCCTCCCAGCAGGACAGATGCCTGGCAGTTGACTGAAAGCTGATTCCTGTCAGGAGCTATTTTCTCCCCGAGACAGAGGAGACATTGTGCCCCTTAGTGCTCGAGTGTGGCCTCGGCTACTGCCAAAAGACCACCTTTTTGTTTTTTTTCTTTCCTTCCCTGAGACAAAACAGAATCCCCCTGCTGTCAGCTCTATCTGGAGCTGCTGAAAGGGGATGTATAAGCCCAGTAATGCTGCTGGGGAGATAACTGTCAAGCAGCATGAAAACCCCTGCCTGTCTGCCCACGGACGGACTGAAGCTCCATGGAGGCTACAACTCAAGGCTCAACAGCTCCTGGCATCTGTGAGGTCTTTTTCTTAGCTGCTTTTTAATGCCCTGGTGAAAGGAAACACTGTGGGATGCAGAACCTGCTTCTGCTCACCCAGCTGGGCCACTGGGTGGTTGCTGGAGATGTGGAAACAGGCATTGTTCCCCTTGGAAGGGAAAATGGGAGGAGAACGGGGAGCTCTGCTGCACACAGCAGGGATGGGAACCAGATCTTCAACCTGCTTTACAGTGCTGGGCCAGGAAAACAGATAAAGGTAATAATAAATGTGTACTAGAGAAACGGGAACAGCACTGAGTTGCTGAGAGTCACCAAAGGCTTTTGCCTCTGCAGCCATGCACAAAACCACACGCAAAGCAGTTTGCACCCACGTCAGAATAGAAACTGTGATGGAAATATATTAAAAAGTTATAGAGGTACTTCAAAAGGATTAAATATGGGATTGATGAACATAACCCCCCCCAGTTACACGATTTGTAATTGTAGTCTAGAAACAGCAAATTAAAGTTTCCCTCTGAAAACCACAGTGGTGAGGAGCCAGTCCCCACTTTATTCCACCTAAAAGCACCTTCTGGGCAGTGGCTCATTGGGATGAGCTCCCAAAGCTCCCTTAAGTGCTGTCAGGAGCTCTGGACCCCTCTGTGGTCCCCAGCTCTGGTTCAGAGGCGGCAGCTCTCAGTCAGGGGGTTCAGTCACCACCACAGCTGACAAACCCTACAGGCTTCGATTCGCAAGACACAAAAAAATCCCTTGCACAAACAAGCACATAGGGAACAACAGGCAGTGGGAAAGAAGTTAAAAAAAAAAAAAGAAAAAGAAAAGGCAAAAAGAGTAAATTTCAATTAAAATTGCTCCGAACCCCATCAATTTCACAACACTGAAAATATGAAGTTGATGAAGTTACATAATACATACGGAGAATGCTCCTCATTTTTAGGCTCTGTTTGGGATTGAGGAGAAAGACAATTTCATCAGCATAAGGAAAAGGCTTTAATGTCCAGCCCTTAAACTCCTGAATATCAGAATAAGCTGAACTAGTCCAGATTTGATGATGTTTGCCCTCCTAAAAATCCCTCTGTAAAATCAAAACCATTGGGGCTGCCCAAAGTCAAGTTCAAAATTACTGGTTGGCAGCAACTTCCACAAACCATCCATATCTATCTCTGTAAATACAAGTATTTTACATATGTGTGCATGTGTGTATACATCAATTCTTTGTTAAATTTCTAGCTAAGCATGTCTAATGTCTATGGGCATCCTCCTGGAATAAGAGAGTTTCATCAAGCTGAAGGGTCTGGGGAGGGAAACATCTCCCAGCTGTTCTAACCCAGCCACAGAGTTCTTTGGAAACTCCTAAAAGGAAAGTGCAAATTGGAATCAGGACCCAGCACACGATAAAACTGCTGCTACAACTGTCCCCGTGCAGCCCTCAGTCCTCCCAGTGATTCATCAGATACCTTCTTTTTGTTTTCATAAATGATAAGTAAATCCACTTAGTTTGTGTGAGTTGTGCCTGCAGGGATTCCAGCCAGCACGAGCCAAGCTGCATTTCCCAGCTTGTGTCAGCTTGTCTGTTTATTTCTTTTCTTGGGGGGCAAAAAAAGAAAATCAGTCTAGAAGGAATTGCTGGTTTCATTGTTTAGTTCTGCTTTTCCTGCACTTAACCACAATATCAGCATCAAAGCATCCGGTGATAGGGAAATACAAACTCCCCTCTCCAGTCCAGCCAAGAGCAGCAAGCACCACTCTCCCTGAATGAAAAGAACAATCTTCACTCACATTTCACGCATAAGAAAGCAGTTTAAGTTACAGATTTTTATATATTTACAGATCTAATAATATAGGAGCCACTCGAGAGCATATCAGCTACAATAACAAAAGCAGAACTTTGGAGATTTGGTGTGAAAATTTGGATTTGGCCACTGGAAAGCTTGGATTGGGCTGCGAAATGCCTCTTGGACATCACTGGATGTCACATTGCTGCACAGCTGGCACAGGGCTGCAAACGCACTGGGAAAAGCCCCCGATGTTTCCTCACGGTACCCTGAGACTCCAGAACTGGTTTTTCACTGCCACTCATTAAGGCACGAGGCCTCACTCAGATTCAGAATTCCAGTCCTTGCTCCATAAGCTCCAGATCCCCACAAAACAACCGGCAAACTTATCCTGGAGGCCTGGCTGCTGACATTAGCAGAGATGAAACCCCAGTTCCAGGTCAGTTCCTTGCTCAGAGGGGAGAAGTGGCGCAGAGCCCCTCGCCTGGAGCACTGCCACCTTCAAATCTTCACTGATCTGTTATTTAAACGCACTCCAGAACGTGAACCCAGGGTGCTGCAGCTCTCTGTGTCACACCAGCCATGAAAAAAACACCAAAACACAAATCCCTGCGGAATGTAAAAATCTCTTCAGCTGTGAGACTGAAAGCAAAACTAACGAGCGCCACAGCCACCTCAACAACCGATCATTTTTCTTAAAATACAAACCCTCGGGGCCAAGAGGCCATAAATTGGGCAATAATCAGAAGAACCCACTTTTTAACAGAGGCACCTCTGCCAGCCTGGGTGCCTTTGATCCCAAATATTCGTGGGGAGAGGAGAAACCCAAATGTGTGAATTAATGACTCGGTGCTCCGTGGCCAGCCCGGGAAGCTTCAATTTGGCTCCAGCCCGGCCCTATGTATGGGGAGAGTGTTATCTAAACCACTAGGACGACTATAAAATATCTTAACAGCTTCTGCTGCTTAGCTGGGAGCAGGGCTCCCAGTTTCTAATATGAAACAAGTGGGCCAGGCTGTGAAAGGCAGCTCTATATTCGGAGGCCGCAGCGGCTGGAAGCGATGGGGTCGTCTCAGAAGCTCTCAATTGTTTTTAAATTCTGTTTTTACAAGGAGCGTGAGATTTATAGGCTCTTGAGGGGAAGAAAATGATGTAACTTGAGTAAATCAACAGGCCATTTATTCCTGGCCCTGTTTCCTCTCTGTCACTGAGCTCTGGAACGAGCCCCCAAGCACTCCCTCTTCAAAACAAGAGCAGCCCAGGCTGCAGAGACCTTGCGGGGACAGTTAAAGGCACAGCTCCTTCACAGCTCCTTCCTTCCCTCTCTGCCTGAGCTGGGGCCAGCCCAGGCACCCCCAGAGTGACAGCACCCCGGGCAGGATGTGCTCCCACCCCCAGAAAAGCTGGGGACCGGCAGCTGCTCCTTGGAGCTGGCAGGAGCAGGGGCAGGGCTGCCCCACTGGGGACCAGGCACACAGACCTGCAGCCCTGGGAGGGCTGAACCCCAACATTTGGAGAGTTTGATCAGAACATTCCCCCAAGCAGAGTGTGGGAAACGGGAGCAGCCCAGCAATGGGGAGGGAAAGGGAGGTGGAATTTTTTTCCCCAGATTTTCCCTCTCATGTCCTGGTTTGTGGTTGATGATGGGTCAGTGTTGCTGTAGGACATGAAATTAAACTACAGGACTCCAGAATTGGTCAGGAGGCTAAAAGTCTGATTTATTAAAAATTTTAGGTTGCTAGAGCTAAACCGATTGGTGTTAGAAGCAACAGCCACTGAATCATACTGCCCAACACAGAGAGACACCAGACGGTCTCCACCTCCAAAGAGGAACGAAAACAAGATAGAGTTAGCAAAAACATCTTCTTTTGTTTACAGAAAGTTCCGTGAGTTTTAGAAATCAAAACATCTCAGGCTGAAAAACCAGGGCTACAGGTCAGCTCATTATCAGAATTTTCCCAACCCCTCCTAAGCTTTCACTGCTGCTCAGGGACCCCCAGCTCATGGCGTGAGATCTCCTGACCAGCAACCCAGTGCTGCAAGCGGGCCAGAGAGGGATGATTCTCCTGACAGGGAATTCCAAGAGGTGTTTCCCACCCAAGGGCCAGCTGTGATCTCCTCAGGTTCCTTCCGGGATGAAAACGTGACATAAAAAGTGAGAAGCCTGGGCAGCCAGGAATTCCCTCTGGAAGCAGTTCCAGTAGCCACTGCTGGGCTGGGGCTGGCCCAGCTCAGTGCTGAGGGGCCTTGGGGTGTCTGAGCATCCCCACTCGAGGGGGAACGGGTTCCAAGTGACAGAGAGTAGGGTTAGATGGGATACGGGGGAGAAATTCTGCCCTATGAGAGTGGTGAGGCCCTGGAATAGGTTTCCCTGAGAAGCTGGGGCTGCCCCTGGATCCCTGGCAGTGCCCAAGACCAGGCTGGACAGGGCTTGGGGCACCCTGGGACAGCGGAAAGTTTCCCTGCCCATGGCAGGAGGTGGCACTGGATGGTTTCTAAGATCCCTCTCAACCCAACCCATCCCTTGATTCTCTGACTTTAACCTTTGCACTCTGCAAATGTGGACCCTTTTCACCGCCCGCTCACCTGTTCCCTTCCCCTTGACCAGGGAGGGAAAATTTGGGTTGAAAACTCCCCAACTGCTGGATCTCCGGTGCCAACAGAGACCTTCAGTGCCTCCCTCTCCTTTCCCAGTGCTCTGCCTATTCACAGAGCCCCAAACTTTTGTTTCCTGCTGACACCCAGCAGCCTCTGAGGCTCTGCTGCAGCAAGCAGGGCAATTTCAGCGCTCAGGTCAGGCAGCCGGGCTGACCCCTCACCTTTGACAGTGATCTTTATCTAGACTCCATCTTAATTATTTATCTCAGGAAGGTCAGAAAGAAAATGCCTCTCTCAGGACCCCCACTGCTCCAAGCCTGCAGAACTTGTTAAAATGCCAGTTCTTTGAGGACGGTAATTCAAGCAAGCAGCGGAGAAACTGCTGCATCACTTTTATACCCGTTAGGAAATGTTTAGGAAATTGCTCTCAGCTCACAATTATCATTTTCAAACCCAGCAATTGAGGAGCTCTCCTCATAAAACCGAGGCTCAGAAGGGCCACAAGAGCTTTGCTAATGAGACGTGAAAGATTTTACATCGTTAATGTGGTTTTGCCTGGAAGTTTAACAAACACAAAAACCTCAGAGACAATAAAATTTAAAACCTCTTGGAAA
>WBMY01001227.1:52341-73358 GCA_013397315.1 Donacobius atricapilla
GGTAATTAAAGGAGCCCCAGGGCTCTCATCAGCCCTGGAGCACTTGCCCTCTGCTTCAGTGCCCTTTTCCACTGATCCCCTTCAGATTTCCCTTCCCTGGAAAAGCTGTTATCCCCCCTCACCAAATAAAAATGTCATTATTCAGACAAAGTGAGATATTAAACAAGGCAGTCGGTGGGAGCCCCAGGTGGGAGGGTCTCAAAGCCACTGCGAAGTAAAAGTATGGGAGAATCATGTTCTAGATCCCTCTCTGAAAAGGATTTCTGACATTTTAAATACATTTTTCATTCACTTAAAAAATATTGATTAGAATTCAGCAAATTTACGATCAGCTTCAGCCTCCCAAGCAGAACTTTTTGGTGAATTAATAGCTTTTAACATAAAGAAAAGGCATCACCACTTGCAGCACCAGCCAGTCTGGAGTGGATGAGCACAAGTGGTACGAAAACGGTGCAAAACTTCCCAAAGTCACAGACACTGTGGTTGGGCTGATGTGAAGGTTTGGTTCTTCCCCAGAGGTTATTCTAAATTAGAGCGCAGGTCCCTGCCTGCACAGGACTGGTATTAACTGGCACATTTACTCATTTACACTTATTCCAACAGTAAAAATTGCATCTGAACCCTGATGAAATCTGAAATAACACAGATGAGTGAGGATCCACCACAGGGAATGAACTCCCCATGCAAAATCTCCTTCACTTTGGGGTTTGGTCCGGATAGAAGGACCCTTGATGGAGAGAAAAAAGTGAAGGGACTTTAAATTCCTAAGCCAGCAGTTCTGCAGGGCTCAGGGGTGACCCAGCCCAACCTTCCCGAGGGAATTGGTGCCCGCAGTGGAATTACTGCAGCTTCCCTTTGCTGCTTTAAACTACAAGGAGCAAATTCTGGAGGTTCCGTTGGAATGAAGGACTGGGAAGGGCTTGAAAAGCGTCCCTGTTGCGGCGGCCTCTGCACCTCAGTGGGAGCCGAGAGGCCTCAGCCCGGAGCCAAGTGACAGATGATTCTCCCCTGAAATGTTTTCAGACGGAACAGAAGACGTTCTTTATCTGTGTGGTCTGAGCTCATTTACTCCAGGAGAAATCTCCTGCTCCCACCCGACTGAAAGCCAGGTCTTGTTCTCCCATCTGATGGATGAATGGAATTCAGAAGTTTGATACTGTCCCCTGAGATGTCATTTAAATCCACAGATACATTCAGCCAGCAGGTAAAGTTAGAATGTCATTCCGCAGGCTCATCTCTCCCTCCCTGCCCCCTCCCCTCACACAGGAGCCTGTCTTCACTTTTTCTTGCTGCCATGAGTCCCAGCACCTTTAAAAGGAGATGCCAGGAGCAGGGGAATGACTCCAAACTGACAGAGAGCAGGGGTACATCAGATATTATGAAAAAATTCATGGCACGGATTGCTCAGAGAAGTTTCGCAGGGTGGTTTGGGATGGAAGGAACATTAAAGATCTTCTCATTCCATCTCCTGCCATGGCAGGGACACCTTCCACTAGCCCAGATTGCTCCAAGCCCTGTCCAGCCTGGCCTTGGACACTTCCAGGGATCCAGGGGCAGCCACAGCTTCTCTGGGCACCCTGTGCCAGGGCCTGCCCACCCTCACAGGGAAGGAATTCCTCCTAAAATCCAACCTGAATTCCCCCTCTTTCAGTTTGGCAGACAAATTCTTGTCCCCTTCCTAATAAACTTACCCATCTCCTTGAGATCCAAACACAAACCCCAGGATCCAGCCTAATCTTTGGCACAGTATTTCTGGCAGTTTGGTTTATTTTGCCTGTTCTGCTGCTGCTGCTGTAAATTTAAAACGTTGAAACCAGGAGAATGCAGCAAAGCAGCAGCAGAACAGAAGGAAGTTTTCTCCTTTTTTTTGAAGCAAATGACTCATTTGCAGTATTGACATCCCCATGGATTCTTCCCCAGAACAGATTGTGCTCCGGAGGAGCTGCTGAACTTGATATAAAAGAATTTCTTCCCAGTACAGCAACACAGAGACCATGAGGGGCTTTTGCATCTGATTACCCACCAAAAATGTGCCCATTCAGCCCAGGCCCAGCCTGCACATTTCCCCGTGTCTCTGAGGTTACCTCTGTTTATCACAAAAAGGGCTCCAAGACAGTCAGAGCTGCTACTGTTGTAATCCATCCAAGATGGATCGTGGAAAAGGCTGAAATAAAAGCCAAGCTTCCTGCCCCATGTGTCTGCCAGACTGCTGCAGAAAGGTCAGGGGCATCCTCACTGCAGACTGGTAATTGCAAAAAATGAAGGAGGTGAACCCTAACCAGGAGATCAAAGGCGGAGAGGGAAGGAGAGGGTTTTACAGGGAACAGGGCAAGACATTAGGGGGAAAGAAATATCTTGTACTAGAAAAAAAGGCAGCGTAATTAGCATTGTCTCCATGAATCAGCCAGATACCGAGTAAAACTCAGCAGATAACGAGGTGTAATGGTCACTGGGCAGCTGTTGGTTCCCACTGAAGTAGAACATGGCCATGTTTTATTTTAATAAACATTTTCTCGGAGTTGCAAGAGAAAACTGCTGGAAATCTGGAGCTTCATTTTCTGGGAGAAAACAGAACTGCAGCAAGTTCAGGATCTTCAGAGAGCTTGGAATATTTTGGGCACAACATTGGGGACACCAACATTGTGCTGGGAGACTGTGGGTGATTGTGGCAGCACTGACCCTAAACCAGTCCTGTGTGATCCCAGCCCTGCCTGAGCCCAGCCCTGCCTGAGCCCAGCCCTGCCTAATCCCAGTCCTCTGTGATCCCAGCCCTGCCTGATCCCAGTGCTGTGTGATCCCAGCCCTGCATAATCCCAGTCCTCTGTGATCCCAGCCCTGCCTGAGCCCAGCCCCGCCTAATCCCAGTCCTCTGTGATCCCAGCCTTGTCTGAGCCCAGCCTTGTCTGAGCCCAGCCCAGTCTGATCCCAGCCTGTTGGCTCGATATTTCTGAGTCTGAATTTCAGCTTGCTGACCATCGCCGGCTCCTTTCCCAAGGGAAAACTGTCAGCAGTTTCTCTTTCCAAAACATCTCTCTCCGTGTCCCAGCACAGGTTCAGCAAACAGTGTTCCCTTTGCCAGAACAACTGTCCCAGGGGTTGTTTCCTATTCCTGAACCAATGGAGAGCAGTGTCAGTGCCACGGAGCAATAATAGACCTTTTTACACAGCGTGTTCTAAAAGAAACTGTTGGGATTGTAAATAAACTTTCTTTCTCTTCTGACAACTCTATGGAGTGAATCTATTTTGTGTCCTACTGTGACACCAGCCCTGCCTGATCTCAGCCTTGTCTGAGACCAGTCCTGACTGAGCCCAGGCTTCCCTGTCACTCCCACCCCAGCAGCCTCGTTCTTTTCTGGAGCCAAGGAAGGAATCCAGTTCCACGCACCCGGTGCCCAGAAGAATAAAGCACAATTTGACACGAGCAAAAGCCCCCAAGCCTGGCACTCTCCTACCAGCCCCTCCCTGCTCCCACCCAGGCAGTGCCAGCCTCTCCTCTGCTGCTCTGGTGATGCACATGCCCAGCATCCCTCAGCCCAAACTCTTCTGTGTTCATTCCTCTTAAAAAGCTCAGAAACTCCTTTGATCAGAAAATGCTCCCCTCTCCCAAAGCAAGTCCAGCAGGGACTGCAGAGACAGTGCCCAGTGCCTGCCTGCTCCGGCTGGGAGTCTGAGGACTTCCCTCACTTGCAGTCTGTGTACTTAATAAACTAATCCATCGATGACATTTCCTATTTAAATGAACAAGATTATGCAGCTAAACAATATTTTGCAACCAAAATGGACAATAAATCAGGGCCTTTGGAAGTGCTAATGGTGCTCACATTTATTCCTATTAATGCTTCCTGGTTTTGAAAGCTGGGCCAATTCCAGAGATAATGTATTACAAACTTTCCTGCTGAAGGATTTGGGTTCCTCTAGGCTCCATTCCAGTTATAACTGGCAGCTAATACTTTCACACATTCACAAATCCCCAACCCCTCCCCAAGAGCAGAAGGGAGAGGAGAGGTTTTGGCTTGGGTCAGCACATTTGGGAGTGTTGCAGAAATGAATGGGAAGTGATGCAGCTCTCTTTGAACACTGGGCTCTTCATGAATGCATGCTCAGCACCTTCCCCCCTCAGCCAGACAGGCCCACACATCTGCACACCTACGGGATACACCCAAAAAAACCTGAAAAGTGATGCACAGGCATGCAGCACTGCAGGTTTTCTTGCAGCCCCACTTTGTGCCTGCAAAGGAGGGGCTGCTGTGCAAAGCAGCGGAGCTGTTCCCAGCAGAGCAGCCCTGCAGGGAAGGACCTGGGGGTGATGCTGGATGAAAAACTCAAGGTGAGCCAGCAGGGCTGCCCCGGAGCCCAGAACCCCCCCGAGGCCTGGGCTGGTCCCAGTGTGGGCAGCAGGTCCAGGGGGGAATTCTGCTCTGCTCTCCTGAGATCCCCCCTGGAATACTGCAAACAGTTCTGGTGCCCCCAGCTAAGGACAGGGAGCCGGAGCAAGTCCGGAGGAGATCACAAGATCACCAAGGACACTGGAGCACCTTCCCTATGAAGCCAGGCTGGGAGAGTTGGGATTGTTCATCCTGGAGAAGGGAAGGTTGTGTGGAGACATCACAGCACCCTCCAGGGTCTGAAGGGGCTACAGGGAGCTGGAGAGAAGCTCTGCATCCGGAACTGCAGTGCCAGGACAAGGGGGCATGGGTTAAAACTGAAAGAGAGGAAGTTTAGGTGGAATATAGGGAAGGAATTCTTCCCTGTGAGGGTGGGCAGGCCCTGGCACAGGGTGCCCGGAGCAGCTGTGGCTGCCCGTGGATCCTGGCAGTGCCCAAGGCCAGGTTGGACAGGGCTTGGAGCAGCCTGGGACAGTGGGAGGTGTCCCTGCCCATGGCAGGAGATGGAACTGGATGAGATCCTTTAGAAGCCAAACCATTCCACGATTCTCTGACTTTATGATCCTAAAAATTACAACTGCCCAGCATCCAGGAAACGTCTGCAAAAAGCACGGGTGTGAATGGGAAATGGGCACAGGCTGGATTTGCATTTTCCTGAGCCCAAACCACCTGGTTCCAGGCAAACCCAGTCCGAGTAAGGGATGCTGACACTTGGGCTTTTCTGAAGGGTAATTTGGGAATTAGCTTGTAAATGGAAAGAGACAAACAGGCCCTTAGGTTTAGGACAGCAAATAATCTGTTGATCCTGATTTTAGTCAATTAAATATCATGCAATACCTTCAATCTCCCCTCAGAATAAAGCTCTAGAAATCATTCCAAACAGGCTGCTGGGCCCATTCAGAAGAGACCTCAAACCCAAAACATCAGTGAGAGATCATCAGATGCACCCAGTAACCTCCCCACAGTGAATTTCTGTGATAACAGCTCTGTGGGGTACAGGAAAGGATGTTATTTCCTACTGACTCGCAACAAATTGCTTGGAAAAGCTACTCCAGTTTCCCAACCCAACTCCTTGCTTCTCAAAATCAGACTTAGCACACACTGTGCATTGTAAAAGCCTTCCCCGCTCTGTCTGACAACACCTATACCCCAGACCCTCAGCATCTTTCAGAAGTTATTTCTGGAAATGTTGAATCTCATAACGGCAATAAAAGGAAAATATTGTTGTAGCCAAAATAAATGTCTCTTTGGACCCTGTTTAAAAAGCACAGGGGTATTTGTGTGAGCTGAAGCACTCGCCTCCACAGAGAACAGCTCAGCTGTTGGGAGATATCAAGGGGCAGGGTAAATCTATAAAGAGCTCACAGTTGATTTTTCTGTTCAAGGGAAATGCTCTGGGAGATAAAAGTCTGGATTCTGGTTCTTTCGCAGTCAAATCAGAATCCTGTTCTCCCCTCAAGCAAAGCATGAAATCCAAACCAACAGCTGAAGAAAAGCTGCAGCACTGCGTGTTTTGATCAGGTTGGTAAAGGCTGGGCCGAGGCTGCTCGCGAGGGCAGGCAGTGAAAGCTCTCAGCAGACTTCCCCTGGCACCCCAGAAACGGGGGCACAGAGATGTGACACCCAATGAGGATGCGCAAAAATATTCACGGTTTGAGCAAAAGCGTCTGAGAAAACCGTGCTTTCCAAGGCTCCGCTAAAAATGGACTGGGTTTCCAAAAAAAAAAATCTGTCACTTTTGGTCACTGTGAGCCTGCCTAAAGAGATCCAACACAGGGTTCTGGTCTGTGAAGGGCTAGTGGGATCCATCCCAGAAAAATCCTAATCTCATCCCAAATCTGACAGCCCAATTGTGCACCATAAATTAAATATTTCTCAGGTCGAGTCTCCCTTTTGGTGAGGAAAGGGAGCTCCCGGGCAGGGGTGGATGGGGCTGATAGAGGGAAACAAGGTACACTTACCAAAATGGAATTAATTCTCTCTCTAGGCAGCCTTTATACCTGTCCCCCCTCTAAAAGAATAAAAAAGGGGGGATGCAAGAAACATTTAAGCTTTAACTCTTTCAGTTATTTTGCTTGAATTAATTCCCACTCGGATCCAGACCGACAGCACTGCAAACTCCCTCCCTTTCCCTTTTGTTTGGCAGGCTCAGCATATAGACCTGGAAAACAAAATTAACTTTATTTTTTCCTTCCAAGATGATAAAACAGATTATCCCTAGAAATAGAATGTAAGGGCTTGGGTCCGGGGATTTTTATTTTTTATTTTATTTTTAGGAGCAACAAGCCTCCCGTTCCTCTGCAGGGAGGGCCGTGCCGGAACAGTGGGATGATTGTTGGAGGAGTGAATCTGGTTTTCATTAGAGGGAAGTGATGGGTCCGGTTTCTGCCCGGGACTGTTTGCTCGCATCTCTGTTTGTGCTCTGCGTTGGCAGTTAACCCTTTCCCGGCGGGAGCCGAGCCTGCCCCGCTGATCCCACCCACCTGGCACAGCCAGGGACAGTGGGATCCCTCCAGGGACAGTGGGATCCCTCCAGAGGCAGTGGGATTGCATCCGGGATAATGGGATCCCTCTAGGGACAGTGGGATTGTTCCAGGGACAGTGGATTTGCATCAGGGATAACGGGATCACTCCAGGGACAATGAGATCCCTACAGGAGCAATGGGAACCCTCCAGGGACAACGGGATCACTTCAGGGACAATGGGGTCACTTCAGGAGCAATGGGATTGCTCCAGGGATAATGGGATCCCTCTAGGGGCAATGGAATCCCTCCAGGGATAATGGGATCACTCCAGGGACAACGGGATCACTCCAGGGACAATGAGATCCCTCCAGGGATAATGGGATCACTCCAGGGACAATGGGATCCCTCTAGGGACAATGGAATCCCTCCAGGGATAACGGGATCACTCCAGGGACAATGAGATCCCTCCAGGGATAATGGGATCACTCCAGGGACAATGGGATCCCTCTAGGGGCAATGGAATCCCTCCAGGGACAATGGGATCCCTCTAGGGGCAATGGAATCCCTCCAGGGATAATGGGATCCCTCCAGAGACAATGGAATTGCTCCAGGGACAATGGGATTACTTCAGGGAAAACGGGATCACTCCAGGGACAATGGGATCACTTCAGGGATAATGGGATCACTCCGGGGACAATGGGATCGCTCCAGGGACAATGGGATTGCTCCTAGCTGGGTAGAGCTCTATGGAATTACTGCAGGTATTGCTGCCAGCCAAGCTGAGTGGAGGGGGAACCTTTTGTCTTTTGTTTTCAAGTTGGAAGAATTTCAGAAATTGTTTATTTGAAGCTCTTTTATACAAAAAAAACCCCAAGCCCTGTGTTTATACATCTATAAATTGGCTAAAAACTTGATATACAAATGAATTCCTGCGGGACCAGGTGTCCCTGCAGGTGAGTTCAGCACCTGGAGAGGCTGCCAGAGGTGGCCCAGCCAGCACAGCCAGGAGGGGACATGAGGGATGTGCCCTGTGCTGCCTCCCCATCCCAAAAAACCTCAGACACTCCGTGGTAGGGAGGCACCGACTCCAAGCCAGCAGTGGAAACTTGTGTGTTGCTAGCTTCTATTTTAGCACACCAATTTAAATCATACATTTGTTGATTTTATATGAACGTAATATATGTATTATTTTTCTGTTTATACAGAAGTGAACTTATCCTGTGTTCAGTCCAAGCCTCCCAATCTTCAGAAACAACAAAGTCCTACAGTTACACAATAGCAGTGAATCTCTGGATTCATTTCACTCCTTTTTTTTTTTTTTATTATTCACAGGTTTTTGTGTCTTACCTAGTAGACTTTGGAAAGTGTTCACTACTCAGAGCTAGTGGCTTCATTTGGGAATATTTCTGGATTTACAGATGCTTTGTTCTTGGCAAGGGAAGACCTCATTTATCCAGGCCAGGTACTGCCCGAACACCCTTGGATTTCCAAAGCAAAAAGGGGTTTTTAGGCATTGCAGTGCATGGACTGAAGTTTTCTGCCTTGTTCCTAATTCCTTGAAAGCCCGAGAGCCAATGGAAGCATGGCCTGGAAAATGCATCCTGAGCAGGCCAAATGGGTGCTGCACCCACCAGGCCCTGGAGAGAGGGATAAAATCTCATTAAAAATGGTAATTGGTAATCAGCACAATTCCAGCCTCTGGATTTTTCAAGCTGCATCCATCCTGCAGGAGCAGCCAAAAGGAATATGAATATATTTGGCCACGTTTCCATGTGCTTTGGGGCTTCCAGGATAATGTCAGGAAGGCAGATCAGCCAGAGCTGGGTACAAAGCCTGAAAAATTTCCTCATGGGAGGTTTATAAATAACATCCCACCTTTCCCCAGCCCTGTTCACACCAGGCCCCACCAGGCCAGGGTAAAATCTGTGTTTTGAAACACGAAACTTGTGGTTTGATTTCCTTCAGAGACCTCGGATCCAGTGCCAGTCACTGAGAGGGGTGGGAGCTCTGAGGACATCAAGGAAGGTGAATCCCAGGGATGATTCCTACAGCTCCTCTCTGTGCCTGGGCAGCTCTGGGCACAAACCTCACTGCTCTGGACACAAACCTCACTGCTCTGGGCACAAACCCCACACCTCTGGGCACAAACCCCCGTGCTCTGGGCACAAACCCCACTGCTCTGGGCACAAACCTCACTGCTCTGGGCACAAACCTCACTGCTCTGGGCACAAACCCCTGTGCTCTGGGTACTCTGCACAGACAATGCAGGTCCAGGCTCTGCCAAGGGGAATTCAGAGTCCCGTCACCTTTTTTGCAGGAAATTCACTGCACACCCACAGCAAGGAGAGAGAAATTGTGGATGGGCTGCATGGAGCTGCTGGAACAAGTCCAGAGGAGGCACCAAGGTGATGAGAGGGATGGAGCAGCTCTGCTGTGAGGAAAAGCTGAGATATTTGGGACTGCTCAGCCTGGAGAAGAGAAACTTCAGGGTGATGTGACTGTGCCCTTGCACTATCTGAAGGAGTCAACAAGAAATATGGAGAGAGACTGTTTACAGGGGCCTGGAGGGACAGGACAAGGGGAAATGGATTCAAGCTGAAAAATGAGGAATTCAGGTTGAACATTGGGAAAGAATTCTTCCCTGGGAGGGCGGTGGGGCCCTGGCACCGGGTGCCCAGAGAAGCTGTGGCTGCCCCTGCATCCCTGGCAGTGCCCAAGGCCAGGTTGGACAGGGTTTGGGGCAACCTGGGACAGTGGAAGGTGTCCCTGCCCATGGCAGGTGTGGCACTGGATGAGTTTTAAGGTCCCTTCCAACTCAAATGATCTGTGATTCTGTGATTCCATGAAATAAGGAAAGTAGGTGTGGTTATCAATGACAGCCTGAAGGGCTGGCACAGATCTTGGGCCATAACATTACAGACCCAAAAGAAAACTGCAGTTGGTGTCCGGCCCAAAGTACCAGAATTGGACACAACCTGCACATGCTGCCAAGGCTTTGGTAAGGTTCCATTCACCTCCAGAATGCACTAGGATAAAAGGTTTGCCTGAAATGAGATTTCCTGGCCTCTCCTTGTGTCTTCTGCCAATCCCAATGCCCTGAACTGGGAAGGCATCATGGAGCAAACCCCTCTCAAAGTAGATTTTAGACATAAACAATCTCACCCAGTGAACACGTCACTAGCCCCAAACTTGCTCTGAGTAGATGTGCCCTGTTGCATTGCCCTTAACTTTATTCCTGACCAGGGAAAACAGAGGAAACCCCTCCAATGCCCCGACCCCTCCGATGGCACCACCAGCACATCCTCAGAGCACAGATCTCACCAAATAAATAGAGGGAAAAATGACACTGTCAGAAGGCTTCCTGGTTAGATCAAGCCACAGATATGGTTAGTCAGTCACTAGACTGAGACATCAGAATATAAAGGAGATTAAAAGAAACTGTCACCACCTATTGCTAAAATTGTCTTCCACCTCCTGTTTTAGCCGGTCTGCATGTCACTGCTTCTTTGGAGGGAATTATCTCGGAAAGAAAATCCTGCTCTTCCTTTTATTGGAGGGAAACCTCTCAGACACTCCCCCCCTTTTTGTGGGGCACGTTCTTGCAGACGTTAGCCACAAAAGGGCACCGAGAACACAGCAGCAAGAGGGACTTCATTGTGTCCTTGCCCTCAGCCCCGTGTTGAGCACAACCACACATGCCAGGGCATAAAGAATTCCTGGTGGCACCTCCGAGGTGGCATTTCCCCCGCTCTGCCCTGTGCCAGCACTTCCCAGCCTCTCCAGAGCAATGCCTGAAAGGTCTTTTTCTCTTCGGATAATTCCTCGTTTCACCCCAAAGACCTCGCGCTGCACCCTATACATTTATTATAAACTCGGTGTCTTAAGCCAAAACATTAATTGCATCTTCTAGCAAGGGGGAAAAAAAAAACCCAAAAGCTCGTTTAGGAATGTATTCATTAAGGGCCTGATTGACACGGCCAGAACCAGGGGGTTAAATTGAAGCCGGCGCGGAGGCCGGAGCGCTGGGAGCCGCGAGCATTGAGCCGCAGCAATCTCACCTCTCTGTGGTTTATCTCTGCAAGTCGGATAATTTATCCTCCTCACGGCAAGACAAAAAAAGGGAACTTGGCAGAGGGGGCAAGACAAAAGTAGACATTTTGTAACTGCTAAGTGCTAACGCTTCTGAAGATAATTTTTGCAAAAGGTTTCTAAACAGCCCCTGTCAGCCAAGTTGTATTTTGTTATTTCAAAGTGACTGTGGGAGTCTAATCCAGTTCAAGCCCTTTGTAAATTTTAATGGAAATGCTCATACACAAAGGACAAAAAAAGTGTTTAGTTGCTGTTAGATATTCAGGAAATCTAAATCTAATTTGCCCTCCTAATCAGTGCTTCGATCTCAGCAGTGCCTGTTGTTTCTCTGTTTCCTTATTGCAATTTCAACTGCAGCATCAATTTTCTATCAAAATACAGTTCTACATAGACAATTCCATATAGAGCTTAAAATACAGCTTTAACCACAGGGAAAAAAAGGGGATTTTCTTGAAAAATAAACTCCTGGCAATATTGCTTTGACTTAGAAGTGTGTGTGGAAGCATGGAATAATAATAAAAAAGGATTATATCCATCAACAACAAAGCGGCCTTTTGTTTCTACACTTGGGGGAGATGATAAACATCTCAGGCAGATCCAGCCAAGGCCTCCCTGAAACAGGTGTGCAAAGGACCTTTCTCAGTGGAAAAGAAGGAAGGAGAGCTGATGGCTTCTGCCCAGGAAAGACAAGGGCACAGGAGCTGGGACAGAGCTCCCCTGGGAGGACACCACGGTCCCATCCACGGAACAGCAGTGAGGCAGGACCAGAAGAAACCCCAGGAGAGGGATGTGAATGCTCCAATGGAATAAACGCTCAGAGGTACCAACCAAACACAATTCCTGTGCCAAAAGCCAGGCAGAAGCTCCTGGGCCCCCAGAGCTGCAGGGAAGGGTGGACAGGGCCCGTTGGGGTCAGGAACAGAAGAGTCTCACCCGACAATCCTCTGCTCCCACTGCCTAACTCAGGGCTGCAGAAATTTTGAGCCTCACTAATTATGGATAATCCTACAAAAAATGAAGCTCATCAGAAAAACGGACAGAGGACCTCCTTCATCGCCCAGCTTGGAGGGCTCAGCAGACTGCAAGGTGTGTGAAAGGCACAGGATGAGGTGTTCTGTCCATCCCCTGGTTTAATCCAGAGCTTTAGTCACCACAGTTATTTCTAAAGCTTGCCAGCAACACAGCAAACTTAAGTAGTAGCTGTAACATTATTAAAAATTGCAAGTTCTTAAAATAATTCCACAGCAGGAAAGCAAACTGAGGGATGAGGCCACAGCTGAAGATATCTTTGGTTTTAGTTTGGGTTGGGAGCTAAGGTTTCACAATGAAAAATCACAGCTCTTAAAGGAAGTAGATGAGGAAAAAGGATGGACAACCTACAGACATTGGTACTCTGGATTGCCATACACAGAGAATTCCTCAAAAACCTGTGCAACAAACTCTGGAAACAAGCCCATGATTTGGCTTGAGAGAAATCTTTTCCCAAACCAAGCACTATTCATTTACCTAAAGTGCATTCCCAAGCAATCACCAGCCCACAGACCTTAACCTATTTCCGAGGCAATAATGGAATTAGATTTGAATCAAAGTTCAACGCCTTTGATAAGTCTGTGCTCTCACTTTGCCCCGGGCAATATTTGCCTCTTATTAAAGCCTTGTCCTGGTTCTGAGCCGATGAATCACTGCACAGATATCAGCGGGCTCTAGCCAGACACTGTTATCAAACCCAGCGTCCGCAGGCAGGTTTCATTCTACGTGCCCCAACTCCAGTCCTGACCCTGGAGGAGGAATGAACCCCCACAGCGTCCCCAGGAGCGCCCTGGATACGTCAGGGCTTCTGTGTCAAACATTCTGCCAAGCTCGTGGTGGTACCGTTGTTTTTTTGCAATTTTCTAATGAATCTTAAAAAAGAAATCTTAAAAATGCCTTTATGAAAGTCATAAAAATTCCCTCAAAAGCTCTGCAACAGGAGAAAGAAGAAAATACCCCGAGCTTGTTCACTGCATAAACACAGCCACATGCTGAGGGCTGCTGCAATTAAACCGAAAATGTTTAAAGGAATGAAAAACCTTAGAAAAATCTTTTGAATGTGTCTAAAAATATTAGGGAACACAGAATGGTTTGGGTTGGAAGGGACCTTAAAGCTCATCTCATTCCACCCCTGCCGTGGGCAGGGACATCTTGCACTGTCCCAGGCTGCTCCAAGCCCTGTCCAGCCTGGCCTTGGGCACTTCCAGGGATCCAGGGGAAGCCCCAGCTGCCCTGTGCCAGGGCCTCCCCACCCATCCAGGGAAGAATTTCTTCCCAATATCCAATCCAAATTTCCCACTTTTCCACCTGAGCAACGACAAAACCGTTTCTAAGACTATATAACTGATAAATTTAATTAATATCTTTCAGCTGTTTATGTTAAACTATTTCAGTGTACTGCCGTAGGATCTTTCTTACTCTGAAATTCTACACCATGCATTTACCCTCAAGACAAAACACTCCGTTTAAAAAAATGGCGAACACTTTCTTTGAAAAAAATGATTCTTTTGAGCTGTCTCCAGAAAAGACAACTCTCCTCTGCCTTCAGCTGAGGGCACAGGATGAGATTATTAAATACTGGGATTCCCAACTGGCCCTTTGGGAAGGGTCAGGGCTGCCCAGTGCCACGTCCTTGCTGGAGGAAGGACAGCTTGGCTGGGTGAAAAAAGTCAGGAAAAAGGACCCATGGCACAGAAACCAACACCCCCACAGGCCACTTGCTGTGACACAGAACTGCTGGGCCATAAACCCGACTGTGTGACAAAAAAACCCCAGCACAAGTGAGGAGGGGACACTCCTTCACTTCCCCATCCCTGCTATAATGAGAAAATGTCATATAAAGTAACTCTTGTTCGCGTCCTTTATCCTCAAATTTATAACTGTCTCCGACAGTGCAGTCAAGGGTGAAGGTTATTTGTGTCATACTTGCCAAGAAAGTGCCCCTTTCAACACTTAAGGAACACAGTCAAACTACAGATAAAGGAGCAGACAAAAAAGATTCTGTCTTTCCCAAGTATTATTTATCTCCTCTATGTTCTTTGTTTCCCTAATGGTGGAGATACCAGCCAGAGTGGGATTCATGGACGTAAATCCTTGAGCCCAAGTGTGTAATTTAATTTTCTTTCATTTGGAGCTAACATCAGATGGGGATCTCGAGGGTCAGAGTCAAAGCTCACCCTTTTGAAACACTCTGGTGTTCGTTTTTCTAAGAAATGAGTCTCAAACTGATGCTCAGAAAATAAAATCACAATAAAATAAAATTAGGGGCAACGTTTATTGTAAAATTCTCTATGGGAAGGTCAGCTGGACCAAATATTATTGTGTTTTTCCTTTTTCAGGTAAAGTTTGTCAAAAGGAAAGAGTTGTTAGAACTCCCAGTGAGTTAAATACAATATTTAGACACTGACTCTGTTTCCAAGGCACTTCCCATTTCCAGTGATGGCCATTCAAAATCAGGCCCTGAAATGGCTTCAGCCACTGGTGCAGTCCCCCAGGACCCTCTCCTGGTTGTCTCCCTTTTGTTATTCCCGTGCCAGCCCCGTCTGGGTGGAGAGATGGGCAGCAGCCCCTGCGGTGCTCCCCGAGGAGCAGCAGGAGCTCAGAGTCACAGCTCACCTCCTTCAGGGAATCAGGGAATGGTTTGGTTTGGGAGGGACCTAAAGACCATCCAGTGCCACCCCTGCCATGGCAGGGACACCTTCCCCTGTCCCAGGCTGCTCCCAGCCCCGCCCAACCTGGCCTTGGGCACTGCCAGGGATCCAGGGGCAGCCACAGCTGCTCTGGGCACCCTGTGCCAGGGCCTGCCCACCCTGCCAGGGAACAATTCCTTCCCAATCTCCCATCCATCGCTGCCCTCTGCCAGTGGGAAGCCATTCCCTGTGTCCTGTCCCTCCAGCCCTTGTCCCCAGTCCCTCTCCAGCCCTTCTGGAGGCCCTCCAGGCCCTGGGAGGAGCTCTAAGATCACCCCAGGGCCTTCTCCTCTCCAGCTGAACACCCCCGGCTCAGTCTTCCTGTAGAGCAGAGCTGTTCCAGAGGTGTTTCACTCTGCACCAGATTGCCTGGCACAACAAGGCCTTTACACGAGGATTAGCTCGTTTTTTCCCCCGTGCCACGGCCGTTCCTGAAGCAGTTCCCGGTGTTTGTGAGGGCCGGGGCACAGGGAGCCATCCCTGCGCCCGTGCCCGCGCGGGGGCCGGGCCCTCTGCTAATAACACGGCTAAGACAGTTAATAAGGCTCCCGATGAATGATTAGGATGGATTTCTGCGCTGCTAATTTCCGTAACTATCGCTCTCTGAAAGACAGCTCCAGGGATTTCGGGCCCGGGGTGCCTCTGTCTCTGCGAACACAGAGCCGCTTTATCCGCCCGCGCTTCAAATTGGCGGATCCCCTTTCACTGACCTAATGTGCACTGCACTTTAAAATGATACAATATTTTGAAACATGCAACTGCTTTGCTGATACCGTCTGTGCCTAAAAGCCTCGGCGCAGTCCAACAATGCCTCGGATCTCCTGCTCCGGGAGGTAACACAAAGCCTTGGCAGGTGCTCCGTGAGCTGTGTTTTGGCCGTCATTTTGGGCCTTTGGTGGGGATCTTGCTTCCACTGGGAGAGCAGGGCCGTGCTGCCACCCCAAAGACACATTCTGACAGCCCCTAGGGTGGGATCCATCGTTGCCATGTGGCTGTCACAGCTGGGTTGTGTCCCCATGTGCCACTGTGACAACACCAACCCCTTTCTGCCGCTCTTTGCACAGCGGGCTCGTGGCCTGTTGGCTCTGCGATGGCACAGAGGGGTCCTGAGCCTTGCTCAGCATCACCCACCCGCCTGAGCGAGGAGCAGAACAGGTCTGGCTGTGGAAATCGAGCTGCACAAAGCAGAGGGCAGCGAGGTGACAACCTCCACGCACATGGGCCAGGCAGGGAACAGAGGCTGTGTCAGCGCAAAGCAGGAGAGAGAGCTCCGAGTTCCCTCACACACACACTCGTGCCAGGCCCCCTCCTCACTAAAAAGGCTCAATTTAGGCCAAACCAGGCATTTTGACACAGGCTAATTTTGTGAACAACTTGTTGGGCAGGTTTGTTGCTCACTCCATTGTAAGCCAAAAAATGAATTCATTTTTCCTCATCTCCATTCAACCCACATATGCAGACACCTTCACTCAACCGTGATTTTAAGAGAACCTAAGTCAAAAAAACCTTCTTTACATTCCTTTTTGAAGATCTTTCCTACCTTATGGTAGGGAATCTTTGAAAAAGATTTCTCTGTAGTGGTCATCAACCTCAGAATTATTATTAGGAATTTAACCTGGGATTCTGGAGGCAAACCAAGAAAAACCACCCCAAAGCCAATGACTGCATTAATTGTTCCAAGTGCTACTGCTGGGTTTAAGAAGCCCTCCTGAATCCCAGGAAGAATTCAAGATTAAAACACCAAGTCATGCTTGAAGGGGTGTTTATACACACAGAAGACACTACATGGAAGCTACTGATGTATTATATTAAACAAAGTGTATTTTCATAAATTACTTATTGCCATTTTCCCACTCTGAGCTGGGATGTGGCAGTGAAAATACCTGAGAGCTGGAGACATTGTCCAAGTTTCTGTCAGAACGGAATGTAATTAGTGCAAATTAAGCAGCATCCTGAGAAGGAGGAGGTCAGGGAGAACTGGCAGGGTCGAACTGGGTCATTACAAAGCATTTTTATAGCCAGGCAAGCAGGAGGGATCCCAAGTTACCTATTGCTGCTGTGGTCTGAACTCCCCCTGCATCCCAGACCTGCTTTTCCACACAGAGCAGGAGCGGGATCCATCAATTTTATCAGCTGCAGCCAAGGAGCTGTGAATTAAAACTGTAAAAAATCAGCACAGTTGCTCTTCTCTCCTTTTAAATTTCGCATTTTAAAACCAGGAGAAACAAAGTGGGCCCACCAAAACCCCATGGGCTGTTACATTTCTGTGCTGGGTTTTGTGGCACTTGATGGCTCAGAAGGGAAAGCCTTAAAGCTTGTTTATCCACAAATGGGAATGTCCAAGTAAGGCACCAAAGATTTACCCCCAAACCTCCATCATTTTTTCTGTCTGAAGGTTGGAAGATGATGACACTCCTGAGGAGGCCTTGATTGGCCTTTGGAGATTTCCAGAACTTTGCTTCAGAGGTGCCACCTGAATATTTAGGCTAGAATTACTGATTTTATAGATGTGCGTGTGCCCACACGTGTCTGTCTGTCACATGTGTGTCTGGGGACAGAGGTGTGCAGGGATGACACTTCAGGTACCAGCTTTTGGCCATCCCAGTTTTCTGGGCTAGGATTTCCACAGGAACAGGCTCTGTCCTGCTACTTCCCTGTTAGAGGGATATTTCCCAACATACTTTGCAGCCGTGTAAGTTGTTTGGCACCCCCAAAAAAACCTTCTTTACAATAATCCAGTCTTCAGTGTGTTACAGCCACAACATGCTGGTTCTGTAGGATCATCCCCTTGAGCATTTCCTGCCATGCTGAGGTCTAAGGAAACTCCTCCAAATTTCTGTTAGTGCAGTGAAACTCAAGAGTTTGGCGTGTTCAGTGAACAGGGACCTTCTCAGCTGAGAGGAGCATCTCCCGCACCCTCCCCACAGATGAAAAGGTGCTGGACCTTCCCTGGAACAGCTGTCCCAGGGAACAGGTGGGCAGTGCATCAGACATCCATCCCATGGAACCACCGAACCACTGAGGCTGGAAAAGATGCTGCCAAAAGACCATTGAATCCAACCCGTGCCCGATGCCCACCTTGTCACCCAGCCACAGCCCTGAGTGCCACATCCAGTCACTCCTTGAACTTCTCCAAAGATGGGGAGTCCAGCACCTCCCTGGGCAGCCCCTTCCAAAGCCTGACCACCTTTTCCATGAAGAAATTTGTCCTGAAAAGCTTGGATCAAAGTCAGTGGGATTTAGAGAGCATCACTGTCCCAGGGCCATGTGAAATCTTTGGAAGTGGAAGCTGCACTGGTTTGGACTGGAAGCAGTTTTGAAGGCATCTGAAATAATTTTGATGTGTGATGCCAGAAAGGTCCTTCATGGTGGATAATGTTTCTGTTTTCCACAGAAAGCCACGAGCGCCAGGCTCTTCTCACAGGGCAACAACAGCTTCTGCAAATTATCCCTTTCTGTCTTGCTGGGATTTTATATCTCAGAAAAGTTCCAGGTGGGAGGGATGGAGATAAGGAAGAGAACTCTGAGCAACTCATGCTGCCCATGCCTTCCTCCCCAGAAGCTGCTCAGCCCAAGATCTCTACGCTATAGACTTTTTCCTGCCTCTGACAAAACACTAAAAACCCCTCCAGCATGACAACAAAAAATAAATATCAAAAGAACATTTGAAGAGCTCAATAAATTGATCATATTCTGCTGAACCTTCACCCTTGTAACGATAGTACCATTTAAATGCTAATGTCATTTTTAAAAAAGTCAATTACAGGAGTTTTAAAGTAATGGAGTCAGCAGTCTCGATGTAAATCTGTTATATTAATCTGCTCCCTACACTGTATCCATGGGCACTGATGCATTCACCCCCTTTCCCCTGGAGGGAATGTTCCCTCGCAGTGGTACCAGTAATTGAATCAAGTTGATACAGACACCAAAAATATTGTAAGTCTTGTAGGTAATGAAAAGCATATGTTGATAAAGCCAGTTCCTGTAATTTTGGATAGAAGAGCACTGACATTTGGGAAGTTCAAAATTAGAATTAACCCTTTGATGATGAAGTGACCTGAAATCGTCTTTACAAACCGCTAATTTCACTAAGAAAAACTGCTTGAAATATGCCATGAGACAGCTGAGAACCTCTATTTCCCATGTTCCCTCCTAATCGCCAATTAAATTCACTTCCATACTTTTGCAGGTTTTTTTTTTTCTCAAACTGGTTCAGACAAAACATAACAGGATCAGAAAACAAACATTTCTCAGGTCCAAATTCATTTCTGCACCTTACACGGCCCTAAAGAAGCTGGAATGTCACAGCAAAAGAGATATTTTCATTGTGTTGCTTAGGGAGGTAAATGGATGCAGCAGAAATTGCCAGGTGCCAGTCCCTGCGCAGCAGATTTTGGGGTGCAGTTCCAAGCTGAACAGAATCACAGAATCATAAAATCATTTTGGTTGGAAAAGACCTCCAAGATTGTCAAGTCCAACCTCTGACTGATCTCCAATATCTGATACATATAAATAGTGTTTAGAAGTATCAAATAAACCCAAACAAATTATCATTTGAGGTGGACTTTAAGTTGTGAACAAACCTGGACAAACCCCAACATTTTGAAGTTCCTCTGATCCTGTTGGCCCATAATGAGCCATTCAAATTAATTTTGCTGTGGGGTCCAAACAGATCCACAGCCTTCCCTGCTCCCACAGCTCATGAAATGTTTCTCACATTAAACAGGATTCATTTTGGTTCAGGGAAAGGTGGGATAATGAACCCTAGGAGAGAGGCTGAACTCCTGGACTGAGGTAAAATCACAAATATCTGCACAGACCTGTGCGCCCGCCCACATACAAAGAGGTGTCATCATTTATGACAGAAGATAAAACCTGCTGAGAACTTCCAGACAGTCAGAGCTATCAGAAATAAAAGACTAAACAAACATATATTTCTAAGTAGCAATAACGAGGGAATTGCATTCAGCACTGCTTTGAGGCAGAAAGAGAACTTCCAGATAAAATTGTCATGGAATCCATTTCACTTGTCACATAAGCACTGCGCTGGGCTTGCTGGTAAGAAGGGGCTGATTAATGGTTCACCAAGATTTTCCTGCTTCTGCCTTTCGTGAATGGATTGTCAAGTGTAATAAAATTCCAGCTGATGTCACACACACGCCACAGAAATATTTCCAGTGCCATCATAAATCCCAACAGTTTGGAACAGGGCGCTCTCAGGGATTTTGTTAACTCGGGGCCTTCCTCTGCCACAGTTCAGGGGTTAAAGGGACCCTCAGATAGTAAAACAAGGTTGGAGATAAGCACAGAACTCAGAACATGCCTGACAGCATTTCCACATCCTCCGAGCCTGGAACTTCTCCCCAAATGCTGCAGGGTCGAGCCTCTAGAGAAATCAATCCAGAATTTCGGGGTTTTGTCACTACCAGAGCAGCTGATATCCCTTCCCTCAGCATTCCCATTCCACATGGAGCACATGGAGAAGGGGTCTGGAATCCCCGGGCCCGGCTCCCACTGCACCAACGCCACGGTGCCATCCCTCCTCCGGGAGGCTCCCAGATAGAACCAGGGATCATCCAACCAGGCAAAACCCCCTGCTAGCAACGCTGCCAAATTCCTCCAGTTGGCATGAGAAAAGCGATGTTTTTTTCAAGAGCGTTTGGAGTAAGTGAATAAACTGACTCACAAGGCAACATTTCACTACTTCCAGAGAAATCTTCCTGTTAAATCTTTTGCTGTTTGGGCAAAATTGAAAATCTCCATTCTGGCACAAAACAGAGCTGAGTCCTAAAGGCAGCTCAGGCCTTTCTTGAGGGAGGTTTATTTGCATGTTTTGTTTTTGAACAAATGAACGCCAAAGCTGGATCTCATTCCTACCAAATCTTCCCACATAACTCCACTCACGATGCCCTGGAAGTCGTGTATCCAGGCACAGTTTATTCCATTGGAATAATAATATCCAGAAAAGTGCTGTCATTTTTGATGTAGACCCGCTATGGGGAACAGAACCACAGCCCTTAAAGACTCGATAGAGACAAAACCCCCGACGTGGCTCCTTTGAAACCAAACCATCCTGGAAGTTGAGACTCTGGAAGAAAAAGGAAAGGAAGGAAATTCTTTCAAGAGCGATTTGAAAGGGAATGATCCTTCCAATAAAAGATTGCCTGAAAAAAAGCCCGGATCCAGGCTCGACACTGCTTAACGGCAACACCTCTGACGAGAAATGAAAAAGAGAAGTTAAAAAATGGGATTTTCCCTATTCCCGAGGCAGGAGCGGGATGGGGGGATTGAGCCTTGAGGCAGTTCCGCGGCAGCGCCGAGAGGGGGAACCCTCGCCCAGGCCGAGAGCGGGGGGCGGA
>WBMY01001227.1:73995-140376 GCA_013397315.1 Donacobius atricapilla
TAACAGGATAAGAGGGGATAATGGGAATAACGGGGTCTAATGGGGATAACGGGGGATAGCAGGAATAAAAGGGGACTAATGGGGGATAACGGGGTAATCGGGGATAACAGGAATAATGGGGTGTAATGGGAATAACAAGGAGATAACGGGAATAATGGGGATAACGGGAATAACGGGGGGATAACAGGCATAACGGCAGATAGTGGGAATAATGAGAATAAGGGGAGTAAGGGGGAATAACAGGAATAATGGGTGTTAACGGGAGAATAACAGGAATAATGGGAATAATGGAAGGCAACTGGGAGATACCAGGGGGTTAATGGGAATAACGGGACATAACAGGAAAAAGGGGGGATAACAGGGGGGAACGGGGCTCTCCCAGCCCTGGCAGCACCTTGGCACAGGGATGGGGGGAACTGGGAGCAGGGGATGCCCCTTGGCAGCGCGGCCCTGGCCCCTCCAGGGAAGCTGCCGGCGGTTCCTCGGCCAGCGGCGTTCCAGGAGGAGTAACACACACAGGAGCGGGACAGGAGGGGTTAACATGGGGAATTATGGGGAATTATGGGAATTATTCTAGAGTTCAGTCATGTTTGGTATTGTTCTGTTTTGTGGAAAGAGGCTCCCCGTGTCCCTCATCCATGGGAATTCCCCATCCTGGGCGCTGCACTGGGACCTGCTTAGATTGTCACGGCACAGGGATTGCCTGGGTTTAGGAAAACTTGTGGTTAAGCCTGGAATGAAGCTCCTGTATCCTGAGTGGTTCCTCCAGGAATGCCAAAGGCCAGGCAGGTTCGCTGCCCATGGGCCGGAGCAGCACTGGGGCACAGGGACACTCCCAGGGGATGCTCTCCAGGGGATGCTCTTCCAAGGGTTTTCCCTCCTGAGGGGCTGGGGCAGGCGGGGAGAGGGCAGAGAGGTGACACCAAAATGTCCCAGACCTGCAGGACAGCTCACCCTGCCCTTCCACTGATATTCCCTGGTCTCTCCTCAAACAGCCATCAAGGAAACCTCCCCCGGTAGCGGGAATCCTCCACAAGGGCAGCTCAGACCCAACAAAACCGATTTCAAGCAGTGTTAAAAGACAATGAACCCCAAAATACTCCTGAAGAAATGGGGTGCACTGGGCTGGAGGGAGGACAACCCCACAGCCTCCCCCAGCAACACCCTGCACACCAACAGCAGCCCAAAGTGAGGCACCAGCTGAGGAAAGAGTGGAAGGAACAGTCTAGAACCGGGAAAATACAGAGAGTGGAGACTTTTTTGTCTGTTTACAATTTTTTCCCCCCTCCTTTTCAATTTGTAAAGTAACAAGGAAAAGCAAATGCAGCCCGAGCCTGCAACCTGGTGTATCTCGATGGACTGGATGAGCTTGGAGGTCGTTTCCAAAATAAATGTCATGATCTTCTGCCCCAGGTCTGCACATTCCCAGCTGGGAATGGTTTTCCAACCATTCCAACTGTTTTGCCTGGCACAGTAATGTTCATCTTTCAGCAGCAGAAACCAACATTAAACTGGGGGTTAAGAAATCAGGAAATCAGACCTGGGCAAAGGGGTGATGACTTAAATCTTTCCAACTCAAAGAAACTCAAAACTCAGAGGAGTTGCCCTGAATTCCTACCACAGCCCCAAACCAACTTAACATTTAAAAAGTAACCTTGAGTTTTGATTCCTGCACCTTTTATTTCCTTGTTTTGCTATGAAACCAAGGGCACTAAAATATTCCTGAAATACCTGCAGAGATCAGGGCAGAGAAAATTGAGAAGCAGGAGAATCATCCGTGAGCCAGACCAGCCTCTCACACAGCCACGGCCATCCCCGTGCTCACCTAAACTCGCTGATGCTCAGGGGTTCTGCAGCTCTTTGCTGAGTAATTTCCAACCAAACTGCAATTACTCTGCTCTCAATTAGTATTTTTGGTGGTTTTCAGTGGCTCCACGTGCAAACAGCCAAAGAAATGTGGGAAGAACACCCCGGCGCAAGGTGGTTTTGTCAGCACAGTGTGTGCTTGTGCAAACGCTTCCCTTTGAAACAGATGCCGGGTTAACAATCCCAATCCCCCTGAAATCCATGGGAAAACTTCTCCTTGCTCTGCTTGGGTCACAGTTCTGCACCTGAAGTTTTGGACTCAAGTACAACAAGTCCTTTAGCTCTGTACCCCTAATTCAGGTGCAGCAACGTGGCTTGGTGGTTATGTAAAATTAAACTGCAGCTGTTTCTAGAGGACCAAGTGCTCCGACTTTCCTTGCAAACATGAAGATTTTTTAACTCCTCTCATCCAAAAATCAAACTCCTCTCATCTTCCAATTGAAACTTGGACGTATTTGCTCATAGGAGCACATTTTCCAGTTAGAAAATTCTAAAAACAAATGGTTCAGACATTTTTATAGGCATAAAAACTCAAGCCAAGTTGGTTAGTGGTTTCAGATGCTTTTTATTTGCAAATCAGAAAGGGCTTCATTTATAAATTGAAATTGTACTGGCTGCTAATCCTTTAGACAGTCTCAGGCCTTTGGCTCTGCTTGGAGAAGGAGAAATAATGCATTTTAAAGACAAATTATTTCATTTGGACCAATGAGTGCTGTGGTTGGACAGGACATTTATTTTATAGCAAAACTCATAGAAGAAGTCCTTTAGAATGAGAGTTCCACTGTTTTAAGGGGGCACTGCCCTCCACTGTGGGTCTGCTTCACAGTCCTGCTCCCAAACGCGAAATTTGGGAATTTTGGGGATAATTCCAGGTCCTCGGAGGGGCATGGGCTCTTTACACAAGGTGCTGCACCACCACACTGCTCAGGAGCTCTCAGTGCACCCCATTCAGAGGGAGAATTGAGTTTCCCCCGTTTGGAAGCTGGATCTGATGAACTGAGATGATGAAGGTGCTCAAGCAACCCCACAAATCTGTTCAGGGACACACTCGTCCCAAATCCCTGAGAGCAGGGGCTGCCTCTCTCAAATTTCTACCCAAATTTCAGAAACTCTCCCCTTCCTGAAGCACAGGAGTAACTTTTTGATTACAGAATCACAGAATCACAGGATTACTAAGCTTGGAAAACAAATCCAAGACCAGCCTGTGACCAATCCCCACCTTGTCACCAGCCCAGAGCTCTGAGTGCCACATCCAGGAGTTCCTTGGGCACCTCCAGGGGTGGGGACTCCAAACCTCCCCTTCCAAAGCCTGACCACCCTTTCTATGGAGAAATTCCCCCTGATGTCCAACCTGAACCTCCCCTGGCACAGGCTGTGTCCTCTCACGCTGTCACTAATTGCTGGGAGAAGAGAATAATTAGTTAAGATGGTCGTTATACTCATTGAGTAATGCCCTCAGGATCAGAGAGTTGTGTCTGAGCTGTGAGCTTGCACCATAATTTAATATTGGAGCTTTGAAAATGGCCATGTCTTGGTGTCTTGTTTCTGGACAAGGTGTACAAAGCAGGAAATATTTTTAAAAGCTGTGTTCAGAAGGCAGGGATCAATGCACCAGAGCTGGCTTATCTTTCCACACCTAAGGCACGGCTGGACAGGAGTTTCTCCATTCCTTCCTGTCTTAATTTCCCTCATCCTGCTGCACTCAGTGCAAGACAAGTCTGCAACATTGCTGAGCTCAGCTCACCCATTTCTCATCCCGCAGAGAGTGTGAAAACCAGCGGCCACAACGGCGGCGTTGCACCCAGCTGCTCACATCCCTGAAAGGCGTCCCCAAAACCCACTGGAACCCCTTCCCAGCCCCAGAACACCTCAGCATGTCACACCTGCCTCACACAAAACAACAGGGAAAAGCTCCCCCAGCATCCCTGAGTACACTGTCAGAGCACCCAGGAAAATCAGCATGGACTGGCACCTTGGGGGAAGACACTCGTCCCAAATCCCAGAGAGCAGGGGCTGCCTCTCTCAAATTTCTACCCAAATTTCAGAAATTCTCCCCTTCCCGAAGCACAGGAGTAACTTTTTGATCACAGAATCACAGAATCACAGGATTACTGAGGTTGGAAAACACCTCCAAGACCAACCTCAGTGGGGGAAGTGCCAAGCAGCCAAGTGACAAAGAGAACAGGGCCTGTTTAAAGGAGTTCGTAAGTCAGGATGAGGCAAGACATAAAAGAAACAGGGGAGAGCACGAGGAGGGAAGAGCTGAGGCAGGTTTGCAGGTTGCTTCCCGAGCTCCTCACGTGCAGTTCCATGCTTGGGGATCACACCTGGGGGATTCCCAGGGATCAAGGTGAGCTCACAGCCCAAACAGAGAGCAGAGAAAATTCCAATGGCTGCAAGGACAAAGGTGGCACAAGACCAACAGCAGTGGGAAATGGCGGGCAAAACTTAAACCTCCTGTAGGAACAGCAAAGAGTTCCATGAAACAGCTACAAAACAACTTCTGATGAGTTCCCCAACCCAGCCCAGAATGAATCCTGAAATGAATCCCATTAATTCCCTGAAATAATTCCTGCCTCTCTCTCTGGCCTGTGGCCTCTGCAGTCCAATCCCGTCCTCTCTGGCCTTCTGTTAATTTTTTTTTTTCTCTCTCTAATGGAAAGGAAAATCCCTGGTGCTGGGGGGCTCTGCTTCCCTGGCTGAGCTCAGCGCTCATTATCGCGCCCGGGCAGCCCCTGCGCTGTCTCCTGCAATTGTTCCTGCTCAAGCCACTTTTTTTTTTCTGGAAGGGTGGCGGTGGTGTTTTGTAATTTATAGCAAAATAAGAAATGATTCCTTATAACAGAAACCATTCTGTTGTTGCAAAGCCCTTATTTAGCTGCGTTTGAAGAGCTGAGGAAAAGCCGTTCCGTCGCTCGCCGTCGAACCACGCAGCTTCTTCTTCCTAACACCTCCCACAGGCCACATATCAACCCTGCACTTCCTACAAATGATAAGTAGCATTCATTTTGATCCCTCACAGTTGTTTTGGGGGTTGGTAGGTGATAGGCTTCTCTCTCAGTCTGTCACCTCCTCCCCAAACTGTCTGCGGCTCCGCGGTGCCAGCCCTGCCAGCGGAACCAGGGGTTTCCTGCGCAGGGGACAGCACAAACACAGAGCTGGGGTGTTCCAAGCCCTCCCCACGGCAGTCCCACCCCCAGGGGATACAGCCAGCCCCCTGCCCGGCTCCTCGGAGATGCAGCTCGGTGTCTGGAAGCCGCAGCTACACCAGGCAGGTCGCCAGGCGTTGGGAGCACCCTCTGCACCAGCACTGCAGAGCCTCACCCGGTTTTTTAACACTGCAAAAATTCGTCCTGGAATTTCATTTCCAGGCTTGCAGAGGATTCCCTTTGTCACTGCAGGGCCTCCGAGAAAGAGAGGAGATTTCAGCCATGCTCCTCCAGCACCAGGTGCCCTCTCCCTCCTCCCTCCCAGGAGCAGGCTGATGTTTCACTTGGCTTTTCTCCTTTACTAGGAAAAATCCCTGCTCCAGCCTCACTTCTCCTGGACAAGCCTGAGATCTCTGGCATCCCCCAGGAGGGGCTGACCTGGCTGTGTCAGAGCACAGGGTGCCCCAATGTTCCCTGTGGGAGTCCTGGACCTTGGGAACAAACCTGGAGAACGCTGTCCCTGCTCCTTCCCACGCGCCCCAGATGAACATTCCTGTTCTTCTCAAGTGCTTTGATCTGACCACTGTTACTCCAAAAAAAACCCATTTCTTGGGGCCCCCAGCCTCAGGCTGCCTCAGGATCCCAGAACTGCGATTTATCCGCTTCTATATCCCATCAAAGTGTGGATTTCAGTGTCCATACTCCAGGAGAAGAGCTTTAGGCACCTCAGCAGGACCAGCACCACCCAGTGCAAGCAATCCCTGCCTGTGGATCCATGGGATCCATTCCCTCTCACCCCAATCCTCTCATAAAGCTGCTCAGCAGCAATTCCCAGAGTGGCTTATATGTTTTTAAAATACTTCCCAGTCCATGAGTAGACGCGCTTAGAGAAAATTGTATTTTTCAGGATTTAAAAGCAGCTTCTCTGGGAGTTTCCCAGCTTATAACCACCCCCAAGGATGTTTTTAGCATTCCAGTAAATAAGGGACTAAAGGGGAACTCTTGATTAAACAGAAGAAAACCTGGACTGTTTTAAATCCACAAAACCTGATTTTTTTTTAAATCATTGAAAGTGCAGTAATGGGCTTAGTGGTCTGTTAATGATTTTACTTGTACGCCGTTTTCTTAGGACCACACATTTGTTTTCCACAGATATCTGAGTGCCAAGGAAACCTAAAAATCTGCTCAGGAGGTACTTTGTGTTCACTTCTGCCTACGAGGGACGAGCACTTGAACAAGTTTGGAGTGTTTGCAGCCTCTTCAGTGTTTCAAAACCACCTCGGAGTCCCCAGCACTGCATGGGAGGAGGTTCTTGGCCTGAAATCTGATGGGATTTGATTGATTTTTAAGGACATTCCAGATGTGAACACCGCCCTGGTGGAAGCCTCTGCCGCCTGTTGCATTCAACAAAACATTTTGTGCCCAAATAACAAAATCTATCCCTCCAAAATACCTGGGCAATGCTTTATCCCAGGGGCTCCTTCCCACGTGTGCAGTGTTTGCTCCCTCCCAGCTGAGTGTCCTAAGACACAGAGCAACCCATGAATCTCACAGGATTCTTGTAATGGCTTTTAAACCCGGCATTGTGGGCTGTTTATGGCGCAGTTGCATTTGCTTTAGAGATTTGTTTTAATGCTGTTGGTGTTATTTAGAGAGATATTAAATTCAAACAGCTTTATGGTCGCTAATAAACATCTATTACCATTACAGACATTCTGATATAAAAGCCTCATACAGGTGCTTTCTCTCAACTATGCAGATTTGATTGATTAGGCCACAGTAGTTTATTTTACACTTCAGTGGTCACTAAATCTATCATTAAGATTAAAAATTGCAGTTTGTGCAGTCTGGGAATAACTACACATTTAAGCTGTAAAATAAAAGTCACTTTACCAAAATTCAGGGGAAAGGGGAGGAGGGTGGGGGGGAACACAACACAGAGCAGGTTAAAAGAAAAACAGTTTTGCAAGACCTTATTCAGTTCTTCGGAAGATGAATTTCATGGAATCACAGACTGGTTTGGGTTAGAAAGGACCTTAAAGATCATTTTGTTCCACCCCCTGCCATGGGCAGGGACACCTTCCACTACCTCAGGTTGCTCCAAGCCCTGTCCAACCTGGTCTTGGACACTTCCAGGGATCCAGGGGCAGCCACAGCTCCTCTGGGCACCCCGTGCCAGGGCCTCCCCACCCTCACAGGGAAGAATTTTTTCCATATTTCCATATATCCCACCTGAACTTCCCCTCTGCTAGTGTGAAACCATTTCTCCTTGTCCTGTCACTCCAGGCCTTTGTAAAAACTCCATCTCCATCTTTCTGGTCAGCTCCTTCAGGAGCTGGAAGGCCACATTTAGGTCACCCTGAACCTCCTCTGGTCCGTGCTGAGCATTCCCAGCTCCCTCAGCCCTTCCTCGTGGGAGATGCTCTCCAACCTCCCCACGAAAGCAGACTCTGTAATGTCCTGGGCTGCAAAGCTTGATGAAGATGATTCTGCTCCATCTGCACTTGGGACAGTATCGATCCCCATCCCTGGGGGTGCAGTAAAACCCTCCAGCATTCCCTGTCCAGATCCCCACCCCTGGGGGCACAGTAAAACCCGCCAGCATTCCCTGTGCAGATCCGCATCCCTGGGGGCACAGTAACCAACATTCCCTGTGCAGATCCCCATCCCTGGGGGCACAGTAAAACCCTCCAGCATTCCCTGTGCAGATCCCCATCCCTGGGGGCACAGTAACCAACATTCCCTGTGCAGATCCCCATCCCTGGGGGCACAGTAACCAACATTCCCTGTGCAGATCCCCATCCCTGGGGGCACAGTAACCAACATTCCCTGTGCAGATCCCCATCCCTGGGGGCACAGTAACCAACATTCCCTGTGCAGATCCCCATCCCTGGGGGCACAGTAACCAACATTCCCTGTGCAGATCCCCATCCCTGGGGGCACAGTAACCAACATTCCCTGTGCAGATCCCCATCCCTGGGGGCACAGTAACCAACATTCCCTGTGCAGATCCCCATCCCTGGGGGCACAGTAACCAACATTCCCTGTGCAGATCCCCATCCCTGGGGGCACAGTAACCAACATTCCCTGTGCAGATCCCCATCCCTGGGGGCACAGTAACCAACATTCCCTGTGCAGATCCCCATCCCTGGGGGCACAGTAACCAACATTCCCTGTGCAGATCCCCATCCCTGGGGGCACAGTAACCAACATTCCCTGTGCAGATCCCCATCCCTGGGGGCACAGTAACCAACATTCCCTGTGCAGATCCCCATCCCTGGGGGCACAGTAACCAACATTCCCTGTGCAGATCCCCATCCCTGGGGGCACAGTAACCAACATTCCCTGTGCAGATCCCCATCCCTGGGGGCACAGTAACCAACATTCCCTGTGCAGATCCCCACCCTGGGGGCACAGTAACCAACATTCCCTGTGCAGATGCCCATCCCTGGGGGCACAGTAACCAACATTCCCTGTGCAGATCCCCATCCCTGGGGGCACAGTAAAACCCGCCAGCATTCCCTGTGCAGCAGTCCCACAGCATTTCTACCCGGAGCAGTGGCCGCAGCCGCGCTCCGAGGAGGGACTTGGCCGGCTCCAGGCGTGACATTTGCACTCCCAATCGCGCCTGCAGCGCGGGCTCATTTGTTACTGTCTCCTGCATGAGCTGCAGCACGGTGCCCACCAGCCCCGGGTCCATCCCCCCGTAGCTCCCTGGAAGGCCAGGCTGCCGAGCCGTGCTCCGACAGTGACCACCTGGGAGCAGCTTGATAAATGGCCAGTTTATAATGCTGTCATGCCAGCTTTGTCCTGGGGGAAATGTGTGTCTCTCTCAAAACAGCTTATTACCAACCTGTGGCTGGGGCCATGATCAATCACGCTGATCAGATATGGCAAACATGGTAACTGATATAAAGAAGATTTCTCGCTACACTGTTTGAGGTTAACGTGACAAATGATGGAGTGAGAAAGAATAACTTAGAGGGAAAAGCCAACCCATTAAAGGCTGAACGTAGAAGTGGTTTTGGGAAGCAGAGTTAACAACACGTCCTTGTGACATGAATTCCCTGCTCATTGAGGTAACCCTGACTATATTCCCCTTGCAGATTCCTTTTATAATCCAGAAGGAATGAATTTTTAAACATGCAGTCTGATTGTAAAGGGAAATTTAACTCCCCTACGCCCATCCTCAGTACTCGGATGTGATGGGTTACAGTGCAGGAAATGCAAGATTCCAGGGCAGAGATACACCACGTCTTGCCAAAATCCCCAAATATTTTGAGGGATTCTATCGTCGGCTAGAGCGGAGCTATCTGAGAATGATGCTCTTCCCAGAATTCGATCTATCTGCCTTCAAAATCGCGGAGGAAGAACAGTGGAACCCTGGGCATGCATAACCCACCCATGACAATTTCCCAACAGGCCCACAAAACACACCCTGTAAAACAAGATCCAAGGAGGTCTCCGTTTGGTCCCTTTTACACTCCCAGGATTTCTCTGAGTGCTCTGAGCATTAAAGCCCTTTAATTTCCCCGCTCTCACAGTTCTGAGCCCAAATCTGGGAGAACTGGATGCCAAATCTGTCCCGTTATCCTTTTGGTCTGGAGCAGGGAGCATCCCTGCAGGATCAGCACATGGAGCTGCGCCTCTTGGAGACCCTCTGGCAAACATCTGATATTATTCACTTGACTGAGTTTGTGAAAACGAAGCCTTATTTGCTGGCAAAATTAATGAGAAAAGAGTCTTCAATGAGACAATAATTTATGGCTTCTGTCTGACAGGGAAACTCGTCCGACTCAATTCCTCACAGGAAAGGCAGATATTTTGGGGGGGAAGTGTGGATTTCTTTCCAGAAACATGGTCTGTCATTTCAAAATCGGGTTCTTAGCTGGGTATTTTTTATTTTATGAAACCCTTCCAGAATTGATGAAGGTTGGAATAAATGGCCCTTTGTTCCCCTTCCCGTACCAGTGCATTTAATGACGGTGAAATAAAATTCTGCTCCGTGGCTGCCCGCCAGAGATCCTATGATACAACCAACTCACAACATATTTCAAATTTTGTGCTACACTGAAAATCGAGACACATTCAGATAGGTTTGGGGCTGCACACATCCAGCATTATCTCCCGTTAGTGCCCAGAAAAGTGAGAGCTGCAAATCGTATCCTTCTCCCCAAGACTCCCATCTCTAATCCGGCCATAAACACCAACTCTCTGCCTTTCAAACGCAGCAAACTGCCACGAGAAAAGCCAGAAATGCATCAGACAATAAAAAGAGGGATAATGGCCACCAAACTCCACTCTTCTCCCCCCTTTTTTTTTTTGAACAGATAGGTTTTAGACTGTATAATAATCACGCAGCTAAGATACAAGGTCTCTTGTTGGCAATAACCTACATGACATGACTTAGAAGGCAGGTGTTACTGTAATTAGCTATTGTTTGACTATCAAAAGTCAGAGCTGATTAAAGCCACTAAGTACAAGTGCACTATTTTATTTCAAAGAATATTATGAACTGCATGCTGGGACTCTTTCACTGCGGCCCTACCTTCCGGAGTCTGCTAAGAGCCCATGCCAGCAGTAATCAAAACTAAAATCTGCATAAACCTTCAGGGTTTTAATTCAAGCAGAGCCCTTTCATTAGAAATATGTTACTTTATGAAATCTGGTCGCCAGCAAGGGGAGAAAAATGTGACTTCTTAAGAAAAGTGAATGGCATCTCTTTAGTGATTAACCCAAGATTAATGGAGGCTCCTACTGCTCGGCCTAAGTCCATTTTATTGCTAATTCATTTAGGTACTATTTCAGATGTACTTGATGAAAGTCACCTGCTAAGAAGTCATGTTTTGGCAAGCAAGGATAGCCATTATGGTCAAATCCCAAATAGAATTTTTATTAAAGAAGCTTTGAAAAGTGTCTTGTATTAGTCTTTCACAGACATACCATTTAATGTGCTCAATTAGTTAAAAATTTGGGGCCCAAGTCACTAATCAAACATTCATAATGCCTTCTTGTAATATTTTTTTTAGTCCACATGCATCTCTTAATGTCCCAGGTAGGATGAACACTGCACTGAACAGGGACATTTATATTCAGACAAAAGCAGCAGTGCTGAGACTCACCAAGAAGTGGGTGGGATTTGGGTAAGTGCTCGGTGGGATCCCTGAAATGTTGGCTTGGCAGAGCATCTCTTTGTTCCCCGGGATGCTGTGGGGAGTGGGGACTTATGCAAATCACATGTTCCTCAAACTGTACCTAATCATCCAGCTTTGGCTTGTGTGCACGTTCGGAGCGTGAGGTTTGATCCCTTCGACACAAATCATTTCGGTTTTCGACTTTTCTGCAGTTGGTTCTTTTGATAAATGAGAATTTAGGGGATTTTGTGATTAGAGAGCCCGGAACCCCAGCCCTGTGTGCACCCTGAGATCTTTTTTACCCACACAAAGCACCTCCATGGCCCATCCAAAGTTCCTCCCCATTCTGGGCAAGATTTAGCCTGACCCACGGGCGATTCCATGAGCATGGACATCCCTGTTAAGTGTTTCTACCCTTCCCAAGACACTGAGCAACCCACAGTGCTCCATCAGAGAATCCGATGGTCTGAGCTTTGCTTGCCTGCACTGAGCAGGGAAATCCTGACAGCCAGCCCAGGAACACTCACTCTGCAGAGATAAAAACCCCATTGCGGAGGTAGGTCTGGGCATCACAGAGCTTTAATTGCGCCCTTCTCTTTCAAAAATGGAAAAAACCCCCAAAGGTGGTGCTGGGGAAATGAGCCCAGGTGAGGGAGATGCCTGGATGCTGCTGCCCTGCTCAGCCCCTCACCTGCCAGGCACCAAACCCACGCTGGTGAGCCATTGATAACATTACTGATAAACATCACTCATCTCGGTGCTCACACTGGTTTGGGGGTTCGTGTACAAAGCCAGAGCCTGAGAACCCCCCCTCACAACCTGCTCTGCCTTGTACCTGCCAAGGATGAGACAGTTTTGGTGACAGAAAGTCGCAAATCAATCAAAAAATGTCTGCTTTGGGTATTCTGGCTTGTTTGGAGCTCTCTCCACGCTGGGGGTGATGACTGACTTTGTGACCCAACAGCACACACGACCCAAACTCTGCTCTGAGGAGGGAAACAATTTGGTTCCTAAATTTATTTATTTATTTATTTATTTTTAAATTTGTTAATGACTGATCCAGTTTCCAAAATACTGACTGGAGCTGTCAGGACTAGTGACTAGTGGACAAAACCAGGAACGCAGGTGCAGGGTGCCCCAAAACATGCAGACAGCTCCCTGATGGGTATCGATGTCCCTGCCAAGGGGAGCAAAGTCTCCAACACTCCCGTGGCAAAATTCAGGATTATCAGGAATGGCAACACATCCATGGTGGAATTCTGCTCCTGGGGGACTCCACAAACCCCAGTCTGGACTTAAAGCCCTTGGCTGGGGGAGTGTGGCGCTAAAGGAGCTGCCTGGGTGTGATAACCAAGTTCTCCTAATCTGTCCCTCTTGTGTATTGGGGCACTCACACATGCAAATCTTGTCTTGTTCCACCGTGTTTGTTCACCTCCAGAGTCCTTCGGTGATTCAAATCTGTGTCTTACTATCCTATAATACCCTTGTCTAACAGTTCTTTTTAAATGCATGTGTTAATTATCTTGCCACCGCTGTAATTTCTCCCTGTAGTCCATTAATTAAGAGGTCACAATCTAAGAGCATGTTTACCCAATAAGCTTTCTTTTTTAATTATCCTAATTGCTTGGATACTGACAAAGACTCCATCCCTCCCCTTCCTCTGAGTGGATTAGAAAACGACATTTCAAAGCCCCACACAATGATGGGTCTGTAAAACACACATATATTTATATCTGTTTTTATAACTCCGTGATGTTCAAACATCAAAGGTCAACAAGACACGAGGCGCTGCATTTGCATGGCTGTATAAAATGCAGAGACAGACTTCCCTCCAGTAATTGATCCATTTGCCTGGAATGTTCTATTGGTCAGGAAAAATATAAGCAAAATCTTCAGAATAGGCACGAGGTGGCTGTTCACAGCTTGGTGTGTCCTGGAGACCACCCGAGCCTCCTACCTCTGCCTGCTCCTGCAGGGATGGCTTCGGATAAAAGCAGGTAGAAATAGGAATAAATAAGGAAAAAAGGCACTCAGCTTTCACTGCAGCAAAGCTCAGTTTTATTCTCTCAGTCCCCAATATTCCCTTCCCATGGGTCACATCTCAGCTAGCTGGTCCCAATACCTTTCTTACTGACTTTGCAGAACTCAACAGACAAAATCTCTACCACTTAAAACAATTTAAACCCTTCCCTTCGTCAAATTTTTAAAAGGGAAAAGCAGCTATTTGAATTCCAGATAGGATTTTAACACAACAATTAGCAGAAATCATGTCCAGAAAAATTACTACTGTGACAGAATGTGAAACAACATTTGATATGTCAAGTAAAGTGATTTTTTTTTTTTTTTTGCTTTAATAAAGCCAATGTCTCATTCAGACCAGTCATCTCAGGAACTATATAACAGAAGTATAATTACTTAGAAATTGCTTAGGTAAGCGTGATTGATGCATGGTAAATAGATGTTTCCAGCACTTATTGTTTCTTCCTGATGGATTAGGAAGAGTTGTTTAACAGTTCATTTGACCAGTCTCTCCTGGTGTTTCTCGAGTCTGGCTGTGCCAGTCAGCACCAGCAGTTCCTGGTAGTTTAAGTCTCTTTAATAAAGATTAAGATGTCAGAGGTCCTGCATTGCACAAAATCCCGATTTTATTAACTTCTCATTATCAGCTGAAATATGAAGTGCATTTCTTTTCATCTGGGGAGCGGCACTTTCTCAAGGGAAAGGACAGACACTTCAGACACATTTGGGGTGGTTTAGAGTGGGTTTGCCCCAACCTTGGCTGATGCTGGGGAGCGTTTTCTCACCCAAGGGCATCCCATACGTGGATGTTTCTCCCCAGAAAGTGTTTGGATACCGTGGCTGTGGACAGGCTGCTGAGCTGGCAGTGGGGCTGAGCACTCACACTCCAGCACCTCAGTCAATTCCCCTTCCATGAAAGAGCAGAAAAAGTCTGGGCAGGAAGACCGAAACCTCAAAAGTCAGGACTCAGCCAACATTTCCCTCCTCCCACCCAGCAGATCTCGAGGAGTAACAGCAGCAAGACCACACAAAACTCATCCAAAGAGATCCCAGAGGCGTCCAAAGTGCATCCCGACCAGCAGGCAGATAAATTCTGATGCCATCGAAGTGAACTTAGGCAGCGCCTGACAAAGTGAAGCTGCGGCAGCCCCGCGCAGCTCCCGAATGCTGGGGAAAGGCTCCTGCTCATTCCCCGGTGTTTTGTCACCGCCTCACCCCAAAACCCAAAACCCTGCTGGTCACTGCTGCACGAACAGATGCTGCAGCGGCATCGCCCTCCCAGCCACGCTCTCAGAGGGATTTCTGAAAGCCGACAAATTGATGTGTTTTGCATATTTTAAAAGTGAGTCTTTGTCGAACTTCTCGTTTTGCCGGCTGCTGATTGCAGGCAGGGCAGAGCCGGCTCTGGGCGCGTTTGAACAGGCTGGCTCTTGCTGGGAAGCTCTCCACGGAAAGAGTTAAGAGGGAAAAACAGTTGTTGTGGTGTAACCCGGCCCTGCAGCACGGGATCCCAGCCCCAGCAGCCTCCCGGGAGGGTTAAGCTCTATTACTTCTGGTCCCTGACACTGCTAATGGCGCTCTCTAACTAATTGCATTTCTATACCTCCACATACGGGCGGGCCACAAATAAGCCCTTTAATCAAACAGCTTCATCTACTTCTAATTAATTCCATGTCTACGCCTTTTTAAGAGCGCAGGAACACGCAAAGATAGAGATGATGGAGCGCGGTCCGTGCCCGGCTGCTCTGCTCAGGATGCGCCCCCACCTCGCACCTTCCGTGTCCCACCTGCCTGGGCCCGGCCGGATTAGGTTTTTGACTCTTCTGCAGTTGGTTCTTTTGATAAATGAGAGTTCAGGGGATGCCGTGATCCGAGAGCCCGGAACCCTGGCCCCGTGTGCACCCTGAGATCTTTGCAGCTCCACCAAAGCCCACGAGTGGCTGTGTGGAATCGCCTGCGGTTCCCTCCGCGAGCTGATTTCGCGTTTGCCGCCGGGTTTAATCGCTTTTTGTTCCATCAGAACCGGCGCTGGCCTTGCCCTGCCGGCGCTGAGGGGCGGCTGTGGCATCAGCTGAGCAAACAGGGGGATGTTTGCACACCCAGACCCAACGCAAAGCCTCCGATCCGAGGGCCACCAGCTTTGAAGGAAACGCCGATTCCTCCCAGGCATTTGCTTTTTTTGATAAAACGTGTCGATGTAGCAGGAAAAACAACAACAAAAAGAATCCCCCGGCCTGGGTATTTAGGAAAGAGACCCGCATCTGCCGGGAGCTGCCTGTTGCAAAGGTATGCACGTACAAAAGGCACGATAAGTGGGTGCTGAGCAGCGAGGAGTGGCAATTATCAGTTGCACATATCATCAGAGTCTCTCAGCTTTTCAATGGCACGGAGCTCCCCACGCCGTGTTTGCCGGGCCAGGTAAAAGGGGACTCTTAATGCTGTGCAAATATGACTTACCAAAGGACTTTGCTTTCTCACCTATTCTCGGGCTTTTCAAATCAACATTATTAATTGGTGGCTTATCGGTAAGTGCTGTCTGGCAGTTAAAGGATGTTTCCACCCAGTGCAACGATACATAGAAACTCAGCAATGTCAGCCACAAGGACAAAGAACTGCCATGTTGGAACAGAAAAATGCCTCGACACCTTAAATCTTCTTTATAAAAGCACTGAGCATTCCAGCTTTCACTTGCAGCTGTTATTCCATATTCTATCATCCTTAGTTTAACTTAATATGTTAATTCAGAACTCTGGCGTACAGTTGCAACTATTAGAAATTCTATTCTTTCTTTCTTTCTTTCTTTCTTTCTTTCTTTCTTTCTTTCTTTCTTTCTTTCTTTCTTTCTTCCTTCCTTCCTTCCTTCCTTCCTTCCTTTCTCCCTTTCTCTCTTTCTCTCTTTCTCCCTTTCTTTCTCCCTTTCTCCCTTTCTTTCTCCCTTTCTTTCTCCCTTTCTCCCTTTCTCTCTCTTTCTCTCTTTCTCTCTTTCTCTCTTTCTCTCTTTCTCTCTCTCTTTTTTCTCTATTTCTCTCTTTCTGTCCTCTCTTTATCACTTTCCTCTTTCTCTCTCTCTTTCTCTCTCTTTTTTCTCTATTTCTTTCTTTCTCTCCTTCTCTCTTTATCGCTTTCTTCTTCTCTTTCTCTCTCTCTCTCTTTCTCTTTGTCTCTCTTTCCCTTTCTCCCTTTCTCCCTTCCCTTCCTTTCCCTCTGCTTTCCTGTTATCCAGGTGTGTACAACCGCACGCTTTAGAATCTGGACCATCTGGTTTCCATGCTGGATAACTCAGCTACGTGGCACTTCAGGACTTTCAGCCCCTCGGGTCACCTCACTCTCCACCTGCCACCTCTCCAGAGCACCAAATCCACTTGAAAACGGAGCAAAACGTGCGGCTGATAAGGAGAACCGAACACAAAGAGCGCGACACTTCCCAGGCACCATTCAAGGGAGGCAAAGAGAGCCTCGAGTGAGAAGAAAAGCTGTCCGTGGCCCCAGCTCGGGCGGAATGAAAGGCCAGTCGTGCTCCTGCCTCCCTCGCCGGCTCTGACAGCGATGAACAAGATAAACCCACAGGCCCTCCCGCATTCCCAGGTACGATTGTGCCCATCCTGCCGGCCTGGCAGGTATTCCTCCGAGCCTCCAGAGAGCCTGCCCAGGCAGGTGTTTTCTCTCCTCCCCAGACAGCCCGCTCAGGTACCCAGCTCTTCCAGGGGCTCGTTTTCCTCAGCATCCAACCCAAAGCTTGCCTGCTTTCCCCTGCTCCCCTTCTGACGGGTGCGTGGCACACAGGAGCGGCCCTTGACGCGGAGCGTGAATTTCTGCTGCTTCTCTTGCAGCACGACAGCTGCTAATCTTAGAGGAATTCTCCCGTGCAAGCACAAGATCAGATCGAATTCATTTATTTAAAGGATTTCTGTGCCTCTGAAGAAGGGTTTCCCTCTGCCACCACGTTGGCTGTGCAGTTTTACAACAGCAGGCCTGTGAGCTGAGATGCTCGGCAGATTTTTTCTTTTTCTTTTCCTTTTTTTTTTTTTTTTTTTTAGGGAGTGGTTTTTTGCTCCCTTTTANAAGAAAAAGCAAACGAATATTTGACGTGCTGTGTTAGCATGAAGGGGGGGAGCCCTGTGCAAGCACAGAAAGCACAGGTGAGCTATTTTCTGTGACTGAAAACAACCTTGGGGGGGAAATGGGGCCACTGCTAAGGTAAATCCTGGCCGTGTAAATACAGAGAGCTTTGGTTATTCTCAAATGTGAGACAGAGGCACCAAACACATGGCTTTATAAATCCAAGTTTGTCATCTTTAAGCATCACAGAAAAAGAGCACAAAACGCACAAGACTGAGGGAAGAGCAGGGATACAGGAGGTCAGCGAGATCAGCAGAGTTTCTGTCCTGCCCAAAGAGAGTCCAGCAGGTTTTCTGACTGACACGAAATATTAATTTAACCACAGAGCTGAGAAATGTAGGTAGAAAATCCCCTCTCCCTCTTTAAAGCCTCAAATCTGCTCATTATGCCAATCAATTTGTAGTTGTGCTTTGTGGAGAACCAATCCATCTAGACATATTAAAAAAAGGTAATTTTTCTTGAATTCTACTCCTCTGCAAGAAGCAAAACAGACTCAAAACCTTGTCCAGCTCTAAACGATTTCTGAACTTTCAGAGAAAAAGCAAAACTCCATAAGTTTCTTTTCTCATCATTTATGTGCATAAGCTTCCAACACTTCGAGGCTTTCCCTGGCATTACAAACAGAACAGAGAAAATGCAACAAGAAAATCTTTTCCTTGGGTATTTCCAGCCCAGCTAGTTTGAGGAATTAGAAGAAATCTATGAAAGAAAAAAAAAAAAAAAAAGTCACGTGCAAGGTTTTCATGGATGTTTTTCAGGCCAAAGGGGTCCTGATGGATTTCAGAGATGCATCCAAACTTCAGAGCGAGTTTCCAAACCAAACACGGCTGCAAACCCTGACTTCCATCAGCTGCTCGTTTGCCAACCTTTCTATCATGGAGCAAAAAGGACCATTTAAAATTGTCTCAGAATATTCTGCTTTCATGGCTGTTTTGCTCTGTAACACCTGGAAGTCACCAGAACACAAATCTTCATGTTGCGAATGGTTAAAGCCGTGCTCTGGGCCCAGCAGTAATGCGGACATACACCAGGATTAAATAATAAATCTCATTTTTCTGACTTCATTACTCCCAGAAAATCATGCTATCAGGATAATAATAATTAAAATGTTCACGGCCGACCATTATGGCTTTTTTTTCCTTGGAATTAAATACCTTAAATAGCAAAATGGATCACTAGGCTGCGTGAACAGCAGTGTTTTGACTAAAGCCAACCCATCTCCTGGATGAGGATGGGATTTACTGGCTGGTCGAACATCTCTGATATAGCAACACCTTGGAAAAATGAGCGTGATTTAAATCCCCCATTTCCTACTCCAGGAGGGCCCAGTTTGTGCTCCTTTTTAGCAGGGGATGCTCTGGGGTCTGCAGGAAAGGCCATCAGAGCAAAGAGCAAAGGAGCATATGGTGAGCAGCAGACCTGGAATGGAGGGTGGGACACGATTCCAATCCCAAGTTTTTACTGGCAAAAGGACTGGCAAATACAAACTGCCAGGAATAAATTGCTGTTGGAACCCGAAGGACATGTTCGAGTCATCAGCAGACACAAAGCCTGAGAGGAAGAGTCTTACTCAGGGACAGCACAACCTCCTTAGGAAAAATCGCACATCCTTCCTGCTTGGCATTGCAGGAAACCAGGAAAAGAACCCTCCAGCATTCCTCTGTTCCCAACAGGAATTTAGGGGGAAAAGAGACACCCGGCCAGAAAAAAGGAATGAGGTCAGTGTAAGGGGCATCCCAAGCCCAGACAGGGCTGTGTCCAGCTGAGGGTGTTTTCCTGTGGATGGATTTACTTGGCAACCCCGGCCCCAGCACAGAAGTTTTCCAGGATTCACCTCTTTTAAGATTCCCGTGACAAGGAAAGTGATTAATCTCCATTTCATGGCAGCAGGAGCTGAGCAAGAGACTGCTCGGGTTTGCCAAGATAACCAGGAGAAAAGTCCAGCTTATTTCTGGGCAGCACTACAGAAAGAGGGAAAAAACTGAACCAGGGATTAAGGGAAGAGATGAACAATGAAAGTCAAGACTTTCCTGGTTTTACATATAAATATGAGTAATTGGAAGGGCAAACATTGAAAAAATGAAAATTCCTCTTGACTCATTTTTAAATTGAATATTTCAGGCAAGAAGAATTTAACACTGTCCTAAAAACTACCTGAGGTAGAAGCACTGACACAAATTTCCAGAGTTTTCCCAGACTTTCTGTGAGGAAGATCCAACATTCTGGGGCAGAAGAGCTGAGGCTTAAGACTGAAATTCCAGTGGAAATTCAGAGAAGGAATTCCGTTAGGAGCTGCGATTTATTTTTCTGGAACAGAAGGAATTATTGCACCAAGCAGGGGCTAAGATGTCTTGACAGCAGCAGCGCAGAACTATCTCTGCAGTAGTTATTAATGAGCTGGAAAAATGTTGGGTAGCAAATTCACCTCCCCTCCCCAAGGCCAGAATTCATGGCAACAAATCCCTAAAATAATCAGCTAACTCTGGAAGATTAGGAGAGGGGATGTCTCCAGATGACAGAAGATTTCTTAATTTCAGTTACTTATAAAGTCACATTAAGCAGGAGGAAAACTGCCTCTGAATTTTATAAATTAGTTTCTAATCTATTCCACAGCTTTCGGTATTTCTGGTCTATATTCTGTGTTACAGTCTAAAATAAGGATGGGAAAAAAGTAATAAAAAAAATGAATCATTTGGGTTAGCCAAGAAAGGATTTAAGCACTTAATTTAGACTTCTCCTGCTGCTACTATTATTATATATATTTTTATGTATTTATATACATATTTACAGAGCTTTGCTGAAATTTCCAGAGGGAAGGCAACACTGAATATCACAGAGAAGCTGTCTTCTGGCAATTACTTTTCTTTATTTTTTCTCCCCAAACTGTCCTGTCAGAAATAAATTTGGTTGGGTTGAAGGGTTTTTTTCCAGAACATGTATTTTATCATCTCATAGAAATCTTGTAGAATCTAAAATCAAAATACATCAAAATATACTGTGATCCCGCAATGCCTGTGGGACAACAGTCCCACCTTCACTGCTCTGCAGAATCTTGATTTATTTCTAGAACAAAATGTGAAAAAAACACACCCAAACCAAAAAGCTTTTTTTGTTTATTTGTTATGTTATGTATATTTATATTTAGTTACTGCTCACTGGCACCCAGTTCTCTTCATTTTGGCTTTCATTTTTCCAGCACCATTGGGGGTGGACCCAACTTTAAGTCACTCTGGTGGTTACTCTCACCCACACTGCCCTTTCCTCCCTCCCCAGCTGCTGTCCAGGTTTTCCTGTTTATCCAGGGAGCTCCAAGAGGCTCTTGCCTGACCCGAATTCTCCTTCTAATGGGATTAATCCAATCCTGCACACCCCTCAGGATCCCAGGTGACATTCATGGGACCATCTGGCCTCTCCAAGGCACGGAACCACACGATGAAACCCAATTCCAGATTCCCCCCTGGAACAGGAGCCTGTCCTGGGAGGAGTGGGGCTGGGAGCACCCTGGGACAGTGGAAGGTGTCCCTGCCCATGACAGGGGTGGAAAAAAATGATCTTTAAGGTCCAAGCCAAACCAGTCCATGGTTCTGTGATCAGGGCGTAAAGGAGACTCGTTTAGACATTTACTCCCACACCGAGGAAGACTCCCTGTTCCACATAAAAATCTGGAGCTGGCACAGGGCAGGTCCCTCCTCTGCTGCTGTATCAGCTCCCTCCCCACCCCTGAGGTGGTTCTGAATCCAGACCTGATTCCAGGACCCGATTCCAGCAAAACCCTCGTGGCACACTCAGCTCAGCATCCGAGGAGGAATTGCAGAGCAGAGGGAGGGGAGGGGGCTGTGTGTGTTACCTTCCAAGTTACCACACAGCCCCGAAATCCCACAGGCTATCATTCCAAAATTTGTGATGTTTTGTCTACTCTGGTGATTTAAGGTTTGTCAGAAAATGTCAGAAAGGCCACGGGGCCAAGGGCTTCCTGATGACTGAGGATTTTCTTTCACATGACCTTCCTGAAGTTGATTTTGGGCTCCAGACAGTGCTGCCTTCAGCTCTGACAGGGGCCGGCTGGCAGCAGATTCATGGGGATCTCTGGGGCATTCTGGCATTTTCAAACTGAGCCGGGGCTGTAATGCCTCCTAATCATCCAGAATATTGTTTCACTGGCGGGATGGAAATGCCAGCCCCTCACTTTTGTTAGCAGGGGAAAAAAAAGGAGCCTGTGCTCCTGATGCAAACAATTAAAAACACGTTGGATGTGAGCGGAGAAAAATCAATGTCAAATACTGGCATTCCATATATGATAATGCGTGTGGCTTTTAACGGGGAGCGCTGAAATGAATTTTGTAGACACAGAGAGAAAAGGAGGATTGGGAGAGAAGTGTTAAAAAAGTTGATTTGTGTTCAAACTCTTAATTTGTGTTAAAACTGTTAAATGTGTGTTTGTGAGCGCTCCCACAAACCCCAAGCAAAGGGAGCAGGCACCGGCATGCGAGGGTTTCACATTATTTAGGAAACTCTTGGTTGTAAAAAGTTTATGAATCTTGAATTTGCATGTGTTATTAGCATAACTAATTACTCAGCCAAAATGTCTAAACGAGTCTCCTTTGCGCCCTGATCACAGAACCATGGAATGGTTTGGGTTGGACCTTAAAGATCATTTTGTTCCACCCCCTGCCATGGCAGGGACACCTTCCACTGTCCCAGGCTGCTCCAAGCCCCGTCCAACCTGGCCTTGGACACTTCCAGGGATCCAGGGGCAGCCACAGCTCCTCTGGGCACCCCGTGCCAGGGCCTCACCACCCTCATAGGGAAGGATTCTAAATCATTTATTTTGCCAAGGGAGCAGCCACCTGCCTTTTCACCTCCACAGAAATGCAGTTTCTAACTCAAACCCAGCCTGAAGTCTGTGTGTCTGTGCTTGAGACGCACCACGACGACAAGGTGACCTCTCCTAAACCTGCCTGGAGCTCAGGGACCCTTTTATCTGAGGGGATGCTGCTCACTGCAGCAGTGTGTCACCTGAGCCGTGTGTGTGAGCAGCTCGGCAGCACATTTTGGACACCTCCTCAGCCCCAGCAATGCAGGGAAATCAGACACAGGTTATAAATCAGTGCTGGAGAACAGCTCGACATCACAGCTCTGGGGTTTGCACCGGAGGGAGGAGGAGAAGAACCAACTTAACTCACAAAAAAGATCTTATTTAGAACTGCGTGAGGTGTTTGCAGCGCACCCCAAATCCACATTTATTTGCCACAGAGAAATGGGAAATTGGCATTAACCCCTTCATAGCCTGCAGTTGTGGGAGTGCTGGGACAGCCACTCTTCCACCTTGTGCCGTGTGTGTGCCTGGGGCTGCCTCAGCATTCTGCAGATATGGAGACAGCAAACTTAACCACTGCAAGTCCTCTTAACTTGGCCTGATTTATGGGCTCAAAACCCCCTGAGATCTCTTCATGGAGCCATTTCTCATACCCACACTCACTAAACAACCCAGCCCAAACATCTGTATCACAGAAATTCAACATACAGTGTTATTGCTGCAAAATAATTTAACCATCACTTTCTTCGCCGACTTTTCCATGCCAGCCCTACACCTTTTTTTTTACTTTACATGCTTCATTTCAGCAAAATCAAGGATGCAAACTTCTTAGAAGTACTTAGTTTCCATGGAAACCTAAGCTGACCGCAACATTATTGTTCTCAAGAGGGAACTGACTTTACTATATGTTCATTCACTGAATTAATGGACTCCTGGTTCTTTTATTAGCAGCTCTCTAACAATAGAAAGAGAGAAATGTTATAAAAAAGACTCTCAGACAACTGTCCACTCTTTTGTCCAGGGCTTATTGGAATGACGCAAGTCTATTCAGGAAAAGATTATAAAAATCAACTCAAAGCTGCCTCTGTTTGTGGCCGCTAAATATACCTTTATTTCATAAAGATACAACCTATAAAACAAGCAAATTAAAGCTCTTTCTGAAATAGTAACTGTGAAGCAGCAGCCCTGGAGAAAGGGGGCTGTAGCTCCCAAATCTGGGATTGTTCCCCCCTCCCACGGGGTTGTGGAGCATCTTTAACCCCCAATCCTGTGTAAATTCCCTGCCAGAATGAGGACTGTGCACAAACTGGAGGGGAGGTGATTCTTTAATACACAGAAAAGTGACAAAAAGTCACCGATTAATCTTCACAGAGAGTTTTAGGGCATCTTCCACAAGCTGGGGATAGTATACCCCCGTGCAGTGCAGAAATGCACCTGCAATTCCCGCTGCAAAGGCAGCGGCTTGGAGCAGGCCGGGCTCAAATCGGCAATTTGTGCTCCGAAGGCAGCAGCTTGGAGCAGGCCGGGCTCAAATCTGCGATTCCTGCTGCAAAGGCAGCGGCTCAGAGCAGGCCAGGCTCAAATCCGCAATTCCTGCTGCAAAGGCAGCAGCTTGGAGCAGTCCAGGCTCAAATGCGCAATTTGCTCTCTCGGGGTGCACAATGTGCTGCACAGGCCTTAGGGGGGGTTCAGCCTGCCCGGTAATTGCTGCACAAAAGACAGTGAACAGTTCCCTTGCTCTTCCCTAACTACCTTCCTGACTGCTTATTGAAGTCTGATTTCTTACTCCTCTGGGTCATCATTCATCAGCCGCGCGGATCCCGCCGGGAGAGCCCGGCCAGACCTCTCCACATCCCTCCTTGCCAGAGGCCATTCCTGACGGCCCCGTGATATAGAAAATGTCTTCACAGCGACCCGGCGGGACGGGCCGCGGCCATAATACCCAAATAATCATTTCGCAAATTATCATAATTATCAATCAATCATCCCCGCGCGAACAATGTGCTCCTGAAAGTATCAGATGGTTCCTGTGACCTGTAGCGTTTTTGGATATAATAATAAACCCGGGGAGATTTATGGCCCCATCCCACTTCGCATCTGCAGCAGCAAAACACTCGTTGGGGTTTTGCTTTTGCTTCAGAGCTGAAAGCTTTCCTCGTACCTGGTTTCTTGTTGGCTACTTGATGCTTTTTTAAAAGGCCAAAATTTCCAATCATGGCCAGTTTTCTAAAATTCACTTTAGTCTCAAAAAATAAATTAGCGTGATTTGTGAGCACAGAATAATTGTGCCGCTTAAATTGCTTTTACTCCACAGCCTCATCAGCATTATATTTACAGCTTCTAATATTTGGCAATGTAGGAATGAGACCAGTCAGAGGAGGGGGGAAAATTGGTTTTGTCTTCAGTTTTTGTTGTGTTTTGCACAATACCAGATTGAATCCAACCCTTTTGAAGCCGATAGCATCTCCCGCTCCCTGTGCAGCACATTCTTGTTAATGGATAAATTCAAGCTCTCCAGAAAGTCAAAGAATAAATTTAAAGCCTTTTGCCAAATGCCTATCCTATTGGATTTTGATAAGACGGCTATTGAGCTTTAATAATGTCTTCTATCCTTTTTCAGCTGGCCCTTAACATGTCTCTTTATTTGTCCCTAAAGCCTCTTCAGTGATGCCTTTTTATTACAAGTCTCTCAGCTTGCTCTCAGGGGAGACAGGGTCGACAAGAGTGATAGATAGATAACTCTATAGATTATCTCCCACAGATGTTTTCTCTCCAGTAGCCCCTCAGGCTATTCCCTCTAAGTAAACAGAAACTAAATAGAGAGTCTACTGAAGAGAGAAGTCCCTGAGGTCCCTTGTCACCACGGTCAGAAAAACAGCCCAGCCCGGGGAGGTCGGCTGGGAGCTCTGCATCCTTCCCCAGCATTCTGGAACCCTCATCCAAAGTGACCCTTGGAGGGGACAGAAATGCATCTACTTGGGGGGAAAAAGAGGCGGCGTGTAATGGGCACAGGCCTTGCTTCCTGCTGCAGGAAGTGGAAATCTTTCAGCTCAGAGCTGAAGCAAAATGACAACAGGACGGTGACAATGACAACGAGGTGTTTGTTCCATTTATTAAATGCGGTGGAGAAGCTTGGAAAATTCAGAGGGAGAGGACGCTGAGCTGCTCTCTAAGCAAAATAAACAGAGTGGAGGGACATGGGCTGGGAAAAAGGCATTTGGGAGCAGGGGACAACAAACCCACAGGTATTACTCATATTTTTACCTCTGAGTGTCCACATTCAGGTCACTAAAATAACGAGAATAAGTAACTTTCCTGTTTTAACATTGTTTCCACCACTGATGATTTAAAATTAAAAAACAGGATGAGGAGCTTGTGTGTATTTATCCAAGTTAAACTGAATATCAGCAAGCAAAGGTGATACAAGGAAGCTGGTTAGGCATAGACCACATTTCATTCCTTGGAGCAGCATAGCTATAGAAAACGATCCTGATATGGGTCCTTTCATGACATTGAATTATTCCTGTCAGACAACCACTAACAACGAAATCATCTTTGTGATGTTAGGAGCACAAGAGTCCCAGCAGAAATAACAGTAACATGAACTGAAAAATACTGGATACGGTGGGCAATACTTATCCTTTGTGCTCTAAGCCAAAAAAGAGCCTGTTTTATTCTACTACAAAACAGTCTCTGCTGTGCTGCGTCTTCAGACTTTTCCCTGCCTTTCAGTTCATTAAAGTTCTGTAAAAGAGTGGTTTTTTTCCTGGGAGCTTAAGAGCAGAGATAGTTCTGGGGTCAGTTTTCCCTCACATCTCCACACACCCCTCATGGCCATTACCTTCCCTTCCCTGTTTTTCCTGGTTTTACAGATTTTTCTCTGCATTCCAGATTTTTCTTTTTTTCTTTTTTTCTCTTTCTAGTCCTTGTTAGTGCCCAATTCTGAACCTGTGATGCAGCAGTCAAAGGAGCCACTGAAATTATGCTCTCTGCAGCTCCGATTTCCTCCCCTCCCAGTTTAAATCAGGCCACCCACTCCAGTTACATTTGTCTTCAGTCACCTTCTCGCCACCAACTCATCTCTGAAGGAATAGGAATAAATTGAAGTCAAATCTCAACTATTGTGTCTTCAGGGATATGACAACTGAATGATTTAGAGAGGCTGGAAAAGGAAATCTGCTCCTGAGAGGGTTTTGTGCCACTGGAGCCAAATGCCAGAGTGCTACTTCCAAACAATTGAGAGATCCTACAAAAATTGTCCGGAGTGATTTCTCATTCTTTAGTTTTCATTTTCTCCTGACTGAAAAGCTGTCTCGCAGTAGTCTTTTCACAAGCCATAAAGTTTAGACTTGAACTCTTTACCTTACTGCTCTGACCTCCTTTACCCCAGCTGTAAAACCCTACTGCCCATCCTTCAATAAATTTATCACCTCATAAACTCCCACTAGTGCTTTTCTACAATGCATTTAAAAGACACAAGTGGAAGGCCAGGCCTTCCCCCCTTGTCAAATATCACAATTGTCCAGTTTTATACCTGCTGCACAGGGAAATATTTAAGAACACAGCATTTTTCAAAGCCCTTCAGTTTTTGTAACAATCCCCCTTGAAATAAAAGCACAAAGTTTAAATATAAACCCATGGATTGAACATGTAACACTGCCAATCTCGTGTTTCCCTGTTGCACACAACTCCTGCTCTCTTTGGGGTAATGCAGATCCTGGAGGTGGGGATGGAGAGTTCATCTGTGATATCGTAATTAAAGACTGAATAAGAAATAGCTGAGCCATGGAGAATTCCCTCCATCCCTGTGGGAAGTGCGTGGGGATAATGAGAACCTGCCACCTTGTCACCACGTCTGTCCAGACAAAAGGATCCCACAGAGGCAGGGACAGACACCCCATGAGTTATGGGGGTGCCCAAGGTAAAAAGTTCAGCCTGGTTGCCACAGGTCCCTGGCGAGGTCACGGCGTGCTCAGAGGATCCTTCCTCTCGGGAGCCTGGGAAATAAAACCTGATTTTTTATTTTTGAACATGGTAAGAATAGGACAGGCCATACCGGGCTTGTGTCTAAATCCTTTTTCCCAGCCTGACTCTGCAGCCTGGCAAGGACTGCAATTCACTCTGTCTGGAAGAGGGAAGCAAGGGGCTCCTTTCAGTTTTACGAGTGGAGAAGCAGCATCGCCCGAAGGAGGAGCAGCAATGGCAGCTGTGGCAAGGTCCAACCTCAGAGATTTCCCACTCTCCAAAACCTCATGAACAGGACTGTGAACATCCTTTAGAAGACAATTGCACATAAAAAGGAGTCACAATCAGCTCCTTATTTCAGTGAGGACACACAAGCTGCTGCCGTTGAGAGGCTCTAATCAAACGCGACTTGTAATGCCTTCATCAGCCAAGCTGTTAACCAACAGATCCACATGGAACAAACCTTCATTTTAGTGCTTCTGAGGGCAGCCCCAACGCAAACAGCAGCCTGGCTACCCAAGTATGTCATGCTGAGGCTCTCCCAGCTCCAGAGGAGACATTTGTGCAGCTGAGTGTGGAACACATTTTCTCTGGTCACTGTTACCGTTTGAGCCCCACAATGTGATGAAAAGCACCACTAATGCATCACATGGGCTGAATCTTATCCTTTTACAGACCTATTCCTTTTCCCTTGGACTTCATATAAGCCACATTTACATGATGAAGTGACCTCCAAAAATTTAGCACTTTTAACAAAGGACCAACATTTTCTTTTACTGGAAAAGAGGTAAATGAGGTTTTTTGCTTTGGCCTGGTAGCTGTTTGTGTTGTAACTGAATCAAGGAACACCTCAAACTATTATTTTCTCTTTCATAATAACTGGAATCACAAAAAGACAGAAAAATACGCCAACAGAACCACAACACTTAATCCAGAAAAGCAACAGCAAACACTGGAAAACTTTTACGATGTTATTGCCATCAACACCTCTGTTCAAAAGTGAGGGAAAAGTGTCCGGGTGCATTTCCAAACCAGGGAATAAAACAACTCCCAGAAGACTGAGCCATGTCCTACCTTTTTTATATTGCCCTCCTGGGAGGTCACCTCGGGATCAGTCAGTATTTGCTAAGGAAAAAACAGAACAGAAACAAAATTGAGCTCAGTTGAAATCAAGAATGTTATAAAATAATAGAGATTAGTATTGCTGTTGTTATGACGATGAGGAGGAGAATGAGTAAATATTTTATGATTGAAAATAATGGCCAAAACTCTCAACGGCACCCAGATGTTTTGGAAGTTCGATGGAGGGTTTTCACCACAACCGTTATTTATATTTTAAGGTTTTCTGTTGCTTCTGTGAATAATTCCCTTAGGTTTGGCAGACAAGGACAGGTTCCTATCCCACAAGGCAGGTGTGCACAACACAGGCACCAAGGGAACAGGCACCCACAGGCTTTCCAAATTGAGTCCCTCCGGAGCAGGGACAGATCCCGGGATGCTCCGGCCCCCCAGCGCTCCCGGCAGCTCCTTAATTCCCCTTCCAGCCGAGGTGTGGTGGAACAAGTCATTAAATCGCTGCTGTGTTCCACCTCAGATTAGCTCCAGGTCAGCGGGCATTCGGGGAGGTCAAGTACCTCAACTTTGCATCACCCTGGATACCCCACCAGGGTAAACACGCCAGGAACCGACCTGATCGAGCGGCCCTGGCCGGGAATTCCAGCGGTGCTCTGGGGGGATCTGGGATGGCTGAGGTCAAACAGACACCCAGGGGCAGGGTGGGGCAGGGGGATTTGGGCTCCCAGACCCAGCAGAGGTGATCTGGCTGCCAAAGAGCAGGAAAAACCTCCAAGGAACAGAGATGAACACGCAAGGAAATGCGGGAAGGGAAGGGAAGGCTCCATTGCATTTTATCAGCTGAGGTTTGGCACAAAGCTCCAGGCCCCCTTAGGCCATGCCCAGGTGAGATCGACTGATTTATAAATTTCCAACCCGTTGCCAAATCTCCAGCTCAGCTGCACTAACAAGGGGCTGTGTTTCCATGGGAAGAACCCCAAACCATTCCGTGCTTTACACCAGCTCTAATGGACGTTGAAACTGCGGTTTCCAAAGTAGCTGAGAGCAAATAGGATCAAGAGGCAAATCCCAGAGCCATAAAATTCTGTGTTCCTACCCTGGAACACCCTGACATCCCCATGAATGATTGGAGTTAAACATCCATCCTGCCTGTCCTGGATGTCACCAAGATTCCAGGGAATGCTGACTGCTCCCAGTGCGCTCCCCAGTAACCCCCAAAAGCTGGGGAGAATTAGCCCATGAAACTTTCACTGCTGGAACAGAAATACAAAACAACTCCAAAACAGCCGTGGGATGCAGCTGCCTCCAAATGAAGACACTTCCCTGTAATTATGACATGCAAAAAGCCTTTGGATACAATCAGAGAAGTGTGTGCAGACGGAGTGTGTAATCCACCCGTCCAGCAGCACCATAAACGTGGAGGGGAAAGAAAACTCCAATGAAGTGCAAATTGGGCTGTGGTGGAGCCCTGTATAAACAGGCTTAAGAGTCAGGAATTCCTGAGTTGGACTCGAGATGCCAACACAAGCTTCCTTTTGTTGGTTTGGACAGAGCTGTGCTCAAGGGGCAAGTTCTTTCTCTCAAACCTTTTTTTTTTTTTTCCCCTTTTTCAGTTTGTTGCAGATCCTGAATTTCAAAGTTCTTAGAGAAAAGAATTTCTATGAAAATATTTCATCCATATTCAAAACTGGTGATTTTGCAGAAAATCCTCTGTAGGATCTTGCTGCTTGTTTGGTATTTGAAAATGGCTGAGTTTTGATATTTAATGAAATCCTTTTTGAGTTCCCACATATCACAGAACTTCTGGGGAAAAAACCACCAATATCATGAAGAATTTTAATTTTGATGGAACCATCTCTGCACTCAAACTATCAGAACATGGACAATTAGTGGTGAATATGGTGGTGGCGGTGCTGCACTGACTTGATGATGTTAAAGGTCTTTTCCAACTTTTACAATTCTGTGATTCCATGGGTGAACAGGCATTTTAGCAGTAGTGGGAGAGTAAGAACTGGTTTAGACTAAATATTTCATCCTTTCTTTACACCTGATTTTAAAAAAAGACGTCCAAGGTGTTATTGTGGGCTGAGCTCTACCACAGGCCATCTGCATTGGCTTGGACACGTCCCACAGCCCAGTGTCCTGAATATCCCATTTTCCCACTCCAGCTGAGCAGGTTGGCAGCTTGGGATGATGTTGGCACTGGTGGGGTGTCTGTGGAGGAGCAGAGGCCAGAATTCCAAAGCTCCCCTTGCCCAGCCACTGGCGGGGCTCTGAACAAGCCTTCAGAAACTTTCCTTGGAGCTGGAGGGAAGCTCAGAATTGTCCTGCTGCATTCCCAGTGTGGAATAAACACGGTCTGACGACACCTGTGTCACCAGACAGCAATCCAACAGCCACACCAGGCGCCCTGGAGCAGAGCCCAGCCCGGGATTCCACTCTCCACGGCACATGGGAAGGGGTGATGCAACCCCGGGGATGTCCACGGCACCTCCTGGTCAGAGGGGAGAGGCAGGACCAGGCAAAGCAAGCCCCAGATGCCGTGTTTATTGAGAAGAATAACAGGAGATACTTTGAAAATCTGCTCATTGGGTAATTTTAGCTCAGGCTGGGCTTCATCTCATGCGAATGCCACGAGACTAAATATAGAGCTCGACGTGTGCAGTGGGCTGCACTCTGCACTTAGCACAGATGTTCCTAAATGTGCTCAAAATTTACACCACATGCTTTTCCTCTCAACTGATCTGTTGATTTTAGCCAGGGGAAAGACAACATGTCAGCAGCAGCCACGTCAGGAGAGCCGGTGCCTTGGGCCTGGGCTGGAGGTGGATCTGCCCAGCTGGAGAGGGATTTCACTGCTTTTTCTTCCCTGGGCTCAGGGAGCTGGTGGCACCAGGATCCTGCCTCAGATACACCAGCTAGGGATGTGCTAGGATTTCTGCAGAGCCCCTTGAATGTATACTAAACATGTCAAGGAACACCATGTGATTCTTTTTGAAAAACAGTTTATGAGCTGGCATTCTCCAGCTGCAGTTAACCCTAATTTGATTACATTACTGAGACAGATCACAATGAGCTTATGTAAATAGTAATGTTATCCATTCATTCCCCCAGCTCAGATAAATTGTCATTTAGAGGAAAAAAAAAAAAAACCAACCAACCCAAACTTCAATAGGCACGGCCTGATGCATTCAGCAAGGCATGGTGCATTCAGCAAACTCAGAGGGTGAAGATGACACACTGGAACCTGCCCCTGCTGTATCTCTGTGAATCTGGATTTTAAAGAGATTATTTCCACATCTGCTCTGAGCTGGAAGGAGAAGAGAATGCCCAATAATTGCACAGAAGTCAGGAGGCAGATATTGAAAGGCTTTCAATAACTTGGCCTTTCTTATCATCTGATTTTTCAGTAAGAGCTCAGTACAGCAGTGACATTATCAGTGATGCTCGCAGCTCAGTGAGCACTTCAGGGTTTCACCCACTGCCTGGGCACCTGCCCTTGACATTGGCCCTTGCCAAGGTCTCCTGCCTGGGTCAGGGCAGTGGGGACATCACTCCCACCTCTGGAACCCGGGCTGTGCCGCCTGCACCATCTCACATCTGCCTCACCATGCAGCTGGTCCAGAAAAAGAACGAGAAAACACTTCTTTTGCCTTAAATCAGCCAAGGGCCAGCAATCCTTACTTGCACACAAGTTCACATGAATACTTCAGATGAAAGCAGAGGCTCTGGCGCTGCTGTGCCCAGTTTGGGCTGTCCATAGCCGGGCTAACGGCAGAGTCACTCTGCCCGTCTGTGACGTGACGGCCCCGTTGTCTGTCCTGCGTGGACACAGGAAGAGCACAGAGCAAACAGCTCCTTCCAGCCAGCCTCCTGTGGCTTTACAGAATGTCTCAGGTCAGAAAACCACAGAACAGCCTGAGCTGGAATGACCCATAAGGGTCATCCAAGCCCAGCTTGGGACACCCCAACAATGCCACCCTGTGCCTGGAGCTCTGGCACTCACCCACAGCCGAGCTACTGAGCCACATCCAGGGCAGCACAGCACCCCTGTAACCTGGCAGAGTTCATTCCAGCCCCAGGCAGTGCCCAGCACCTCCAGGATGTGTTTCTGAGCAGGTTAAACCATTTGGACAGTGCTGGAAGCACCTCTCCTGTCCAGCAGCTCGAGTGCTCACACACATCACGTCCTCCCTGCACCTCTGTTCCACCCCAGCTCACGAAACAATGCTGTTATTAAGCTACAAATCATGCTCTTCATAATTTCCATTAATTATTTCCCTAAAAGTTTTGTCCTGTCAACTCCTGAGTGGGCTGGCCCCGGCCCAGTCAGGTATTTAGGCAAGAAATATCAGTGAGATGAACACAACCAGGAATGTCTCCATATCAAAGTGCTTCTCTGGCCATAGGCCAGGAGCACAAAGCACCCTGTGGGACCCAGCCCAGGCACAGAGCACCAAAACCCACGGCAGGTATTCCACAGGGAAGAGATTTTTTACAATTTTATATCCATTATTATACAATCCCAGACTGGTTTGGGTTGGGAGGGGCCTCAAAGATCATTTTGTTCCACCCCCTGCCATGGGCAGGGACACCTTCCACTATCCCAGGTTGCTCCAAGCCCCATCCAGCCTGGGCTGGGACACCTCCAATGGATCCAGGGGCAGCCACAGCTGCTCTGGGCACCTTGTGCCAGGGCCTCCCCACCCTCACAGCCAGGAATTACCCCCCAACATCCCACCTAAATTTCCCCTCTTGCAGTTTGAAGCCATTCCACCTTGTCCTGTCCCTCCAGGTCCTTGTAAACAGCCTCTCTCCATGTTTCCTGTGGGATCCCTTCAGGTCCTGGAAGACCCCAATTAGGTCACCTCAAAGCTTCTCTTCTGCAAGATCTTCATATATATATTTATAAATATATATGTTCAAACACAGGAGCCAGCAACCCACAGAGCCAGAGGAAACCCACAGAAAACCATTTCAGCACTTAAACATTTAGTCTTTCAGCCCTATTTTTAAAATACAGGGATTTTACAGCATTTTCTGACCAACAATTTACCAAAATCTCCCATTTTTCTACAGTAAGCAAACCTGTGAGCCCTATTAACTCGAGGAAATTTTCAGTATCCTGCCTCGGGAATTTGAAGTGAATGTGCCTGGAATTAAGAGGGAAGGGAGGAAAGCTCTTCTCTGAGGGGAAGAATTTCCTCCCCTTGCTGTTGAGGGAAGGAGGATGAAGAGCACAGCTCTGACTGGCAAGGAACAAACCACGGGCTGAAAAGAGTGGAAAGAATAAACCAACCATTCACTGCTAAGGGCAACCCCAGCACAATTGGGAACACTGGGGAGCAGCCAAGCTGTGGTTTGTGGCCCAGGAACAGCCTGCAAAGCCATGCCACTCCACAGACCATTTTATAACCATTTATTTTTCAGCTGGAAGCCTGGGCAAAAAGGTGGAACGGTGCTGCAGGAAAAATGTGCGGAATTAGGAGGGATCCACAGCCCCAAATTTCTGGAAATCTGCAGCAGGGAACACCTCTGCACTAGCTCATGTCCTCTATGGCTTTACAGAGGAGTCCCCCCTGTTCTCTAAATCCAAAATGCAGTTTGCAGAGGTGACTCAGGACAGGTTGTTCCGAATGGGGTTCAAAAGAAAGGAACATCCTAAATGATCCTTTAGTATGACATAATGTGTTTGTACCCACAGACCAAACTTCAGGGGGAGATAATGCCAAGAAAAATGGATGTTTAAGAACAAAGACTTCGAGAAAGAACACAAACCTGGGATTTCCATACACGGTATCACAGCTTTGATCACTGATTTTTAAAGACATAAGTCCTCATTGCCACCGGGATCGAGCTAACTGCAGCTACCAGGAAGTCAAACCGGATCTAATGGAGAGAATTTGCAGTGACTTCAATGAGCTGAGGACTCGAGACTTCCAGCCAAGACAAATAGGAGAGGGGACTGATTAGGAAATGTCACCGTTTCCCCTGCCAAGCACTCGGGGCCTGGTGATAGGAGAGTATTAAATATAATCTCGCAGTCTTTAGGGGCTCTTTGATTTTATATTGCATTCTTATCGGGCTCTTAAAGTCCAGTGTTAATGAGCATGAGAAACTCACTTGATAGTTTGGCAGTTTTGCTGAAATCAAACAAGTTCATTCAGTCCTGGCCCGTGGATCCAGCTGGAGATGCCTTTCCCTTTCCTATGGCTCCACATGGAACCTCTGGCTGTTCTTTTTCTCCATCTCAGCAATCCAACATCGCACCTACAACCAGCTCTTCATGACCAACATCAGGAAAAAATAGGCTTCACCAATAATCAGAATTCCCCCATCCCTGGAAGTGCTGAAGGATGAAGCTCGGAGCAATCTGAGCTAGTGGGAGGTGTCCCTGCCCACGGTGGGGGCGGGAAAAGAGGAGATTTAAGGTTCCTCCCAACCCAAACCATCCTGGGATTCTATGAATGAGGTTTTAAAGGACCCAGAGGCAGAGATGAAACATTTGCACCGTAAAAACTCTCCCATTGCATCCTCTTTGGCAACACACAGTGACCTCTGAAAGCAGAGCAAGCCTCAAGTATAACACAGACCTCCAAGTCTGGTACTTTGCTCACTTTCTCCCAGAAAAGAAATGTGTAACAGTACACATGAGGAAAAAAAAAAAGTTTAAATTAATAATGATTTTCTTTTTAAAATCCCCTTTGCAGGTATTACCTCCAACTCCTTTTCTCCAAAAGAGAAATTCCATTATAAAACTGAATTCTGGAAACACGAAAGAGACACTGCTCACACTGAGCAGTGTGTGCAGTCTGAGGATTAAAACAGAAGTTGCAAGGATTAAATTACATCTGATTTACTCAGTTTGTTCATCTCTAACCTGAAACCTGCCTGGCGCAGACTGTTGTGCTAAATAAATTAAATAAAACACTAGATTTTTGAACACAAGGTGCTTTTGAACTGCAAAGCAGCCACATCTTCACTGTAAGCACAGAGAGAACAGCAGTAGAGTGGAAGTTTAAGGTCATCAGCTCTAAATTTCGTCTGCCACGGGCATGCATTGCACAATCACTTAATGTAGCCAGAGCTATTTATTATCCCAGCAAAAAATCATCTTGAGGGGTAAAGTGCAATGTTTTGGTTAACAGATAAAGCGGGGCTGTTTGTGGGGATGTAAATGGATTGGATGGTTAAATTCATCCACGAGCCATCCATCTTTTGTCCTCGACCCTTTTTAGTTATAAAAATGACCTTGGTATTGACAGGATAATATAAACGGACTTCCCCTGTAGTTCATCTATTGATCCCCGCTTTGCTCAGCTGATCAGTAATAATCATAAGTAAATAAAGAGGGGCTGTGCATCATCCCAGCGCTGACACACGCCGGGGCTGACGGATGGGCACCTCTGCGCTCGGCTGAGGAGCTCATAGCTCATCCTAAACTGCAGCTTTTCCACCCAGGACAGGCAGGGAGAGATGAATCCGTGGAAAGGCAGCTGGGTGCACTCAGACCTGGGTGTGGTGTGAGCAGGGAACGCCTCCAAGGGAAGGAGCGCTGGGATGGGTTCAGCCAAGACACAATCTTGTCCTTTGAATCATTTGTGGTTTGACCCCCAGGCACTGATATCTCTGTTTGGGTGAGGTTCTGCTCATCACAGAATCCTTTTGGTTGGAAAAGACCTCCAGGATCACCCAAACTCTCATTCTTGGGTGTCTCTGGGGTGGCTCTCAGTTCTGTTGGAATGTCCTTTCCCGAAACTCCCTTCTTCCTTCAGAGAGGCAGAGGTTCAGTACCTTCAACCCTTTGTGGCATCACCAACACTATTTATTTTTTCTTAAAAATTCCCCTTCATCACGGACAAGGTCTTGCCATTGATGCATTGATTGGCAGCAATCTCAGGCAAGCAGGAAAACGTCAGCACTTTCATCCCTCCTGGCAAGCAGGAGAAGGACTAGAATGAGATGTTCCAAAGGAAAATATTTTCTTCTTCAGGTCTCAAGACACAGAGCAGTTGTCTCTGGTTCCTCCCACCAGCCTGTGCTGAATGACAGCCTCTATCCCTACTTAAATGCAATCATTCGGCAGCTAAAAATTTGAGAAAGAACAGAGAAAAATGACCTCATTTCATTCTCTTCCTACAGCCTACAAAGACTGATAAGAATTATGGATTGTTTTACCACATCCAAAGGGTCAATAAAGGAGTATCTTGGTTCAGAAGCCAAGTCCTGCCTCTGCCCTGGCATTGCACAACTTCCCTGAGCTCACTCCGAGTGTTCCAGTGCCCCACATGTCAAATCGCAAACACAGACATAAAAACTGACTTGCGATTCACTGAATTTCCACACAGGATTTGCCAATGCCTGTTGGAACCCTGCAGGGTGAGGATTTTAAGCTTTCTGTGCTAAAAGGCGCTGACTCTCAAGCCAGCACTACATTTGACCTGAGGCCGTGGAACAGGCTTCTGAAACTGAGTGTTAGCACTGGGATTATGGGTGTGTGGTTTGAATAGAAGTGTGTGATGTCACAGGGTGCAAAACTCAGGATTTAAGGTTTAGTATATAGCAATGTATAGAGAGCAAGATGCAGGATTTAAGGCATTGGCTAAGTTCTTCTTTTTCACCTTCTTCTTCATGGTTTGCGTGGTACCTTATAATTGGGTGAAAAAGTTCAGATTGTGGGCCATGGGTGGTTAGTTACTGGGTTAAAGGTAAAAATAATATAGGTGTCATCTTGTTATTGGACAAATTATGCTTAAAAGACCTTGGAAAGAGTTAGAGACAGAGCCATTTTCCACGCTGTTAGCCAGAGCTGACAACTCGTGAGACTGCACTTAGATAAGAATTAATAAACAGCTAGCGGACGCAAAAACTGCATCTCCGTGCTTTAATCCCGGCTCTAACGGGAAGAAAAGAAGACAACAACCCCACCAACCCCCGGCGGACAGCAGCTGTAGAGCTGCTGCCCAGTTCCATGCCAGCAGCAGCCCCCGGCGTGCCGCCAGCCGAGCGGCGGAGCGCAATAACCGCGCCGGGCCGGGCCGGGCCGGGCAGGGTCATCCATCACACTTGGAGGGAAGTCACCCCAGCCCGCAGCATTCCCAGCAATCCCCCCAGTCTGGAGTGGGAATTGCACTCCCACTCGGCAGCTTGGCTTCTCTGCCCCAGCTGGGAGAGGCAGGAGCGAAAGGGCCTGGCGGGGAATGCATCCCTGCCTGGCACTCCGACAGAGAGGATGGGAAATGTCAGCTTGATACCCATCGGCAGGAGAACCTCACCGCCACTTTAACGTGACAAGGTCATCAGCAGGCAGGGTGAGGCAGGAAGAAAAATGGCCCATTAAGGCCAGGAACTGGAAGAGAAAGGTGGGGCTGCCTTGGAGCTGCTGGAGTGCCGTTTGTTTGGGGGAAAGGGGAGGATATTCTGGGAGCCTTCATGAGGATGCGCTTTCCTGAGGGGAAAAGAAGACAGCGACCTGTGAAGCCACCACAGCAGCTTCTCACAGGGGCCTTGAGGGAACTCCACGTCACTTAACTTCCCTTTAATTTAGCAAATAAACTAAAAACTGCAGATCTGAAGAGCCTGGGCTGTGAGCAGGAGGGGAATTCCCTGTGCTGGGGTGTTTCTTTTCCAGGTTAACCACAAGGAACAGCTTTGTTGTGTGTGCCACTCTCTGCCCCTTGTCCTGAAGCTGCTCAGAGATGGAGGAAGGTGAGGCGGAAAGTGAACTTGGAGAGGAACACCCTGTAGCAACACTCTGTGCAAGCAAAGAGAACAAGAGAGGGACAGAACAGCACTTTGCCTCCCTTTATTTGCAAGTGATATTGAGCAAATGATGCTCTCTGGAAAGAAAAGTGAATCAGGAATTATTCTGTGGCCCAGCTTCAGACACCAGCACAATCAGCTTTTTATTGGGAAGGCACACAGAGCTGTTTTATCTGAATTGATAGGGCTGCCAGGTGAGCTCCCTTTTAAGAGCTGTAGAAACAATCTCAGACAGGACTGGATAATATTATGCTTGGAATGATAATATTGCGTTTGGAAAAGGTCAATATTTTATTTAATCAGACAGACAGAGAGTGGGTGGCAATTTCAAGGCATTTTCTTGAGACTGGAATTCAGCGAGTCCAAATGGAAATAAGGTTTTGCTATTTTGTCTCCTTGGGTTTCTGGGTGACTGGAACCCCCTCATTAGAAGTGAAGGATGTGCTGATCCTCTTGAGAAGACCTGAGATGAGGGAATGTGGAGATTTTAGCTCATTATGATCCCTTCCACAGCAGATGCCATGGGCACTTCTTCCACCCCTTTCCAGGCAGTGTATTCCCAACAGATGAGGTGGGAGACATCCACCTCCGAAACTCAAACCTGCTGCTTTGAACTTCCAAAACAGCACCAGGGAAACACTGAACATGGATGAATCTTCCTCAGCTGTCCCCAGGGGTACCTCCACAGGTCCTCTGTGTCACCCACTGTCCTGGAGATAAATCAGTTCTGGTCCTGGAATCTCTGCACAAGGTTTTCCTGAAGTGTGCCAAAAATGGCCAAGAGGTCTTTTAAAAAATCCATTATTGTCCTTAGAAACTCCATTTACTTGCTGTTGGAATTAAACTGGGTTCTACATTTGGAGCTTCTTCAGAACAGCACCAGAAGAAAAAAAAAAACACCTTTAGTTTTCATTAAAGGTTTTGAAGAGCACACACAGCCTGTATTGTTACTCAACACTCCGAGCAAGTTCTGAGGAAAATCTTGGGAGATCCAGCCCCGAGCATTGATTACAAGGAGTTTTTAATCTCGTGCCAAGAGGAACATTGAGGTTATAAGATGGCTCCACAACCATCTTGCCAAATAGCACAAATGTTTACATCTTCCAAACTACCACCAATAGATCATAGACAAAGAAATGTCCATAATGTACCCAGCTGCTGGAAACAAAATGTATTTAAGCCACTGAAGAGGGTTTAATGAAGTAAAGCATTTTTGTAACTGCCAGCTCAAAGTAAATAATCACTGATGTGAGCGGAGTTAAGAGATCCTGACTCGCCAAATAATCTCAATGTGCCATCGAGGAAGCTGCTGCTTTGTGGGAATAACATAACAGCACTTGAACATTCTCATAAACTTGGGGCTCGTCTTCCTCAACACCCCGCACCTCCTGGGACTGGGGAAGTGCACAGAGAACTTTACAGCGTGTGCAGAATCCACTGCGTGGTGAAAGCACTAAAGGTTTAATTCACTCGGAAAGTCTGAGCTGTCTAAACCTCAAAACAACCAAAACTAAAAGGTGAAATACCTGCTTTGACTGGTGCATGATGAGCATAAAGTAATGCAGACAATTCTTCGGGGGATTTTTGGAAGAATTTGCTCCACAGCTCTCCACTTCAATACTTTGGGAGTATCACATTCCTGGAAGCCTTCCAGGATGGGTGAGCACAGCGAGGGGCTCTGCCCTCCCAGCACACACCTCCACTGCTCTGTTTTATCCAGACACTGCCCTGGACGTTGCCTTGCAGGTATGGAAACATTCCTGCAGGTGAAAAGGAACATTTCCATCCCTTTTTTTTCTTCTGTCCAGACAATCTGTGTAACTTCCACACCGTTTTCCACCTTTGAGGATGCAAAATGACCTGACCAGCCATAAGGTACAGCCAAAGAAGGAACAGTCCAGCCTCATGTTTGGTTTTTACATAGGCACAAGTGAAAAAAAAAGCTGATATTCTGTATATTCTGTAGAGGGAGACCTGGCCCTGCAGATTTTCTTTGCTAAATCACTTAAGAAGAACACATCAAGCAGCATTTGCAACATTATCTCACAAGCCATAACAGCAGAATTCAGGTTCCAGGGATGAGAGTTACTTGCACTTATTTCTCACAGGTTTCCTGCAGTCTGCTTGAATATGAATTTGACTGCTTTTCTTTTTTATTTTTTTTTTTTCAGAATATAAAACCCCTTTTCCTTGCACCACATAATTGTGTTCCATGGCAGAACTGGCATCCATCATTGCCCCGCTGTCCCCTGCCTAAAAGATAAAACATCCACAGGGTAATAAATGTCAAACTATGATTATTGATGCTTTCAATTAAATTGATTATCTATTTGAGGTGCAGAGCAGGGTGATTTATTGCTGTCTCTTTACGTTGCACTTGGCACAGAGGCTTCCCTGCAAGGTGGGTGAGCCTTTGGATTGTTTCCACGGATTTTCTATTAAATCTGATTTTCCAGAAGTGGCTTGCAACCACTCCAGTGCTGGGTGAACTGAAATGGCAAGGGATCCAGGTGGGAATATCCTGGGTTTTGTTATCTCCTGGAGCATGGAGCTCAGGAAGCAAGAGGGGAGAATAGGAATTGAAAACTTGGAAGTGTGGAAGGATGGGAGAGGCTCTTGATTTACGTCCCTCATTCCCAAACTTGCATTTACAGACGGCATCAGACAAAACCTGTGCATAATCTGGAGCGCTGCTGAGCACTCCCCACCTCAGCAGAGATGAGATGAGATGACCTTCGGCTCGTCACTGCATTGTGTTTTTATTAGTTTCAGATAACAGGAGCTATAAAATTCAAAGCCATTTGCTCCCCAATGATAATCAGCAGCTGCTTCACAAACAAGGCTCTTTTTGTGGTGCCACGGGGTGACCTTTATCTGATCATTCCCTTAGAGAAATGCCTTTTGTGGCTGGACAAGCCAGGAGCACCTTCCACTGGTTCTCCAAAGCACAGCACACTTTGGCTCAGTCTGCTCCAAAAAGCAAATTTGGCTCAAACCCAGGTACAGCCTCAGCAAGCAATGCTTGTTTTGGGAAGCGCTAGAAATTAGCAGGAGAAAATGATAATTCTCTTAATGAGCTGCTCTTCCAGCAGGTAGATTTAGAGAATCTCAGTAACAAAGAGAAGAGAAGAGAAGAGAAGAGAAGAGAAGAGAAGAGAAGAGAAGAGAAGAGAAGAGAAGAGAAGAGAAGAGAAGAGAAGAGAAGAGAAGAGAAGAGAAGAGAAGAGAAGAGAAGAGAAGAGNAGAAAAGAAAAGAAAAGAAAAGAAAAGAAAAGAAAAGAAAAGAAAAGAAAAGAAAAGAAAAGAAAAGAAAAGAAAAGAAAAGAAAAGAAAAGAAAAGAAAAGAAAAGAAAAGAAAAGAAAAGAAAAGAAAAGAAAAGAAAAGAAAAGAAAAGAAAAGAAAAGAAAAGAAAAGAAAAGAAAAGAAAAGAAAAGAAAAAAGATTCAGTGGGGAAATGAAAATCAGCACTGATAATCCACTGACTTTGAATCTGAGACTTCCAGTTTTCCCCATTATTGTCCACATGTCCTGGGGAAGTTTTGTGGCAGAAAACCTTGTAGTTGAACTTCCCAGGCAATGCCTGACCAAGTTTCCCACCGTTTTTTATCAGGGGCACCAAAGGTCCAGCTGGGACATTAAACAGGAAGATGGTTCTACCTGACACACTGTGTGAAAGAAGTGAATGCAAGAGAGAAACAGTGAGCATGGAAAAAGAGGATTTCAATCCCAATTTTACAGACCAGAGATGAGAAATTGAGGCGCCCAAATCACCCAGGCTCTGGCATTAAGAAATTGAGTTTCAAGCTCCTTAGACCTAATCTTAACCACAAGGCTGTCAGTCCTGCTCAGATGCAAACACCTTTGACCCCGGTAAGCTCAGAATTACACTCACATCCACTCAGACTTTGAAGCCTGGCTTATCTCACAGCAGCGTAACTGTCCCCTCCACCAGAACAGGACTAAGAACAAACAACTAAAGGAGGAAAAAAAAAAAAAAAAAGACAAAACAAAACTCCTGCAGCTCTGGCCAGAATTCACTACTTCACATTCCATAAAACCATAGAATTCCCTGAGCTGGGATGGAGCCACAGGGATCAGTGGAGTCCAGCTCCTGGCCCTACATTTGGTATTTCCCGCCTCCATCCCCGTTTCTGAATGTGGGAGGAATCTGGGAAACACAAAATGTGCCCAACTTCAGAGAGAAACCCCAGCAAGTGTCCAACAGCCCAGAGCAGGAGCGGCACGGGCAGGTATTAAAGCAGATTTCTGTTTGGTGGCATTGGCCGCACTTGAGGATGCAGAGCGCAATGGGCCAGGCTCAAACCTGGCCAAGCAGTCAGGAGTTTTAAAAGTCAACTCTCAAACAGCTTGGGCTCCTCAGAACATCATTTTGGGCCACCAGCTCAGGAAAAAAAAAAGTGACAAAACCCCTGCAAGCCCTTTTTAAAATTATTATTATTAAATGTCCCCTTTGAGAGCGTCAGAGCCTGGCTGAGCAGGTAAGGACAATTCTCACAGGGACAGCACCTGCACTGCCTGCCAAAGGTGAGGCTCCAGAGAAGGAGCTCGGACATTCCTGCTGCTGGAACCTGTGGATCCCCACAAAAAGTGGCACCTCAGGGCAACCGGAGCTGGTTTATTAAACTAGAAATGTCCCTGGGAAAAAAAAAAAAAATAAGAAAGACCACAAGTGACAGGGAATTAGGACAAATTATTTTTAAAACTACAGATCGAAGGCAATTTGCTTTGGTGTTTCTGGACATCAGAATACTTTTTTTTTCCCATAAAAAAACTACTTTTATTTCCATAAAGAGACAAATCTATGTACTGTACGCTTTCTGTGGCCAGCCACTAGCCCTGCAGCAGAGGTTAGAAAATGGCACATCTGGTTTCCAAAGGATCCCTGCGTGGCCACACACAGCTGTAATTATGGCAACGAGCTGGGGAGAACCTGAATATATTTTTTTGGCTTGAAGGGACTACACTAAAGGCCTGGATGTGAAAAAAAAGAAAAAAAAAAAAAAAGGCAGGAAACCCCATAGGATGGAAGGCACTGACTGACTTCCCTCCCTAGCCCACATCCCGGGCTTCCAGATGCAGGAAACAAATTCCAAGTGACCCTCTGTGGTGGAGGTTACGGCGTCGGGGCCCGGCTGGCAGAATGTGCCCCTTGTGGAGCGAGCAGCAGCTCCAGGTGGAGGTATTTGCTTATGGAAAGTGCCTGGCCAGCTTCCAGCCCCACAGATGCCCAGGAGGAGCTCAGGGATGCAGGAGGAACACAGAATTCAGGCTCCTGCCTGGCCCTGCCATGGGCTGTGTGTCCGTGTCTGCGCCCCAACGTCGCCCTCGGCTCCTGCCTGCAGCCTGACAATGGAGCAAAAAAACACCAAGTGACTCCAGGCAACTCAGTTTTTATTCCAGTGGCTTGAGAAATAAGCAAATTCCTTCATCCTGAACAACTCCTGAGCCACGAGTCCCCCTCCCTCCAGCACAAACTCTTTCCACCAAAGCTCTGCACGCACAAGGCTGAGCTCAGCCCACTCCTCACTCTTCATTCCTTGGACAGCAGCACAGTGATTAAAAAAAAAAAGGAAAAAATATTTTTTGCTGCTTCCCATCCAAGTTTCTGCATAAAACTCTTTTTTCAAAATGCACAGGCAAAGCTCTGCCCCGGAACAGGCGAAGAAAAGGGAAACTGAACTGGAGGCAGCTGCGGTCACTTACTCATTCAGGCAGGACGGCTCACAGATCGTCCCACCCAGCCCCAACAAAAACTTCCTAAATCATCCCCAAAGTTTGAATCACTCTCTCCCTTCCTTTTCTTCCCGTACTAGAGACTCAAATGTGCCTCCTCAAGGGAAGCTCACTCCTGGATTCACAGTCAGGCTGGAGCTCTCTGCCCTGGCAGTAGCACTGTGACAGGCCTGTCTCAAAAAGGAAACACATATTTGGCTTTCCATCCTATAACTTTCAAACCTGGAACCCAAAATAAACTGATTTTTTCTCTCTCCTTTCCTTCACATACACTAAGCAGCACCATTTCCATATCAGACCACGAATCTCTGCCTGCTGAGGTTTTCACACGGATTAGGAAGCCAGGAGCTGACTCCTTAGGACAGCGTCTTCACTCTTGACAAAAACAAACCATGCCACTCGTACCTCGGAGTTATCTGACCCCAGACAAGTTCTTTTTCCCTGTTTTTAGCAGGGCCACGTTGGAAATGTCAGTGTGTTATCGGGGCAGCTGCTCAGCTATCAGCAGTGGCCGTGGCTGTGCCGCGGAGGAGCCCAGCAGGCATCTGCTCTGTTTAACGCTCAGGAAACACAGGGCAGGTTTTAAGAAGGATGCAGAGGATGTAATGGAGCCTCTAATGTGTTTGGGTTTCTCCAGTGGAATCCAGCTTTATCAGGAAACAAAGGTCCTGGTGGGATTATCAGCAGAAAGAAACCCAGGAGCTGTCTGGCTGGGAGGGGGGCTGTGGGGGTGGTTGTGCCAAGGTGCTTCCTCCCAGCAAAACCAGCAGTGCTGGGCTCCTGCAACACACCGTGTGGAATTCTGTAAGATTCGCAGCACAAGGAGGTGCTGATTCCTTGAAGAAAGGAAAGAGAAGTCACAAGCACTCTGAAATACAAGAAGAATCAGCAAAAATTCAATGTTATTTGCAAGTGGCTCATCAAGAAGCCAACAAAGCTCGTCCCTGTTCCCCATCTGAGTGGTGCCTCACATTGTCCATCCCAAGGAATCAAACAGTGTCCAAAGCTTTCACAGGCACTTCCCACCTCCAATATCCCTGCTCCACCTCCAGCTCATCACTCCTCACAACACACACAGTGAGAGCAAGAGGAACTGGAAGTGTCCGAAACTTTGTCACAGGCAGATAAGAGGATTGCAATTGGGAAAGCAGCAATTATTTGTGAGCTTGATCTTTATCTCGTTGGTTTGGGTTTTGGTTTTTTTTTAATACCTGATTAATAAAACAATTATAATTGCAACTTTAATTCAAATACCAGCCTATCTGTTAATCCAGATATCCTGGTCAAGATATTTCAATCCACTCAAAACAGTGCTTGGCTCCAAGGGCTCTCGATGAGGCCATGGAATGAACACGACCCAGATGCCACAAACAGGGAGCCACAACAATGCTGAAAAGCACAGATTTTATCTTGGCCTTCCAGACCATTGTCATCCTCCGCGCCCCAGGGTTACCCCTTTCAGGTGCTCGGAGGTGTCACACAAACCTGTGAGTGCCACTGCTGCTCCTGGGGGTGACACCGTGCTGCCTTCAGGATGTGCAGGGGCTGCACAGGAAAGGTGGAGAGGGATTATTTACATGGCCTGGAGTGCCAGGACAGGGGGAATGCCTTCAAACTGGCAGTGAGCAGGGTTAGATGGGGTATTAGGAAGGAATTCTTCCCTGTGAGGGTGATGAGGGGCTGGGATGGAACTCCCAGAGAAGCCGTGGCTGCCCCCGGATCCCTGGAAGTGTCCAAGGCCAGGCTGGACGGGAAGATGTCCCTGCAGAGGGTGGCTCTGGGTGTTTTTTAAGGTCCCTCCCAACCCAAACCATTCTGGAATCCTGATTCATCCTCATCCTGAGCCCGTATCCCCAGCAGGAGCTCCTCTGAGCCCAGCCCACACCTGAGTGGTACAGCAGGGCTGGGGGTGTCCGTGGGCTCCCCAGATGATCCCAGGAGGACTGGGGGGGGTCTCACCCCCCTGTGCATCTCTCAGGGCTCTGTGTGTCCCGAGGGAAGCAGAGGATGAGCCCGGGCCCCTCCTGAGCTCTGCCCTCCTCCCCTCCTCTTCCGTGCCCCCCTGCCACCCCCTCACCTCCTCCACAAGCACCAACTAAAAAAGGGAAAGAATGAGAAAGTGAGTACAGCGGGCCTGGCACTGCAGACAATGTCTGTCTTGTGTGAGTAATTTAGCACTATGGCCAGTCAATCTGGTTTCTGGGCCCGATGCCCTGACCCTCTTTAGAGCCGCTCTCTCTCTCCAGCACAGTGTGAAACGTTTCCTTTCACAGCACTGACACTTTGCAGATTGAGACGTCAGGCCTGTCCAACTGCAGCAAATTAGCAATTTTTCTTTTACTAATTGGAAATAAAAATGTTTGCTAAGGGAATAATTTGTAGGAATGCAGTGTTAGGTTTCCGGCTTTTTATAAGGATGCTTTAAACTTTATCCATGTGCACTTTCCATCTGTTTTGATGCCTTGCACTGTAAATTTTAATAGCTTACTTGACTGTTAACTTTACAGTCTCAGCCTTCCAAAGGATTAAATGAAGTTTTTAATTTATCTTCCTCTCTAAGGCAGCAGGATCTTCTTAAAGCCGTGCCCAGCACTGCTCACCCACTTCTCAGCGAGCAGAGAAAGGGGACACAACTTCAAAGGGTTAAAACCCTACACGGGGACGTGGCATCTGGATGAACCTTGGGCAGGCGATTTGTTTGCGGAGCCTTCAGCTCACAGCTCCCAAAGTTCCCTCGGAGAGTGGTGCAGAGAGATGGGCAGCAGATTCAGGAAGGTTTTCCAGCTCTAAATCTGCCAGGAACGGGCAATTCTGTAATTGTGAATCCGTGTTTTAGGGATGTGCTGGGCTCAGGCAGGGAGCGTCTTCCCTTCTGTCCCTTCAGCTTTGCACTTATCCAGCTTTGCCTGTTCCATGAGGAAACATCAATACTTCGGGCAGGGTTTGGCCGTGATTTTTTAACTTTCACGTGCAAAAAAAAGATAAAAATAAAAATGGACTGGGAGCAGCTGGATCTGTTGGATCCTAAAATCCCCACAGTTTGCTTGGCATGCAAATAACAGCCAGGAAAGATTCTTCACGTGCAAAAACCCCAAAATTTCTTCAAGAGAGCAGGATCAGGAAAGAGCCTCCTGGAATCTAGAAAACCCAGATAAGAAACTAGAAGTGAAAACAAACGCCCTTTAGCTGAAATCCAATATTTTAGCCTAATGCCCCTGCAATTCCTGAGGCATGTAATGTCTTCCTGCACGGCACTCCAGTGGTACATTAGCTCCTGTAACAATGCCAGCACATAAAGAGTTACTGTTCTTTCCCCCCGGCACCCCCCACCCCCCCATAAAGCATTTGACAGCCATGCCTAATAATTCTTTCTGGTGTGGTTTTTCTTTTTCTTGATGTCTTTATGTGAATATGAAGCCGGAGTGAAAGGCTTTGGGTGACCCCTGTGAGAGAGAAAAAGTATGAACTACAGAGCAAAAGAGTGAGATATAGACTCCCTGCCGAGCCCTCGGCATCTTCTCTGGCAGCTCACAACTTGGCTTCAGAGGGCCTTTGTGAGGGAAAAAGGACTCTTCTTCACTCAGGCTGTGACAATAGGTGTTTTGTCAGCGAGGGACAGGATAAAAAGCAGGGGGTGGGAGGCGAGATCATCATCGGCCAGGGGCTCGCCTTTGGGGCCTGCAGATGTTGGAAGGAGGATGATTTATTGCTCCAGTGTCCTCAGTGGCATTTGGCCACCTTCCCAGAGCCCAGGCTTGGTGGCTGGGAGGGTGGGAGGCGGGAGAGCAGCACAACGAGGCATCTCCAAACCTTCTATGGGCAAAGTGTGCTGGGGGCTGCGGGAGGGGGCACGGCCGGGGCTGGGACACCGCGGAGGGAACGAGCGAGAGGGCAGCCATCCCCAAAGGTATATATTTTTAAATTATTACATGTTTATATTAAAATAGATCTATTTTAAATCCCCCCACTCTAGAAAGCCCAGCAAAGAGTGGCGCAGGGGTTACCTGGGCATGGACAATCAAATCCCAGGATGGCTTTGTGCTGGGAAGAGCCCAACCCAAATTCACCATCGTCATCCCAGACCCCAAAGTGAGAACTTTGGGTGTGAGAAATGGTGATTGGTGTTGGAAGTACTCGCAGCATTGTGTGGCAAAAGCTAACAGGCTGAAAAACATTTATAAGGTATAAATGAAATAGTAGCTACAAAGAAATGGTTTGGCTTCTGACAGAACGGCGTTGAGTTTTACATCTCTTGTGTCTCACCCTTCTACGAGACTGAGAATGGAATAAAATCCTTTGAAACGCCTCTCAGTTGCCCCGTCTCTGTAGGGCTGGGTTTTTCCAACATTTGGGGGTGGTTTTGGGGTGTGGGCATGCAGGAATGACCCTTCCACAGCTCCCAAGGGGTGTCACTGTATTTCTGCATGGCCGTGCCTTCCTTCAATCGCTAACAAAGGACTGAGCAGAGCCGAGGTGCAAAAATTCCTGTCCGGGCTCTGCCCCTGGCTGGCTAATCCCAAAGCCAATCTGGTTTGTGTGTGAATGGCAGGGAAGGAGGGATCTGGTGCCTCCTGCTAGCTCAGGAGCTCCAGAAAGGCTTGGAAGCAGCGAAGGAGGATTTATGCAAATCAGCCGAGAAAGGGAACCACTATTTTGGATGTCTCTCCATACCTAAAAAAAAAAAAAAAAAAAAAAAAAAAATCCCAGACCTGTTTGAAGTCTGCCCACTGCTCCATATATCCAGTATATTGAAATGTATCCCAGATCACTGAGCCAGAAAATCCTGGATAATTTCCAAGAAGAAGGAATCACAGCCTAGCAAGAAATACACACCAAGACAGTGTATTGCCAGCAGTTTGATTTAGGACTTTTGCTCCAGCTCCTTCCTTCTTTTAATACACAGTTTTCCACCACACTTTCTATATAAATACTCTATCCTATGGCTGACAGCCTCTCGTAGTAGATTTATCCATTAGCAGATTTACTAAAAATGTTTTCTACTGAAACAAGGGCAAATACTTCACCTCAGCAAAGGACAAATCCAGAGGCAGCGTTAAAATCAAGCCCAGTAAATCCTAGACAAGATAGATGCAATGAAAAACTTTGAGAGTCACCCTGGACACAAATTCCAGGTAGAAAAATTACTTTAAAATGAGCAAACAAATTCCAAAAGTGGAAAGTGACTGAAAAAGGCATGAAAGAAAATGTATCAAACCCCTAAAAATGAGGCACAAAGATGCTCAGCAAAGCCCTCTGTGAAGAGCCCTGTTTGTCTCAGCTGCCAGGACCCACCAGCGCCTCTTAGGAGTGAAACCTCCGAATGCTCTCCTGAGTTCCCGACACACTTTCCTGCATGTGCTCAAAACTGTTATGGCCATTTACAGAAGGAAGTGAAGCATTCAGAGGATAAGTGACACGACCAAGGTCACACACAGAGTCAACTGCAGAGTCAACAGAAGAGCAAGGAGAGCTCTGCCTCAAATCCCTTGGCTTTGACTGCCAGACAATGGCTCCCCCTCCCACGTAATCAACCAGTTATGGAAAGGCATAAATGCATATTTGCAGGGCTAAATATGTTCGCTTGAGAATAAAAATGTTTGGATGGTTATCTATAAATTATCTGACATTCTCCAGACCGCTCCAGTTTGGAAGTTGGATGGAAATTTGATGAATTACAAGCACGACACGAATGTTAGAGGAGAAGCTTTGCTTTGACTTTTTCCCTGCGTCTCTGCAAAAAAAAAAAAACCCTGGAAGAATGGCAAGAATACACCAAAAAATACAATCCCCACAGAGCTGAGTTTCCAAAACCTCTCCAATAATTATTTCTCTGATTTTGGATTGTTTATCACTCTTGGCATTTAATATTCCACTACTGATCTTGCTACAAAGTGATTTTTTTTTTTTAATTAAAGCAATAACTACAAAGTATCAGCAAAAAAAGTCTATCTTAGAGGCAAAATGAGTTTCCTCTGGACTTTCACAGGCTGTCAGGTCCCAAATATCTCCCATTTCCTGATGACATTATTAATGCTGGTCTAGGAGCTCTTCCATAGTTTGGGAGCCATAATTAAAATAACCAAGCTGCTTTTTTCATTTCCGTTTTTGCAGGCTGTGTTTGTCCACGTTCTTACACACCCAGAGTCTCCTTATTTGTGGCAGCAAAGCCTTTACTCTCCGTGGTGTTGGGCTCTCCAGCTCCTGAGGGATGTCATGGGACTGGAAGTAGAATTTATGTCAAACTCCCCTGCGAGGGAACGCGCTGCTAAAAGCTGGCTTTGTCTCGTTTGTATTTTTTTCTTTTTACTAGGCAGTGTTTGGGCTATAGACATGGATAATTCTGCATCTTGAATGCTTTGCACCAAATTGCCACATCAGCACTAAATACCTCCACTTAATTTTTCATTTGGACCCGATGAAACATTTTTTCCCATGGAAGAAAAAGTCTGGTCTTTGTGATCGTGGCACTGCCAGCCCAAGTTACAGTAAAGGTTAATCACAAACAAGAGACAAGTAAAGTAGACAAAGAGCATCATACACTTCACTTTTCAATGGATGTTTTCATAAATGTATGAATAATTTAAATTATCATTGCCGAGTATTTATTCGAGTGTTTCAGGGGAAAAAAATGCCTCCTCTTTTTTTTTTTTTTTTTTTTTTTCCCCTCCTTGATTCTTTTCATTTCTGTCTCATCTCTTTTATGTGCTGCATCGGCTGTTTTCTTGCCATCTGAATCAGTTTTTTGGAACAATGGGATGTATGAGGGCTGAGGGGGCAGTGGAAGAATACAGCCCTTGTTGTACACTCTGTGACTTGACATTGATTAATGAGGGTGCGGACATGGGCAGAATTTGATAGAGAGAGAAGGGGAAATTGGAGGACCTGAGGGCACCAGAAGGAGGAGGGCAAGGAGATGACAGAGAGGACCAGAAGGATGCCAGTGACTGCGCAGCGAGTGGCGGAAGTCACGGAGATCTGGAACGGGGGGGAGACACCTCCCTGACAGGACAGTGTCCCCTCACAGTGACGGGGGGGTTCAGGGAGCATCTCCCACCTCTCCAGGTCCATCCTGCACAGCAAGAGCTGCCGTGCCAACTTAACCCCTTTCTCATGTGAATGTGTGCCCCAAAAATGCCGTCAGAAACACCTTCCTCTCCTCTTCCCCTCATTCCTGGCTCTCCACCCCGTTGGTTTAACTCCAAAACCTGAGCACACAGACGTTACAACTTTCCTGCAGGAGCCTAAAGCCCTGTGCTGAAACAACCCTGAGATCCAGGCCTTGTGGATGGAGAGGAAGGAATGGATTGGTAGCACTTTGGAGAGAGAAAATTCTCCTAAATCCTGTTCTTTCAGTTGAATGTCTCTTATTTTCTCCGGTGAATAAGCCAGAAGAAGTGATGCTGGTCAGAAAAGAGTTTGCACACTGATAAAACAGAGACGTTTCAGGGAAGTTGAAAGTTTGTTGTTCTTAACTGAATGTTTTTTTTCAAAAACCCACCTTGCCCCTTCAGAAGTAGAAGCCCCAAATGAGCTTAATCATTTGGTGAAGTTATGGAGAGCAAAATGCTCCTTCCTGGGTGGTTCAGGTTTAATGAGGCCACCAGGTTCTCTTTACTTGTACTAAACCGAAAAAAAAAGTTTGCTGTAAAATAGAAAAACTCAGAAAGAAGCACAATAACGAGTGACAGCAATCCTTTAGGATCCAGTTCCTGAAGTAACCCAGAAAAAGATGGAGAGAAACTTTTAACAAGAACATGTAGTGAGTGACAGGACAAGGGGGGATGGCTTCAAACTGACAGAGAGCGAGTTTGGATTAGAGATGAGGAGGAAAAATCTTCCCTGTGAGTGTGGTGAGGAGCTGGAACGGGGAGGTGGTGGCTGGCCCTTCCCTGGAAGTGTCCAAAGCCACGCTGGATGGGGCTTGGAGCACCCTGGGATAGTGGAAGGTGTCCCTGCCCATGGCAGGGGGGGAATGAGATGAGTTTTAAGTTCCCTTCAAACCATTCCGGGTTTTTCCCACCCTGCTCCAGGACTTCCCTGCTGCTGGTTGGCTGAGCTGGGAACTGCAGGGTGAAGCTCTGGGACACACAGGGTGAGCCACATTTCCCTTTGCAGCGTGTGGGGCGCAGGCTGTGGGCTTGCTGCTCCTGGTCCTTCAGGGTGCACCTGAATAGCCCTGAACCAGGAACTCTCGGGTCTGGCTGGCAGGACCCGCCCGCTGCAGAGAAAGATCAAAGCTGCTGGCTCAGACAGGTCCCCAAAGTGCTCAAAAGCCACCTGAAAGCTTCACACTGCCCTGGGTGAGGTGTCAGGAGCAGGGGAACCACCAGAGTGCTCTGGCAGGGAATTACAGCGCGTTTGGTGTCCCAGTAAAGACAGGACCTAGGGTACAGATGGGAATTATTGCTGTTAAAAATATCACTGTAATCCTCCTGGTCAAAAATCTTTACAAACCCCACTTTTGACGAAACCTGGAAACACAGCTGCACTTTCAGAGATTTCAACCAGAAGGAGAGATAAAGAATCCACCCAAACTAGCCCATTCTCAGACTCAAATTCAAATTGTTTCGCCTCTGCAGCGCCCCAGATAAATTCGATATCTGCCAGCCCATGGACTGTTCATGTGCTAATCCCACTCAGGTCCTCATTCAGGGCTGGTCTCTTTTGCATAAAACATTAAATGTTGGTTTGAGGGGACAGTTGTCCCTACTCCCTGTGCGGGATCTCTCCCCACCAGCCCCTGGCCACTCCAACCCTGTCTCATTTTCCCAGAGTGAAAGATCCTGGCTCTGCTGTGTGTGAATATAAAAGGAGCACAGAAAAGTCTCACCGATGAGCGCAGAATCTGCTCCCTGTCTCCCCTCTGCCCTGACCACCACCAGCTTTAATTCCTCACCCAAAGAGCACCACGAAAATCCTGCTGCTGATTTAGGTTCACGCAACCAGTTGGGGATTTCTGGGCGCAGAGGCAAAAGCAACGCCCTGTCCCCCAACATCTGGCTGAGAACGAGGCCTCAGACTTTTTCTCTGATCAGACTCTTCCAGCCTTCCCCTTTCTCCCTCCTCTTTGCATCCAAGACAAGCGGCCCAGTGATCACCTGCAATGGCAGCCCCAGAGGGTGACCTGAGCCCTAGAGCTACGGCTGGAACAAATGAGAGAGCTTAACTAGAGCAAGACTGGCATAAAAAGGAAAGGGGAAAAAAGAGAGGAACAAAGATTCCGTCCAATTTGCTCTTTTGGGCATTGTAAAAACTGGCCTGTTTCCCAGTATATCACTCTGCCATTGAATAAGGTCAATTGCAGAGCAGTTCTTCAGTCATCCTGATGGGTTTTCATGAGAAAGTGAATGGAGTGCAAATTAGCCAAAGTCGTCACAAGCTTTTTTACTGTCACTCCAAGCCTGACAGTCCAAAGGAAAATGAGGATTAATAAATCTAACGAACTTTCTCCATTATCCAGGCCAGGTTAGGAAACTATTTATTGTCTCTCTTTTTCTGTGTTTCATCCATTTCGCCTACTGTGGTGAAGCATTTGGAGAAGAAAGGAACAACAGCCGCACGCACACACACGCTCACACACACCCCCAGAGCTCAGCCCCTCCAGAGCCCAGCACAGCCATGGCCACGGCACAAAATAAAGGCACTGCCAGCAAGAAAATCAAGTTTTTAAAATAACTCTGCCCCGTACACGCCGTGCATCGTTTTAGATGAATCCTTGTAATTGCCCATTCCCGTTAATTAATATGTGCTCAGTGTGTTAAACATAAATATTTTATGGGAGAAAGAAGGGCTGCTAGTAAAGCCTTAAAATAACCTTTTTCGAGGGCAGAAAATAAGTTTCAAGTGAAAGGATTAGTTTCAAGTGAAAGGAAAAGTTTTTTTGACAATTATATCCATGTGTGAAGTGGATTTTCGTGCAGCTTCAGTAATTTGTTTTTTCAGTTGCTACTGAATGGACACAAATCTTTCCTAACTTATAAAAAAATTGTATCTGAACAGCTTTTAAAACTTGCTTAACTTAGGGAACTGCTGAAGCATTCCCAGAGAACAGGAGGTCACACAGAAGGGATGCAAAGGCCTCTAGGAACCATTTAGGCTCTTTGGGTTGGAAGTTTAGGACTGTGTGTCTGTTTATGCAGATATTTTTGGATTTAAGTCAGGATACTGCAAATCTGTCCAACTTCACAGCTGGACAACACGTTACCCATGTAACTCCTTTACACTGAGATTCCTACATAATTTTCCTTCAACATTCACAAAGTCCTTGAAAACTTCCCTGAACGTGGCCTTGTGCTGCCTCAAAATAGATGTTTGAGCTGTTAGAATTCTTGTTTTCAGCACCAATTAAAGCCATTTCCCATCTGCAGTAAGACAGGTGGAGAAAAGGAGACAAAGGGATCAGTCCCTTGCTCCTGTCCTCAGGAATAAACGCCTGTTTCCAGGTTTCTACTCTAATTTCAGCTAAAAGAGATCAACCCCCGCCTTGGTTTCTGGGGATTGGGAATACAGCAATGATGGGAGAAAGCAAAATGTACAATATACAAAATTTGGCAAATAGGTCCTCATTAAAAGCTCCCTGATATTGTGAACAAGGACAAAGATGATGAGGGAGCAGTGAACTGCTCACACAAAACCAACCATGGCTTTTTAAAACTAAAATACTGAACTTCAAAACTGCCAACAGTCAAAAATGATCCCATTTCCCCTCTTTCTTCCAGTAACCATGAAAGCTGATTTCAAATCATGCTTCATGTTGGTGCTGACAATGAGTTATTCCTCTCCCAGCAAAATCTCCTAAACTTCCTTCATTACTAGCCAGGGAAAAGTTCAATAGACAGAACACAAGGCTTCATTCTGGAAGCTACTAAAAAAAAAAAAAAACAAACGCAGCTTTAATTTCTTCCATCTTTCTGTGACACATTAAAAATCATAGCAAAAAAAAAAATCATTAAATACCTTTTTGGTATTTAATCCTCGTGGCTGCAGAGGGTGACAAACCAGGGGAAAGCCAACTCCCAAAGTTTGTTTCAACTCTTTGTTTTCAGCTTTTCTGTGGAGACACTCGCCAGAATAAATTCCACCTGAGGAAGCTCATGCTCCTGTCTGAGTAACCGAAGAGAAATTGTTGGGCATTCAGAGCAATCTGGGCTTTGTTGAGATTTCCTTTCTCCTACTTTTACAGTCACTTGTCATTCCATTTAATAAGAGAGGAAACTTTCCTGACCAGCTAAATTAGGCCATTCAAGACGTTAAGAAAAACACACATACCCTGAAGTAAAGGTAAAATTATGCTGCAATCATCAAATCAGCCTTCTCTTCTTTATCCCATCTGTATATTCTCCTCGGAAAAGCTGGAGCAGGGGCTCCACGAGCAGCACAGCCCTACCTGCCTGCCACTGCAATTGCTGGTATTTTAATCTCATCAAAGAATCTGAGTTTTCCTTCCCGCTGTTTTGACTTTGCTGTCTCTTAGCCCTGTCACATTCACTAGTTTTGAATAAGTGCAGAACTTGCATTTACAGAATTTGCAATCTGCGAGATTGTTTAAGTGATTTATCAAATACTTTGATTGAACACTTATTGCTGCTCCAGTTCTGAATCTCATTTAAATTGACTGGGCTTGACATAAGCCTTTGGAGTGAACACAGAAGTGAGTCCAAGCTCTGGCAGGTACAGCACGAGGGGGAAAAAGTTCCACCTCCAGCCCCAGCACTTCTGGAATTACACACTGATAAAATCAGTGCTCTCTATTCCTTGTTAAGCATTTTATGTCTGAGAAAACCACGGTCAGATGGACTTTATCTTATTGGTGATACAGCACAACAGCTCTGAAAGTTGGTTTAGAAAACACAGAGCACCCCCCCGGGTTCCAAACCAGAAAATTTGGATTTTCTCTCAGTGGAGATGAAGGGCCCAGACCTTTGGCAGGCTCTGCTCAGCCACAGCCACATCACTAAAATCCAAGTTGAAATCTCTTTGTCCTCTCAGACAACATTCAGAGCAGAGAAAGGCTCTAAATTCTGAAATACCTCAAACTTCGAAAAAATGATGATTTTTTTTGTCATCAGATGGATGGTGCACCTCTGAGGGATGCTAATCAAATTTGGGGCAAATGGATTTGAAGGTCGACTGAGATAAAACCCAAAGGGATGCAGCAAAACTCTTCTAAATTAGAACTCAATGCACCCCAGGCTGACACCACTGGGAGGCTCAAGGCCTCCTGCTCCATGGAGGCATTTCAATTTAACTCTTTGTGCATTTAAATTCATGCAATTCCCTCTTTTTTTCCCCCTAGGTTTGTGTAGAACAAACACAGTCTCCAAGACCACGTGCTGCCTGCCACCTCCCTTTCCATGGGAGAGCCACTTAGAAACAAAACTTAGCCATGACTGAGAGCACAGGAGTGCTGTAATAAATCAGAAATAACGCAGAGGGGAGGGCCAGAGCCAGGGTGGATTCCCAGCACCTGGGCTGCCGAGGTGAGCAGGCACAGTGCTCACTGTGAGTAACGAGCAAGCAGAGGTGGAAGGAATGGAGAGGATTTGTTTCAGCCCGTCAGAGATTAAATGAAATGCTCCTGCAGTCCCGAGGCTTTCTTGCTAAATCTGTTGTCTTTCAGGCTCACGGCATTTTCAATGCTTCCTCCAAACCCATGTGGGATAATGCACTCCCAAAAAAAGTAGGCTCTAGGTATGCACATTCTTAAAATCAACCACTCAACACGCATCCAAATAAAAGTGAGCTTTCCTCCCCATTTTCCCCAAGAAAGGAAGCTCGGAGCCCTTTTATGCATTGTGAATGGCCCACCTAATTTAGACTGAATTATACCCTAACCTTCATTTCCCCTTTACTTCTTTGCTCCATTCAGCAGTTTCTGACTTCAGCTAATTCACTAACAATCCCAGCTGGTCCTTCCCAGCTCCCAGTTCTTTAGCACATTGTCCAAGGAAACTATGTGCTCCCATCTACACTGGTATTCCACTCTCCAATTAACCTACTGCTGAGAGGCTTTACCCCTTTCCACCATCCATTCCTCCGCACAGACTTTTTTTTTTTTTTTTTTAAACCTTTTTCTTCTTGAATTAAAGTGCAGGAGATCCCTTCCAGGTGAGAAGGTGTTAAATTTATTTGCTGAAGGTTACTCAGGAAGACACGACCCAGGATGGGGGTGAGAGCCCTGAAAGAAAAACCTGCTTGATCTCCAGCGCCTTTCAAAGCTGAGTGTTAAGGCACAGAGGTTTAAGGTAGAAGTAAACAAATAACAAAAGGATTTCCACACTTGCTCTGCGACAGGCGTGTGCTTGTTCTGGGCACTGAAGCCTGGCAGAGGAGCCAGCTCAGCCAGAGGTGCGGCTGGGGTTTGATCCACACACAGAGGGCCCCGCTGGAGACACGGGCATGGATTTGTGTTCTCGTTCTTTCAGAGGAATCAGTGGAGGTTTTTATCACACAGTTCCAACTTCGGTGGCAACAGAGGGAAGGGCCTGGAGGGCTCCTCACTGGGAGACTTTTGCCATGTCTGCCAGAGAGAAGCCTTGATCCATGCTCCAGACCGATTTCACTGATTACCTTATCTATAAATACGTATTTATAGACATAAAACTTTTGGTTTTGTCTGATCAGGAACAGACGTGAGCCCAATCATTCGGGCGCCTGATCACATCGCATTAGCACAAATAGAACAAACCAGACAGAAAATGTTCTGCCATTCTGGGACAAAGCCAAGGCTTCACCATCTTGGAGTCCCCTACCCAACAACATTTTACACCCAGAATTCCCACAGCAAATGTTAAAAAACCTCTCTGGATTGACACGAGAGCCTCGTCTCTCTTACAATGAGGGCCTGCACATCACCCCTGCTGATAAAAAGTGTCGCCCTCTTCACCAAAGCTCTTATGGTTATCCCAAGAACTCCTTCCTTACGTAGGTTAAGACCACATTTTAGAAGACCTGAACTTCCACGTTTGCTTCCTGAAATCCATTTAACATTTCCCTCTCTCCCACCATGCCAGGTGCCTTCTTTCTGGGTAAACGGCCCGGATCTCATCATTGACATGATCCCAGATAAAACAAAGACAGAGAAAAACGTAATTACTGCCCATTAAACACCCACCTCCCCCAGTTCCTCCTTTCCTTGTACATTTGCTTAGAAGCAAGTGAGCATAACAACAGCTCCGTGCTCAGAAAGTGGGGCTGGGAATCAGGCAGTGAGAAAGTCAATATGGAGCAGTGTGTCCATTTGTTTTGATTTATCTCACTAACTTCAATTGACAGTTAATTCATCAGAGGAGGAAAATGCCAGTCTAGTGAAAACACAACTCGTGAAGGAGAGAGAACCGAGTGGAAAACACAGAGTGTGGATAATACAGGTAATAAATTAAAGGATACAGTATCGGTATTTTATCATTCCCATTCTGGATTTGCTATATCCTGACTCTTGCCAATTACAATTTATAGTGAGCAGTAAATTTACACTGATTTATTTCACACGCACACACACAGGCCCTTTACAAAATGAGGTGACTTTGGAAAACAGGAAAAGACAGGGAAAGGAGTTGCTTTGGCTCAAATTCCTAAATCTGAAATTTCCAGCAGCAGCTACAAACCCTTGTGACAAACCACAGGCGAGATGAGAATTTACACCGAGAACGTTGGCTTGGATCTAAAACCCACCAAAATATTGAAGGGTTGAAAATGGGATTTGCACCAGTGGGGGGGTGCAGGGGGTGGGGATGCACTGGGGGCCTCACATCTCTCCCTGTGGGCTGCTCCATGGTCTGCCCACCCTCACCGGGCTGGGTATCCCTTTCCCCAAGAAATGCTCCAGGTGCTCCCTGGTTTGGCCCTGACCCCACAGATCCTCCCTTGAGTTGTTCGTTATCACCCAGCAACGTCTCATTTCTCCCTGCTCAGGGGATTTTTGCCTTCAGTGCCCCTCTCTCCCCAAGGATACTCTTCAGGTTGGTCTTTGCCTGACCTTGGGACAACATCAGTGACAATAAAAGCTGGAGATGGGATTTGGAGAGGCTGCGAGAGCCTGAACCAGTTCCACTGTGTTCCCCTCATACCCCCGCAGTGCCCACAACCATCAGCTGATATTCTACCAGACAGAATATCCCTGCTGGGATAAATGCATGAATTAATTTAGCTCACACCATCCTCATCCTCTCTGAACCTCCTGATCTCCTCTGTTCTGGAATTTGCCTTTCACTACAAAAAGAAGAACTTGCTTATATTTAATTTAAACACTTTTCCCAGTAGTTTCATCAAATGCTCCTGGACAAGGATCCTGTTTGTTCTTAGACAACAATCCCAGTTTGAAGTTCAGCCTTGCACGGAGACAACTTGGATTATTCTTCCCTGCATATTCTCAATTAAATGACCTGGTGTTTATTTGAATGGAAGTTAACCTGGGATCTTTTTGGCCCATTTACTGAGTTTTGCAGGGCTACTGAACATTTTGGGCACCGTCCCTGATGCTGAACTTCCATCTGGGAAGTGCCGCTCCTCCACTCAGCAGCAAACCCCAATTTCTGCTCCAAAGAACACAGACAGCTCAACAAGGAGCTGAACTTCCTGCCTGGTTTTTTTTTTCCCTTAAATCACCTTCTGTGCTTATTAAACCCCAAGCACAGCTGCAGGGGACTAGAAGAAATCAAGTTTCTTTCTGTCCATTTCCCAGGAAACTGGACAAGAGCCAAAAATAATCTGTCCTGGTTGAAGCATCTGCATTTTGCCTCCACAACTCTCCAGAAAGGCACCATCTCCATCTCCCTGCCATGTTGCTGAAATTCATTTTGGGGATGATAAAACCACGTAGGAATAGCAAAAGATCCTTCACATCTGAAGGTGGGAGTATCCATAAATCAAGGTTTGGGACAATGGTTCGGTTGGTGTTTAAGAGATGAGCTGCCCTCACTTTTGGTTTCAGCATGAGTAAACTTGGTGCAAGTTACCAACAGTGCAGCACTTTTGAATTGTTAAGCTTAAAAAGGGATTAAACACGATCACAAAAAAAAAAAAAAAAAAAAAAAAGAGAGATTGTATCAACTCTGAAAATTCAACACCTTCCGTATTACAAATACAGGGTAGGACACAGGAGACAGAAAGGAATCACAGCCTGAACTTTCACCCAAATGCCTAAATTAAATCACAAGCCTTGCAAAGGTTTAGAGAAGTCTGGATACTTCTGTTACGTTCACAAGGCGCTGCACTGGGGAGGTTATTGCTCAGAAAGGAAAATACCAATTATTGCAGTAGGATTTATTGGTGTGTATGGCCCCATAGGCCCAAATGCCAGGCTAGTCCAGTGAATGGGGCGAACTCCTTAAAATACCTAAAAATTAGGTACAATCTTTTATTATATAGGTACACGATTTTAAAGTACACAGGCAGAACTCCTTAAAATACCTTAAATCATCCCCAAACATTGATCTTTTATCTGCACCAATTCCTCAACACCCTGTGGCTGATGTTCAGCATCACCTGACAGTGCAGAACCCTTTTCACCAGCAGGTCTCACTGCTGCCACATCCCACCCACAGCTCTGCCTTCCTTGCTTTCCAGCAAAAGCTGAAACATTCCAGAATGTTCTGATACACCAAAAGACCAAATAAAATGCTAGAGGTGCAAGCTCTGCTTGTTTTAGATGGGGATGTTTCTGCTCCCTGGCTGGGCCCAGCGGTTCCACCAGGATTCCCACCTGGGTGGTTCCCAACCTGCCAGAGGACAAAAGGCACCACCAGTGCCCCACCAAGAACCAAACCTCTGGGATTTGGAACCCCAAAATCCCTGGGGCTGCACTGAATTCTCCCCCTGCAAAAAATTTTTAGTCACCCCAAGGAATGAAACACAAGGATCCAAGTTTGATGCATAAGGATTTCCCCCACTCAGCTGAGCAGGCTGTGATTTGGCAGTAAAGTTTCCAAGTTGTTAAATAACCTTTTCCTTCATTACATAAAAGATGAAGGAAGCTAAAAGGTGTAAGCAGGAAAACAGAATCTGATGCTTTATGGTGTTTAGGGGTGGAATTACCCAGTCTCTAAACTGCCTGTGTGGCACCGACAGGAAATTCACCCCAGCTACAGCTGACAACTCTCCCCTCCTTCAAGAGACAAATATTTATTCCTCTCCTCACAGCAATTCTTTTAGATTATGGCTCTTTGTCAGCTACAGGAGAGTCATGGGTTTCCTGTTGGGATCTTTGACACTTGTCAAGTTCAATTCAAAAAACTGCCCCTCTTGCAGCGTTAAAATCACACTCACGGGGAAAGTTCTGCTGCTCTGCTGCACCAAAACCCTTTGGATGTAACTCAGTTTTTAAAACTTGCTTTGAATCAATAAATTGGATTTAAATTCGCCTTGCTAACAGCTCTGAAGGAGCTGAGCCTGTCCCCCTCCCTGCCCTGCTGGAGGACAGACACGGAGCCCTCGGAAAGGACCGGGGACCCTGCTCGGTCCTGCTACTCTCTGCCTCCACGACAGGAGGTTTATCCAGCTCCTCACATCCCTCTTCTTTCCCAAACATTTGGCTGTGGCGGCTCCCCCCCTGCCCCTTCCCTTCCCCTTGCTCCAAGTTTAAGGCAGTTCACCACTTACGGTCATTTACAGCTCACATCCCGGCAAATCCAGAAGGTGTCTGATGAAAAAGAGGGACTAGCCAAGCATCTTAATCCCCCTGTTCATTCATGCTCTCTGTAATGTTCTTTCAGGCCTCTGCTGAGAGACTAGGCTGAAATGAAGGCTGATAAATTAGTCTGGAGGGAAACAAGGCAGATTCTGCTTGTAAAAGGTCATTCCAACTTTGTTCTGGGTGAGGGTTTATCTTGACTGCAGCTGCGACAGACAATGGCCGGGGCCTAAACGGCAGAAATCCAAGCTCTGCTCACGAAATTACTGTGCTGATAAGGGAGAATGGGCTTCAGGGAGATCTAAATGGGAAAAGGGAGGTGGGGGACAAGGGTGAGATGTAGGTATTTCTGAACAGGATTGAGCAGGGATGGCACAATGAGCTGTAGGATGAAAGCAGGGCACTATCCGAAAGGGAAGGAGCACACGCCTGCCTGATCAGGGCAAAAGGGAGGGAAGTCCTGAGTGTGTGCTGAGGGAAAGGTCCTGGTGCTACACGGGCAGGAAGGGCTGAACCTGGAGCGGACAGGTTACAAAATACACCAAGCACAGAGGTGGCTCTGCCAGGTCAGGGCTGCGCCGCTCAGGCTCTGGGCATCACTTCCAAGACTTGCAGGGATTTATTTCCCCAGCAGCACGTAGCCAAGAGAAGTCAAAATAAACCCCCCCAAGGAGAGTGCAGGACACTGGGCGAGAACACTCCTCAGGGGAAAACACTCATTTTCTTTAATGACTTTTTGTGCCTTTCTGGGCAAAGAGAAATGGCAAATTGTGACGAGCCACCCTCCAGTCTGTGCTTCTGACGGAGTCCCCTGAGAGATGTCTCCTTTATGGACACATCCCACTGGAACCTGCACATCCCATCAGTGCAGACACACCAGAGGGTCACAGTCACCTTCCTGGAACTGATTCCAGCTCCACTCAGGCCTGGAGCTGGCACCACCCTGCCTCCAGCCCTGGGATCCAGCCAGGATGGGCATGGAGCTACTGGAGAGTGCAGAGGAGGCTCCAGGATGATCAGAGGGATGGAGCAGCTCTGCTGGGAGAGAGTTGGGATTGTCCAGCCTGGAGAACAGAAGGTGACCTAACTGTGGCCTTCCAGCACCCCGGAGGGGGCTGACAAAAAAGATAGAGAAAAACTATTTACAAGAATAAATACATGCCTGGAGTGCCAGGACAAGGGGGAATGGCTTCGCACTGATAGAAGCAGGGTTAGATTAGAGATTAGGAAAAAAATTCCTCCCTGTGAAGGGGTGGGGAAGCGCTGGGTCAGAGTGCCCCGAGAAGTTGTGGCTGCCCCTGGATCCCTGGAAGTGTCCAAGGCCAGCTTGGATGGGGCTGGGAGCAAACTGGGACAGTGGAAGGTGTTGGGGGTGGAATGAGATGGGCTTTGATGTCCCTTCCAACTCCTCCTGGGATCCCATGATTTTTCTGTCTGTTTGCTTTGAGGACAGAGGGCACCAGGAAACCAGGAGAGCTGCACAGCCCAGCCAAGGTGGAGATTTTACAGGGATGCCTCACAAAGCAGCTGGGCCTCAGTGATCCCTTGAGAAAGAGAGCCCCTGACTGGGAATAACTCTTCTAAAGACACCCCTATGCTCTGGAAATGCCCCTCCCACCCCAAGGGCCAATTCTCCACCTTGCCTGGCCCCAGGCCCTGCTCCTGCAGCCACGATTCTTCCATTCATGTTGCTGAAAATGACTCAAACTCCGCTTCACGCCTTGCCTGGACCAGCAGCCCTCGTTTTGCAAGGCTGAGCCTAGACAGTACCGGGACGGCCCCGTTTTGCACAGGTCCTGTGTATTAAAGCACCCCACACAGGGTGTTTCCGCATAGGGAAAGGTTTAGGATTCACCTCAAGACCTTTTAAGGGAAGAACACTAGAGGTTTCTTTGGTCTCCTAGCAATAATTGGCTTAGTACCAAGACAAAAACACCGAGGGGTCTCTTTACCTGTTCCTCAAAAAGGTAACTATTCTCTCTTGGGCTGCTGGCCAAAAAATCCACCTAAATCATTCAATACCTCAGGGAGAGCACGAGGCTTCTCAGTGCATTCTCAAGGTGCTGTAGCAAGTATCTGGAGCCTGTCCCCACTCTGTGTTCGGCTTTGTTCTTTTTTTTGTATTATTTTCTTCTTTTATTAAAGCCTCTTTGCTTTTTCCAAGACACACTCAACCATGCCGTCTCAAAAAATTATTTAAGCCGTTTTCTGTGAGGTGCTGGACACCCTCAGAGGTATTGAACCCTCACAGAGCTAAATACATCTGGTTCCTCCAGAAATTCAGTAGTCCCAACACTGTGCTGAGATGGAACGCACGAGAAGAGGAAAGGGTGAATAATTAAGAGCTGTGTTAGCAAGTGAAGAACCAACTCCACCCGTGCCCCACTCCTTTGGAAAAAGCAATAGACCCAACCCTTCGTTTCCATCCCTAAATACAGCAAATCTCCCTGGCGTTTCCAGAGCCAAACAAGAAGCAACTGAAGTGCCAAAATGTGTGAAGTCCTAAATCCCAGTCAAAGGTAGCCTTGCTACATTTACCAGCTCTCCAGATCTGTGGTGCTGCTCTGTATTTGCCATGGGAAGAGGAGGACGGTGCCAAATTATGCAGAGAACGTGATTTTCCCATTCTTTAAAAGTAATTAACACAACATTTTACTTGGGAAAATTCGCTGTTGGTAGTTCTTGCATCGCACAGATTGAGGCAAGGAGATTTAATTTAGAACTTGCAGACTTTAGGAGTGACCAGGAGCTCAGATGGGGTTTACTGAAGGGTTCGATGACCCTGAGCATGAAACCCCGGAGCCCTCAGTGCCCCCAATCCCACATGAACATCTCTGAGCAGTGAGGAGCATGAGGCTGAGTCCCAAAAAAACCAACAGCCTCCCGAGTGCCTCGTACCAGCAGCCTGAAAACCCCAAAATGAGTTATTTTACATCACTCCCACCTACCCAAACTGCCTCTGAGAGTCCCCCGAGCGCTGCTCCTTCAGAGCCCATGTATATTTATGGTTCCCCGTATGGATCATTTCCTTGACAAAAGCCCCCTGTGTTCCAGGCTCCAGCAGCCAGGCTTTGCTGGGAGAGGACAAAACCCAGGTTGAGTCTCTCTGTAGGTTAAAATTCCAGAGGAAGAAGCAGTGCCCTCACTTCTGCAGGGCTTTTGACAATGAGGAAAGCAACTTTACAAACCACTGTGGTCACCACTGAGCTGTTCATGGGATTTTTCTTTTTCTTTTCCTTTCCCTCTTTTGAATGTGTGTCTGATAAAGTATTGCTTCAGGAGCTGGTATTCAGGGATGGCTCTCAAAGACGAAAGGAAAATATTTATTTCCTTTTTCTGCTTGTGAATCAGAATGTTCTATTTAAAGAAAGTGCCCTCTGCCGGATTGCTCATGAGTTATTACCCCTTATGGAAATAAAGGAGAAATATCAGGAGGTATTCTTAGTCATTCCCTTCCCCTGTCTCTTCTTTTTTTCCCTTAATTCCTTATATACCCATGTTTTAACCAATGCCTAAGATAGAGCAACTTATCTTGGCATTCTTGGGCCTAAAAAAGGCTTTACTCTCTTAACCCTGGCACTGAAGCATTGGGGAAATGTCAAAAAAAATGGGACAAATTTCAGCTGTTTCACTCGGATGCCATAAGGTGCATTTTTCACTTTTATCCAGGGTCGAAATTATTAAATTAATCCCCCCCAAAGGTGGAGCTGTGGACAATGGGGTTTCTTCTGTGATTCCATCAGCTTCTTCCTCTCAGTCCCGAGCTAGTCCTTGTTCCTCCTGACATGGTTTTAATTCCAGTCATAGGAAACAGCCCAACAATTCCCAGCACCTGGTTCTGACCCTTCCCCTTCCTCATCCTGGTCCCCTGACACCAGAAAAAAGCCCAGATCCTGCAGGGAAAATAAAAATGTTGATGTTCTCCCTGAGCTGCTCCCTGGGAAGGGGATGAAACTGAGCATGTTCAAAGCTGAGCAATCTCCTTGGCCCAAAAATCTCATTAAAAATTTTAAATACTTGGATTAATTAAAATTATTAGAATAGAAATTAAATATTTTAAGCATTTAGAGGTCAGGAATTTGTTTTGCTTTCTTGAGGTTATTTTTTTTTTTCCACTTAAGCTCTTTTTGGTCCAAAGCAAAAGTTTCTCTGCAGTTTTATATCCATATGTATAAAAATTCTAACTGGGGGTGCTCTTAGCAACTATTGGGGGCAGTCCCAGGGTGTTCTGACATTCTGTTTTCTTTATGAGCCCACAGATTCTTTCATTTTCAGAGTGATTCCAGGTCTGGGAAATGGGGAGGGAAGCTTGCATGGGAAAGGTTTGTTGTGCAGGTAACACTCTGCACCTTGGGAAGGAACACACACAAAATTCCTCAGCAAATTCCCTGCAGGAGCAGGGATGGGGGTTGCAGAACAGCGATTCCGGAACTCCTTTTCCCCGGGGGAAAGAGGCTGCTGCAGGAACATCATTCCCCAGGCAGAGGGAGAGGCAGAGGAGGGGAAAATGAATGAATCAGGGAAGGAAAAGGACCAGGAAATGTCATCACATCCTCGCAGGGCCCAGCTGGGAGCCCTGCAGGAGACATGAGGAGCTTTGGGGATTTCTTTACTCATTTAAAGGACTCGCGCTCCTTTCAGCATCTTTGGCTTCAGCTGGATCAGCTTTTACAGGGAAATGAAGGAATTCCTGTATTATCTGAGCTGGGAAATATCACGAAACCATCACAGTTCAAGCCATGCCAAGAAGCTCCTTCCTATTTAAATATTTTAATATTAAATGTAAAATATTTAATATATTTATATATTATATTTATAAGATTGAATAGATTNAATATAAATTAAAGCAAACTGCCTTTATCAGTGGTGTTTACCCTGTGAAGCAAACTGAGCTAAAACCACGTCTGCTTCCAGATCTCCTACACTCCAGGTGCTANGGATATTTTAATGTATTTACAACTCAAGGAAACAGACCATAATGCTCCTCCCAGCACTTAATGCCAGTCACGTGAAGTAAATTTCCCTTGGCACTTAGGAATATTTCTAAAAAGCAGAGAAAATAAAAAAGACCCCCTGCTAAAAATTTAAATTTT
>WBMY01001227.1:140538-154125 GCA_013397315.1 Donacobius atricapilla
TTTGCTTCCATGGGACAGTCTCTACCTTTCCCCCCACCCTCCAGCAGGAAATGAAAGCACTTATTTATTTTTCCTATGTAAAGGAGCAGCCTGGCTCTGACACTTCAGCTGAGAGAAGTCTTTGTGCTTCAGCAAATAACCTCTCTTAAAATATAAATTAAAATATAAATTAAAATATAAATTAAAATATAAATTAAAGCAAACTGCCTTTATCAGTGGTGTTTACCCTGTGAAGTAAACTGAGCTAAAGCCATGTCTGCTTCTAGATCTCCTACACTCCAGGTGCTAAATTTCCCCCTAGGACAAGATTCCCATTCTTCTCTCAATTAGGAAAATTAACAGCGCCGTGATAAATACCATTACTTATCCAAAGCGACCAAAATCATTATGTAATTATTTTATTTTCATTTTTCCTCGGTCCCGGGGGCCGTGAGGCACAAGCACGCCGTGATTTATTCGGGGTGCTGGCAGTGCTGCGCTCCGTGTCAGCGGGCAGGGGGGCAATGGGAGCAGGGGAAATGCAATCAGGTCACACTCAATAATCACAGGGCTTTTAGGTGGGGTGGTGCCTCTCAAGGCACACACAAGCACAGAAAAAAAAAAGATGAAATGACAAGGATCAGCACAGCAGGGTCAGGGAATGAGGGAAAGCACCCAACAGGTCCTGCACAGGAGCCACTGAATCATCCCCGGGAGAGGCTGGGGGCCGGGATTGACACATCTTATTTATTTTTATGAGACGTGCGTGAATCACACGCTGCCATCCCGTGTCCAAAAAGCCCTTGAATGATAGGTGTGGTTTAATTCAAAGAAAAAAAATTAAGACATATCCCACAAAGCAAAGCGGGAGGCCAGATATGAGGCTGTGCTGCAGATAAGGCAAGGACACGCGTTCAAACCATCACCACCCAGCCCTCCTGTCTGCCTCAAAGGAAAAATCCCTATATTAAAGATAATTATGGATCTTTTTTCAAGGTATGGCAAATACAACACAGCATTCTGCATTCCCATGGACGTTATGGGCTATTAACGAGTGAAGGTGAAAGTTTCAGCAAGTCACACCAGGTCGGGAACGAGGAGTTCAGATGGAAGCAGGGCTAGCTCTGCCTCCAGACAAACTGAATTTCCTGAGGACTTTGAGGTACAACTCACTGCCCTGTCTCATTTTCATTTTCACTAATCTGCCCTTACTGGAGTTGGAAAAGAGAAATTACCACTCTTTCTGCAGTGGTAATCCTTGGGCAGAAGAGGAAGATCCATTCTCACATCAAAGCCCTCAGTGGCACATTTTCTAACCCCAAAGATGTCATTTGAGGTTTTTTTTTCAATGCAGAAATCAGAAGGACCAGGCATTAATTACGAAGCATGTCCTGCAGGACCACAAAATCAACATTTTCTAGCAAAACTGAGACGGTGCTGAGGAATGGCCACTTTGCAGCCAATTCCACTTCCAGTGAACTCCCAGTTTAGTCAAAGCCTGACAATAAATTTCCTGTGATGAAGGGCAAGAACTTCTTGTGCCAAAGGTGGAAACATTGCTCAAACTAAGGAGCTGATGACTCCTAGAAACAAACAAACACAAAGACCAGGTTTTCAGAGTCTGGGGAGTGAGGTGTGCTCAAAAGTGGGATTATCAAGACTATAAACGACAGGAAATTAATTGAGAAATATGAATGGAGAAGAGGTTGGGTGTGAAGGACAGGTGTCATTCCTGAAGTAAATTCCTAATACGAGAGGCAATTCACATGGAATATGTTCAAACTGGCCACAGCAAGGAGTTGTGTGGAAATCTTACACCAGCATTCAACCCACAAGTCACTGCATGACAAAACAACAAATTCCACAGAAACACCGACCAAAAAACCAATGTCAAACTGCAGGGGGAACATTCCTTGTGACCCCACAAATCTCAGAGTTTTTCAGCTTACCACCACTGAAATAAACAGCACACGGAACCAAAAGCCAACAAGTTACTGGGTGACAAAAAACTCCTCCCCTTTCCCTCTTTTCCACTCATTGCCCATGTCCCGCCTGCTCAATTTTACAAGCAGAGGATGCAAGCACATCCCAAGCTACCATTCCCAATTTGCCATCAGGAAGAGCTGCCTAGAACATCTCCTCAGGGCCTTTCCAACCTTCCACCCCAAGGGAGGAACACCAACACCCAGAGCTTATTCCATGAATTCCTGGCCAGCACATGAAGGGACTCGTGGATGTTGCCCCCCAGTGAAATTCTGAAGTCACTTACTGGAAACAGACCCCTGAAATGGGGTCTCTGGGAAACAGGAAAATTCAAGAGGTGCCTGCGAGGACAAGCAGAGAGTGTTGGGGTGGGTTTGAGGACACCTGAGGGAGGACAAAGCCCTTCCTTTGAGGTGGGAAATGTCCCCGCCACAGCAGGGGACAAAGGAACGCTGCTGGAATGGGAGAAGTGCCCCGAGAGGGAAAGTTTGCTCAGTTACACTACAAACCCAGCACTATCACAAAGTCAACGGGAATTGATAAATGCAGCTCCTATCAGAGTGCGCAGAGCAGTGGGGATGTGAGGAACCTTTCTGGAAATCATGAGTGTAAATACCGACTTTTATCGGAATTATGAAACACAAGGACAATGTTTTGCCAAGGTCATAGAAAAAAAGGTTTGCACCATTCGAGTTCTGCCAGACAATGAGGACTGCACTTTTTTCCTAAAAATTTTCACAAATTTTCAGCCTGAAAACAAAATAACAAGCAAAAATATGAATTAAAACAACAAATGCCACCTGTCAATAATTGGGTCAGAAAAAGAGGATTCATCTTTCATATTGCAGCCTACAAATAATTAATATGGCATATTCCTAGAGGGAAATTATCCTGCTTTTCAGACACCTGGAAGTGACGAATACTTTCCTCAGGTATCTCAAGCTCCTCACACCTACAGCCCCCCTGAACCAGACCATGTAACACCAGTAAAATAAAAGGGACTTTTTCCCCCCAAACCTCCACTTTTTGAGGCTCATACAGTAACACCAATCAAATATTCTGCAATGATATTCACAATAGAAGCCAACAGCAAGAGGAATTTCTGAGGAATGTCATTGGAGGGGAGAGAGGGGATCAAAACTCAGCTGAATTTTCCTCTTTTCCCTGCACTAGGACAGAAGGAAAAGGAAACTCTCCACTCAGTCATTCAACCAAAGCCTGATTTTAGCTCTTCAGACACTTCCTACTGCAGAGCAACAGAGCACAATTGAGTTTCGTTCTTATAGCAGGAGGTTTTTGCTGTTTCCTGCACTTTAGACACATTGAAAAAGTAAACAAAACAAAAACATCTGGACCTGCTTCTCTGGGCTTCTCTGGGTCTCACTTTTTTCTGATTTTTGACTTCACAGGCAAGAGTACAAATATAATCAGAGACAATTTAAACTGTTGATGCTTCAGCCTGGCCTTTGTGACCTCCAAGGAAACAGGGTCCTGTCACTGCACTGGTGCCTTCTCCTGGGAAAACCTCACAGTTCCAGGCCTCAGCTGCTTCCCACCCTGGAAATCCTCCAGGACTTTGTGAACCAGTTCACCCCTGTTGTGGCTGATGGAGAAAATGGGGTAAGTCACTGCTTCACCCAGGGAAAAATGAGGGAGACTTCAGCTCCCACTTTTTGGGATAGGCCTCGTCTATCCTACAGCAAAATCCTGCCAGGAAACCTCTCTGCCCTCACTGCCTCAGACACAGCCTCTCTTCCGCAGGACAGGAGCCAGCAGCTCCCATGGCAGCAGGGGATGGAATGCTGGGATGGGCACTGGGGCTAGAGAGAAGGAATTATTTATTGGATAATGGACCCTGGGATAGCACTGTGAGCACGGAGCAGAAATCCCAGGATACACTTCACTGTTAATGAATATTTCAGGATAATTACGGATCTAGATATTCTCTAATCAAGAGTTTAGGAGCAGAAGAGGCTAAGATGGTTCCTGGGACGAGCCCAGAAAAGCAGGGAGAAAGATAAGCTCTGTGGGGCAGAGCTTTTTCCTGCTGAAGGCTGGGTTTTGTTCAGCTCTCGGGGAAAAATGACTTTCACATTTCCCCATCTTTGCTGCAGCACAAGAACTCGAGAACATCGGGGCTGTTAATGGGTACATGCTATTTTTCGCTGCCCAGTTAATAATGCCTGCACTGCTGACACGGGCTGGGAGTCAAAGGTAACACCCCCAACCACCAAACATGATGCGATTAATCCCATTCCCTCCACACGACAACTCCCGAACACAATTTGGAAATGACAAGCACTTGATGAAGTGACACGACATCATTCAAAAACAGACTTCCAAAACAGTGCTCGAGCAGTTTCTGTGGCCCGAGAAATAAACTTAAAAGGGATTTCTGCTGATTTTCAAATCCTTCAGGTAATGGGGGCGGGAAGTTACTCAGGGAAACACGGCATCGGCAAAGTCACCACCTCTGTCCCCAGGCCACCAGGCCTCAGTCCAGCTCCACGAACACCTGGCAGAGAAGACAAAGGAATGTGGTGCCCACATTCCACGCGCTTACCTCCCATCCAAAGTTTGTTTCCTTTAATGTGCTCCTCTGTACTGCCATATAGGGTCCAAATCTTTCCCCAACTTCAATCTTCTTTTTGGCCCAAATCCCTAGCCCTGCCCCTGGGACCGAAGATTCTCTGAGTTCAAAATCTGGTGGGATTGGAATGTCATCAGGAATGTAGACGGGAGCTTCATAGGGTGAGCCCTCCTTGGGAGTGAAGTCCTCACTGGTGGGGAAGGGTGACGGAGGTCCCACAGGGATGGGGGACATTATACTGTCCTCAGTTTCCTCCTCTGCGCTTTCGCCAGCAAGGAGATCGGGGTCGGTCTCGTACATATTATTTACAATCTCGCTGTCACCTAAAAGGGGAAACAGCAGAACAAAACACACTGAGATACTCACGTGAACATTGGTTAATCTCTCCCTGGGACAAAGTTTCGCTAAGCCGAGCTCGCTTCAATTTTTAAAATTTTTTAATTTTTTTTTTTTTTTAATTTTTAGGGGTTTTTTTACGCTTCTAAAGGGTAAAAACCTCCCTCGAGGAGCTCAGGTGGGGCTGAGGTAAGGACACTGATAGTCATGGGGTGCTGCAGAGGGTAGGGTGAGGCTCACTGCAGCCTGGTGTGTTCTGTGGGGTCAGGGGTCCTCTGCTGTTTGCACTTCAGTTTTGAAAAGACAGAAGAAAACACAGAAGAGCTTGTTGAGTTTCTCTTTAGCCACTTCTTGCTTTAACTGGCTCGGTGTATTTTGTAAAAGGGGGGAAAAAAAATTTAAAATCCAGAAATAAATGAGGGTAAAATCCAAGTTTGGCAAGAAGTGTTTGCCTGGTGCTCACGGTTCCTGCTCAGGGTGTCCCACACCAGCAGCTGCGGCTGTGAGCTCCCAGCTACACCTCAGCCATGCACCCCTGCAGGTGTCACAGAGCAGCATTGCTTTGAAATCACCAAAATCTGGAGTGGTTTAGGTTGGAAGGGACTTTAAAACCATCCAGTGCCACCCCCTGCCCTGGCAGGGACACCTTCCACTGTCCCAGGCTGCTCCCAGCCCCATCCAGCCTGGCCTTGGGCACTGCCAGGGATCCAGGGGCAGCCACAGCTGTGCCAGGGCCTCACCTCCCTCACAGGGCAGAATTCCTCGCTAATCTCTAATCCAGCCCTACTCTCTGTCAGTTTAAAGCCAATTCCCCCTTGTCCTCGAGTGAAAACCCTGGACACAGAAGGCAATAAAGTTCAGGGATTTTTCCAAGGGGAAACAATTTCTAAGCAAGGCCATTCACGTAATGAAAACGGAGCTTTCTCATCCAAAAAAAAGTGAAAAAAGGGTGGTGGTGGGGGAGCAAAACACGACAGGGGAAAAGAAAAACACAATTTGTCACCCAGCAGAAGTAGCTGGAGTATTTTGGGAGCAGATTTGCCCTGTCTCCACCAGCCAGGAGGCAGCAGGGGCGTGCTCAGCAGCTCCCACCACGATAACAAACCCAACAACCGCCGCTTTGTGGGCGCTCCCGTGGGGCACAGTCAGCGCCGAGCCCCAGTGTCACCAGGGGGGAGCAGCACCCCTCCAAAATTACACTTTTCACTGGCTCCCAGCTAGGAACCATCAGGGAAGAATAGCTGGAAAAGCACGGCTCGACTTGAGATATTTATAATTCATCTCTCTGCTAACCTCAGAATGCACCTTCTGTCTGCAAGACACATCTCCCCCTCTATTTCTTTTTTTTTTTTATGCCTAATAAAGATTTTCCTGAGTTCATGCCTAAGAAACCTGGTGGCAGACTCGACTAAAGAGGAGGATTTTGATTCCTCTGCCAACATTTTTTTGCTCCAGCTTTTGGAGGAGAACAGGGAGCTGCCTGCTGCAGTTGACATGGGTTTCCTCCGCTAGAAAGTGCAGCCCTCCCTACTCAAACATGCCACCAGAACCAAGCTTTCATGAACATGAGATACTCCATCACCCTGAAAATATTTGTGGTTGCAGTAAATGTTTTCTCGCCCAGTATTAGCAAGTCAAATTATTTTCTGCTCTATGATTAGCCTCTTTTGCACTTAAGGAACAGGAATTCCAACTGAGTTGAAGAGCAGAACTGGGTTTCTTGGAGCACGACCTGTGAAAATTTCCAGAGGATACAAGTAAAGTATGAAAGTACCTTACTACTGAACACTGTTAATTCAGTTTCTTCTGTGGAACAACCAGGGCAGTTCTGATTGAATTTTAATTAACAGTGAAGCTGATCCTTCATCTGACTGACCTCATATTTCAAGAGGAATCATCAAAAGATAGGTAAATGTGTCTTTTCACTTGTTAAATGGCCAGGGACTGTCAACAGGCACGAAATGACAATGAAACCACAATTTCAGGTCACGATAGGTCTGATACCAGAGATTCCAGGTGGCATCTGTGGGAGCAGAATCCCAGCCAGGCAGACGTGGGAACGTTGGATTCCTCAGCACAACCCAGTGCTGAGATCAACAAACTGTGCCCAGCACTGATTAACAGCCAGGGCTGCCCGGGGAAATCCCAGCTGTGCCCAGACCTGGCCCATTTTTGTGCACTGCCAGCTGGATTTCACAGAATCCCAGAATCACTGAGGTTGGAAAAGACCTCCAGGATCATCAAGTCTGAGCTGTGCCTGATCCCCACCTCATCCCCAGCCCAGAGCACAGAGTGCCACCTCCAGCCCTTCCTTGGACACCTCCAGGGATGGGCACTCCAAACCTCCCTGGGCAGCCCCTGCCAAGGCCTGAGCGCCCTTTCCATGGGGAAATCCCTCCTGGTGTCCAGCCTGAGCCTCCCCTGGTGCAATGAGGCCGTTCCCTCTCCTCCTGTCCCTGTTCCCTGGGAGCAGAGCCCGACCCCACCTGGCTGCACCCTCCTGTGAGGGAGCTGTGAAGACAAAAAGATCCCCCTTTGAGCCTCCTTCCCTCCAGGCTGAGCCCCACAGGCGAGGGAGCTGATCTCCTCCACAGGTTGTGTTCATTCCAGGGATTGGGGCAAATCCGACAGCTGGAGTTCAGTTTTGATTATTCCACAGAATTTTCTAGGCTGTCCCCACCGAACCACTTCTCACCTTTACAGGGCTCCTCTCATCTTTACCCCAGACCTTCCACAACTGGTTAAGTTAAAAATATACATTAAAAAAAAAAAATACAACCAAAAAACAACAAACCGAGAACATTTTGTTTTCCAGGGAAAATCCCCAGCTCTCCTGAGCTCCATCCCAACTCAGCCGGGGGCCGTGGAGAGCCGGACGTGGCCACTCCGTGGTGACAACGGTGACAACCACGCTGCCCCACATCTGCCCCTCTGGAATGTCTGCCTGGGTGAAAAGCAGCACAGAAATACAACTTGACCTTATTGTTGTTGTCATGAAACTAAAATTAGTCCCTCAAAGCTCCCCGGCGAAATGACTTGATTAAAAGGCTCATTGAAAGGTTGTTTCCACAGATAATCAGATATGGGCAGACGCTGAAAATCTGTGTGACACCAATGAGGGGCTGGCAACAATGAGAGGGATGGTTTAGTGGTGGTGAGAGACCTCATGAATAATCTATTTAGCAGCTGTAATGAAAGCAAAAGCAAGGCTGATGTTAAAGGGAATGGTGGTAGGCGAAATCATGCGTTAGGTTTTGGGGTGGGTTTGTTGTGTTTGGGGTTTAATGTGTTTATTATTATTTTTATTATCATTATTGTCGTTATTCCTGTTTTAATTATTGTAATTGTTGTTGTCGTTGTTAGGTATCTAATTCTGCTGTGGAAATACCCAATTATCTGAAATGACGGAGCATTTTTTACGCTCACAGACTGCAATGAGCTTCTTTGACTTCTTCACTGGGAACATTTAAAGAACATCCCAAGAATTAATTTCCATTGGGCAGGCAGTGGCTGATCACTAGCACAATCTTGAGTTTCGCTGACCTGGATAATTCAACATTTGTGTGAAACCCAGGTATTTTTATTTTCTAAGCAAGGAGGAGAATCACAGGCACACACTGAAATCACACTTTGCCTCAAAACCTGGAGCCTCAGGCCCAAAGGAGGTATCCAAGCAGAAGAGCAGAAAATACAAATATTCACAGAGAACTTGGACTTTGTAGCTAAGAATGGAACCACACAGGCACAGACCAAGAGGTGCTTTTTCCTTAGGGATTAACTGGGTGTTGGAAGGGTTTTTACATCATTATCTGAACTTTGTGGCTCATTCCTAGCTGTGAGTTTAAAATCACATGTGAGTATTAAAACCTCAGTGCTGTCTAGAACTGCTTGTTAAGTGGTTATTATAATATATAATAATAATATAATAATATAAATTATTATCAGGAAAATAGTCATTAGGCCAGCACTTCCCTGGGATTTGTTTCCATTTTCTGGCTCTACAGGAAGAGCAGTGGGGTGACCTCAAACATTTTCCAGCCCAAAGAGGGACAGCCCCACCACCTTTACAGCTCCATGGGTGTCCTGAGGTCCCTGCTCTGAGAGATTTTCCTTTAGAAACATTCCCCGGGGAAGAAAACAGAACAACCAAACCGAACCAAACAATTGCTGATATAAAGGCTGGTGAGGAAGAAGGCAGGTAATATTGGAGCACTTTGAGCGATACCTTGAGGGGCATTGTGCAACCTGGTCTAGTGGGAGCTGCTCATGGCAGTGGGGTTGGAATTCGATAATTTTTAAGGTCACTCCAACCCAAGGCATTCTCTGATTCCATGGTTCTTTATTTCACACCTCCAGTAAACAAAATCGCCCTCATTACTAACTCTGGGGTGACAGGATTCTGTCTCCATTTCTGTGGACTCAGACCAAAAATAAAGCCATTTTTCTGACCCCTTTGTAGGCCAGAGGAGCTGGACCAGACCATCAAAACACAGCCCTGCTCAACCAAGAAGGAAATATCCCCATCAAGGATGTGCTTAACCACTGCTGACAGGGTTCATCACCTCGGGGAGTTGTGCCGCTCGTCTCACCTCAATTCAGGTGAATTCTGAGGAATACCTGCCCTCCATCCTGCCTTAATCCACTGGGAATTCTGCAGGAGCCTCGCTGCCCACCCCTCCGTGCCCAGCACAGGGCAGGAGCTGACAGCAGGCACTGCCCAGAGCTTGGCAGACACCGCCCTAAATCACCAAGGGCCTTGGAAAGCCCAAGGAGCACCCACCCCGAAGTGCCTCGAGCACAGAACGATCCCAGTGGTCAGATTGCCACCTGATGGCCACAGCTGAAATACAATAGGAAATCCCAAATCCAGGCCCTGCTCTGCTGAATCTGCCTGGCAGGACCAGCCCAAAAATCCAGCTTTCCCTCAAGGTGGTGGGAGCTGTTGGTGTCAGTCAGCTCCGGATCCGGTCCTGGCATTCCTGAGCACTTTGAGTCTCTACACCCCTCTAAATCCCACGTGAAATGAGAATAAATGAGAATTCTCCCCAAACTTTCACCCTCCTCATGGATCCACACCTTCCTTCCCAGCCTTTTCTCCCTGCTGGATGCAAACCTGAACCTGCAGACAGGGAAATGCCTGGATTCCCAGGGGGATCTCCCTTCTGGGTGCTGCAAACACCAGCCAGGCTTTCCTTCAGCCTTGTGTGATGAGAGAAAAATGTTTTTGCGGGTTGGATTGTGCAACACCCTCTCTGGAAGTTTGTGTGAAATACTTCTGCCAGAAAAGATGCAAATTAGTGACAAAATGTCATGAGAGGAATTATTCCTCGTCCATTAAGGATGGGGCTTAAGCATTAAAAGCTTCAAGGTCATACAGAAATGGCTTTTCCCCCATGCATGGACAATATTAATGAGAATGCTGTCAGGAGAGGACAATGAACAGTTTAAAAAGCTCAAGCCTACCACCCAATTTCTTCATCCCATTCACTGCAAGAACCTTTCTCCTCCACCTCCATCCAAGCTCTTCTGGGATCTACAACATTTGCTGGTGGATACTGATCTGAAATCAGCACATCCAGCACCCAAACCAGAGCCTGGCCACGAGGAAGCCCCTGGGACCAGGTCCTCAGATACAGAGGATGCTCTGACAGCTTTCCCCATCACCTCTGACTGCTGCCAGAGAGAGAGGAAATTCTGCTTTAAATGACCATTGGGAAATGCCTTTTTCTCTCTGTTGTTCACTCACAAACCCCCTTCATTTTCACAAATTTAACAGTTGAAAAAAGGCTTGGGCAATAAATATCCAGGCAGGGAAGTGGCCACGGGTGGGAAGTGGTTTTGTCCCCGTGCCACCGTGCCAAGGGAATGTCACTGGGGCTGTTTTTACCTTTGAGAAATGGGGCTGCTCACACAAACCTTTATTTAATTTTTCACTTCATTGGGCACTTCTGTGCTGTGGTTTTGCCAACTTTTATGAACATACGCAGAGGTACCCAGCTTGGAATTCTTGTATTCTTCCCTTTGGATTCCTCCTGAATCTTGGGCCTTTAACACCACATGACACTGACACACCAAGCACCTCAGATTATTTCTCAGTGGAATAATCCTTTTTTTCCTTAGATCGTATCCAGAGCTTCTCACAGCTCCCTGACACCTGAGAACATCCAAAATGCTACGAGTAAAAGGAATGAGGGACAATCAAAATGGCTGTGGGTGAGATCTGGTCTCCCCTATTCCCCGTTCGAGCTGGAATGCTGGCACAGTTGTGACAGGACGAGTCACAGGTCACTGGCTTTGTCCAGCTGACAAGTTAAATTCCACTAAATAGGTGAGCACGGAAAATTCCGACCCTGCCAACCTCAAATCACTGGATACTCGGTCAGATCTGAGCTGATCCCACAGCTACCCCAGCCAGCTCCAGCAGACACCCAAACTCCACTCTCAGCTTGTTTCCCTTCAAACACTAATTCTATTTCACTTCCACGCTGCAAAGCACTGAATTTTGGGAATGCTCGGGAAGCAGGAAGATGCTGATGGGGCAAACAGGATTCTGGAGGTGAGTGGTCCGGAGCCCATCCCTGAGGGACCCAGCTGCTCCAAACTCTGCTGGCCAAGCTCCCTGTACCCCAGGGACAGCCCCGAACGCTCACATTTGCCAGGCTACACATAGAAATTTTTATTTATAGCTGCCATTGAAATGAAATCTGAAGGAGCCACAGGTTTTAGCACATCCCTGTGTAAAATTCCAGGCAGGAACGAGCTCTGAGCTTTCCCAGCACAGGAACCTGCCCCAGGTACTGCTGAGAACGGCTCTGCTGCCCAAATCCTTGCAGCTGGAGTTTAAGGACAAAATGCACAGAACTTCCCCGGGTCTGGCTGATGCCAAACTGCTGCAGAGCACATTAAAAGCACAATTTACTCCTGAAGAATACTCAGAACTGCAGAGGCAGTGAGGAGGAGGCAGGACGAGTGAAAAGGAAGAAGGATTCCCATAAAAATTAAACAAACGCAAACACAGCCCCTTTCGTTGCTTACTTTGTATATTCATTTTTCAAGTTTCACGTTTGTGCCCTGCTTTGCCTTAGCTGGAACTGCACCTCTCGAAGCAGCTTCAAGTTCTTTTATTAAAAAGAAACAGAAGCAGATCCGAAAGGAGCAGTGAGAGCAGATGAGGACTGAGCAGAGTTAATCGGGTGCATTTTTCAATAAACATTCTAAAAGCAGTTGCTGCAGAACTTGGCTGTGAGTAGAACAGGTATTAAGGATTTCAAGTGCCTTTGGTTTTAAGCAAAAAAAAAATTAAGTGTTTTCTTTTATTAAGGGATTTCTGCTGGCAGAAATGAAGAATAAAGCTCAAAACAGTATTTCAGTGTGTTCCTTAATACCCATTTTCCTCTAGTAAAACCAGCAGGGAAAGTGTCCAAATTACTCTGCTCTAAATGCCAGTATTATATTTCCAGTAAAAGTCTGGTTCAGCCAGGCATCAAAAATATTTCCACATAAGATCCTTTCAGAAGCAAACTCTTCAGAGCATGTTGTTGTTGTTGTTATGTGTTGTCCGTAACTTCGCTTCACCTGATCTCCCTGAATCCACAATTTTGTTTTATATTTGAATTCAAGCTGATATTTTTACAATTTGTGCTATGTCCAAATATTCATTTGATCCATACTGGGATGCAGTAGATAAAGTTGGTTGTTTTAAGAAAACAAAACAAAACAAAACAAAAAAAAACACCAAAAAAGCTTTGCTATCTTATTATTAAAGGCAGTGGAAAAAATATCAGCCTTTGGGATTTCTGCCTCTGAACTATTTATGAGAGAAAAGCTCCAGTGAAGTGTCACAAGATATGTACGGTGTATGACCAGAGTAGTGACAAACATTTGGGGAGAATCTATAAAAACAACACAACAGCAAAATAATTCAGGGAAGGAAGAGAGGAAAGCCCGGAGAAAAGCTCCACTCGGCGCAGAAAAATCCTCATTGCTTTGCAGTGGTGTTTGCTTATTTTTGCTCCAAAATCCCCCCCCTTTAAAAATCTATAGAAACGCTCCAACCCCGCTGCAAACGCAGCAAAGTGGAACTTTGGAAACGACCGCGAGAGAAAATTCTCCGCTGGGAGAAACGCTACCTAGTTAGAATAAATAAAGAAATGCGCTTGGGCCGGCTCTCCAAAAACCAACAGCCCGTGCTGGATATTTCTCTCGGCGCTGGATGTCAGGCCATGGAGCGAGAATAAAGCGTTTGTGAGCCTCCAAAAGGAGCCCTCGCCATTGGAATTCACGGCCCTGCCAAGCGGAGGCTTTGGGGCTGTTGTCACCGTCTCATTGTCATTCCGCTCACTGTGGCTTCCCCAGGGTCCCGAACAGGAGTCCTGGCATTATTAACACGGCAGATTAATAGCAGCGGGGAGAGGCATTTTCGCAAAACACGCCAAATATTAATATTAATCGATAACAATTTCCAGTTCCTGACGGGAGGCGCGCAAACGTTGCGGGAGGAGAGGAGGGAGGGCAGAGTGGGGAAGGGGACGGTGCCCACGGAATGGGGAATGAAAGGGGAGCAGTGAATCAATGCAGGACACAGGACGGAGCCGTGAGGTGGGTGTCAAAAGCAGGGCTCTATTTTCGCAGGCACACACAGGCGCACATTTTAATGCCACCAGATAAGTTGGATTTGCCTTGCCCCGGCCAAAAAAAAA
>WBMY01001227.1:154151-188998 GCA_013397315.1 Donacobius atricapilla
AAATGCAGGGAAGCTCGCTGGTTTTATATTGGGGAAGAAACAGCAGAGCTCTGCAAAAGCAGGGGAAAAACATCCTGCATCCTATTTTTGCCCTCCCTGGTAAGGCTGTACTCTGCAAACTGTATTTTCCTCAACACTCAGAACACCACGCAGATTTTTTTTTAAATTTAAGTCTGTCTACATTTACCAGATTTCTATGTTTGTATTTCAAGCTCTTTTTCTACTACCACTCCTCCATTTTAAAGCCAAAAAATCTGTAAAACTTTTTCCATCTTTTCTAATGGATCAGTCCTATTTTTTTAATTCAGTCTTTGGAAGTCTTGATCATTATTTCACACACTCTGATTACAAACAGCGCAAGTAGAATGCACAGCGATGTTGCCAAAGTTTCCCAAGTGCTCCCACTCACAATATCAGTGAAACCAAATCCAACCATTGCAGCTCAAGACCTTTTAGCACAGACCCCACTGGGTCACTGAGCCGAGTCCTCCCCGAGCTTTGGACAAACAAATGAGTTTTTCACTCAAAGACACATTTTTGCAGCAGCCTCAACGTTCGGTTGGACCCTGGAATGTTTCTCCCAGACCTGGGAGTGAAGATCTGGGTGAAAACCCCTCCTGGCACACAAGGGGCTGCCCGAGCTCTGCCCCACACGGGACACACAAAGGGCTCTCAAACACTCGCTGCAGCTTTGATCTTCGGGCTGGGCTGGTTCCCTCCCAGGGAGGTGTGACCCACAAGGACAAAGCTCCTCGGACTACGTCTGGGCTGGGAGCAAAGGGCTGTGCTCAAAAATCAGCTGGGAATGGCTTTCCCACTCCTTAGGGGTTCAGCCATGGAATGCTGTGGGGTTTTACAGCCGGCCCCTGACTCGTTTTGGGTTTTCATTTTATGCTCCCACACATCCCAACCTGCCTAGAGCCCTCCAAGTCACAAAACATTCGTGTTTTCTCAGTGTTCTGGGCATCTTCTGGGCACCTCGCTGACCACCTTGTCAGCCATTCCTTCACCTCCGCTGCGAGCAGGAATTCCCAGCTGCTTTTTCCTACCAGGAATGGCCCAGAAACCGATACTGCAGCTTTGGGATGGGCAAAACATTGTGGCAACCAGGGACAATGTCAGCAACTGAAGCTCAAATGTGCAGCTGAACTTGGTGGCTGGGACACATCTGTGACTGTGCCCATCCAGCTGTGTCCATCCAGCCAATTCACATTTCACCTGTCACATTTTGACCACGTAAATAAGGAAAATTCACAGGTCTACCAAGTATTTCCCACCACTGGGCTGAGGAGTCAGGTTCCTGATATTTTGGGACCAGAACTGAATTCCTTTCCTTGGCCAAACACCTTTCCTCTGGCTACCAGCGTCCTGATGATTGCAGAAATGTTTAATTACTATGACAAATGGAATTTTAATACGGCAATTGATGACAGTAAGGAACAACTGTTAATGCTGTTCTCTGCAGAGATCTCTCCTCCCCAGCTCTTCTGTCCCCATCCCAGTTTCAATAAATGTTTGCACTGGGAGCACCTCCACAGAGCTGCTGTTTGGGGCACTTTTCTCCTGGCCACTCAAGAGCTCTTTTCTCTCTAAGAACAAGAAGCTGACAAAGAACTGAGCGTGTGTTTAATCCTCCTGCTTTTCCCCACTGCACTCTATTTACAACTCACTTCTGACAGAGAAAGTGCTCCGAGTTTGTCTGCAAAATGTAGGACAGGAGAGATGGGAGGTTCAAGAAATGGCAGCGGGATGCGACACTCCCTAAAATCCTTCCCCAACACTGTGAGCAAACACTGTTACAGGTGGGGTTCCTGGGAGAATCCCATACTCCCCAAAGAAATGATGCCAACTCCAGAGAACTCCACGGTTGTTTTAGACCGTTCATAACCATACCTCCTGGCTCCACCCGACAGATCCATTCACACTCATTTTAATCTGATTCCACCAGATTCTGCTTCAGTCAGAACCTGGGAAGCTGTGGAAGCATGAGGATTTGGGGCTCTCCCAGGGCAATCCCCACATCCAGGCAGAGCTTCATTCCCCTGCTTCCCTCTCCTCCTTCCAAAGCAATCTGGGTGTTGCACCCACCACCTGGCCCTATTTAAAGCCACTACATTATTCTAAAAAGGATTATTTATACTAAAAACACTCCCGGGACTACTGTATTTGTATTTCAGGGCTGCTGCATCCCCTATTTCCTCACTGCTCTAATATGGCCCGAGGCAGAGCGGCTGAAATGACTTGCGATGCCACTGTAATTTTTATCAAGGCTTGTTCCTGGTAAAAAGCCTCTTTGTTTCAAAGAAATGTGATTTGGCCTTTTTCCTCCTCTGCTCTATTCCTTGGTTAATATACCACTTCCACTCGCCCCGGGGCTACGAAAGGTATTCCATGGAATTGGTCAAATCTCACTGTTTTCCTTCTAAATCACAACTGGCTTTTTTCCCTCGACCCTTGCTAAGCACTATCTAAGCTGACAGTCTGAACTTGAGATTTTATTTGTGCCTTAACTCTTCAGCTCCTGGATTTGGAGCAGGCACATGGCCACGTTAAAGAGATGCACCAAAGCTGCTCAAGCTGCTCTGGCAAAGGAGGAATTAAGGGCAAGGCAGGAGGAGCAGCTCTGGCTCCTGTTGTTTATTACACAAGGCAAATTTGTCCAAATCTATAAAAGTATTTTCAGCCAGGTGTTCATTTGTTATAAATCTGAACAGACCAGTGACTTATGTGAAAGTCCACAAAGTTGAAATTTGGAGTTTTCAAAGTCTTTTTCAAAAACAAAAAAAAAGGACCTTAATTTCTTATCTCTCACAAAGAATTTGGTTTTTAAACACAGTAACGCTTAACCCAGATTCTGGATTGCCTAATCAAGTTTTAATTTAGTCTGTCTCATTGACAAATAGGGTGGATTTTCCTATGAAATATATGCCAAGTGTTCGAGTACACTCATAAAATATCCCTCGAAAGCAGAAGCTGCAGCAGGAGCTGTTTGTTGACCTGCATTTATAATATGCCCACAGCCTCTAATAAAGTGAATAATTATAAATGAGGAAATCCAGCATTTTTTTATACATCTATGAACTGGTCCTGTTTGGAAGCCAGTCCTCATCCCTACCACGCAAAGGTGAGAGCATCAGGGAAGAACACTTCACCGCAACAGAAAAAATACACCAATATCCAAAATACTGTTACAGGAAACAGAGGTTAACACCCTAATGGGATCTTCAGCAATTAATACAAATCAACTCCTTGCCTTAGTGTTTAATCAGAGATAATCACCCTCCCAATTAGCTGACAATTGATAATCCTTGATGCAGGAAGTTTTCACTGCTGTTCAGAGATTTTAACACATTTCTAAACTTTGCTAGTCATAAGATTATACCATAAAAAGTGGATTAAAATCACCAAGATAACATCCTGCTTTATTGGATAATCAGCAAATATATTTGCATTAAAATTAAATGCAGACGGGAAAATTAGTTCATTGAAGGAAGCACAACCCAAAAATACGAAAGCCTTTATCTTCCAAGACAGCACCTATACCCAGTCATGAAAAGCGAGGCATTTTTAAGTAGCACAAATATTTCTCCTCGTGTTCATCAAGAGAGCCTCTGCCAGAGCAGCTCTGCAGAACTCCAGCATTCCCAAAACATTAAGCTACAGGATCTCTCTGTGCCCTGGCTGCAACAGGAACCTGGGCACGTCAACATCCCCTCCAGGAGTGCACTGAGGGCTTTTGTTTGTTTTTGTTTGTTTGTTTGTTTGTCTAAAGCTTCCCTGTGTTTTCCTTCTCTAATCCCTCTGTTTTTCTGCACCCTCCACAGCCAAATCCACAGAAACTCAGAGAACCTCAAGGGTCCCTTGCAGGTCAAGTGTTATTTTTCTTCATATACCTGACTTTAAATGGTGGCATTGCTTGAAGATTTCCCTCACGAGTTTGATAAAACTAACAAGGCCTCAGAGCAGGGTTGTTTAACTCTTGTTTTCTACTCAATACCAGAATTTTCATCAGTCAGCACATAAAGTATAAAAACTGCAGCGAAGGCAAGCCAGGAGTTGATCCAAGCTCCCTGAGAGAAGTGCATCCATCTGCAGTGGTCCCAAAACCCAGCCCCAAAGGACTCGAGCAGAGTTCCCACCACTCTCCCTGGAATCCTGAGGTGCTGGTGGGCTGCACCCCAATCCTGTGAGCAGGGATTGCACCTCAAAAATCACCTCTCTGACAGGACCCAGCGCTTCTCATCAGCACAGTCAGAGCCAAAAATCCTTGCAAAACCAACCCAAACTCATCTGTGATTACATGTGAGACAGAGCTCGCTAATTACCAGGTAATAAAGTACCAGTCTGGGATTGGAGAATCCCAAAATTCTGCTGACTCCCTCAGGGGTGCTGCCCCTGCCGTGCCAGTCCTTCCTCTCCCACCCATTCTCCCACCCGGTCTTGAAACCAAGCCGCCAACCTCTGCCACAGGACCTATCCCTGCCTGGGCTTGGTGTCCACAATCATCTGAATCCTGGTGGAACTGGAGGCTGGGCTGGGCAGGGAGCTGATGGAAAGGCAGAACCAGCCAGCCCTGGGCAAGCTCAGAGGTGGCTTTGCCAAAGTTCTGTGCCCCAGAGCTGCCAGGGCACTCCTTGACAGAATGAAGGCAGGGATCCACCACCTCCTGATGTTAAATATTCATCTTCTCTCCACCAGACTAAACCTCTTTGTTCCCTGTCTCCTCTCCCTCCTGAGGCAAACGCAGCCCCAAAGTTTCAGAAAGCCTCAGTGCATCCTAGCGAACCCCTCCGGAGCACAAACAAAAGCCCCACCACCCCTTGCCACATCCCATCACCGCCGTAATAAAGATGTTTACACTTTTAACCACCGAATAAAGCGCTCTAATTCCGCCGAGCTTGTCCCCTCCACTCCACTCCCTTCACTCCACGGCTTCATTTAGCAGGCCGGCGGTAAAAAAAATTCATTAATTTTTATTAACAGGGAGAGCCATTTGTTCCCTGTGACAATATTTGACTTGTCGAAATGATTTTCACCTCTGCCATGAGGTGCGCGCTCCCCACATACATCACCCGATTACTCCGGGAGCAGCCAGAGTTGCAGTCATTAGCCAGTGAATTAACGACAATCCACAGCGCTATTAATCACGCTGACAAAAGCGTGAGCTCGCTGCTGACCCGAGCACGGCTCTGGGACACGAGCACAGGAGAGGAGAGCGCAGCCACAGGGCTGGGGAAGAAAGGAATTTTTTGTTGTGTTATGTGGGGGGTTTTTTGGTGGTTTTTTTTAAATTTATTTTATATTTGTCTGGTGCTTTCTCGCTAAGCTGCTGAGGCAGGGAAAAAAGGAGAGGGGAGAGAAATGAGAGAGGGATGGTGGAGTAGAAGGTAAAGGCAGCTGTGGTCAGGTGAGGGCATCTCCAGCTGGTCCTGACATCCCTCCTGAAACTTCCAAGCAGGAGAGACTGCAGGAATTTGATCTTGAACCCACAGCGCTTCACCAGGGACAATTTGGGAAATTCTTGGAAACACGGTTGGTTCGATCAAAGCGTGTTCCTCAAGGCCTCTCCTCTCTCTCGCTGCAAATTTCAAGTATCACAGAATCGCTGAGGTTGGAAAAGACCTCCAACGCCATCGCGCCCAAGCTGTGCCCAATCCCCACCTCGAGCCCAGAGCACCGAGTGCCACCTCCAGCCCTTCCTTGGACAGCTCCAGGGATGGGCACTCCAAACCTCCCCGGGCAGCCCCTGCCAAGGCCTGAGCACCCTTTCCATGGGGAAATCCCTCCTGGTGTCCAGCCTGAGCCTCCCCTGGCACAGCCCAAGACCCTTTCCTCTCATCCTGAGAGCAACCACATTTCACAGGGAACCGAATGGATCCTCCCATCCTACCTCCAAAATATTCATCCCTGAGAACTGCTGGCTTCCAGATCCCAGAGCTCTGGCCACTTGTGCCTGGGAACACTTGGAAAGAAGCTATTAGTGAACATGGCAAGGAGCCCTCATTGTTTTCCTGGGACGTGGCTTCTAATTTCAAGTTTCTGAACACTGCACAATGTTTAGAGAAGAAACACCCCAAACCCAAGCACTACAATCCTTAGAAAACAGATTTTTTTCCAGTGGCACAGTCTCCATGTTCTTCAAGACAGTGCTGCAGCAATCCAGGACAATACATGGATATAACTGCAAGTTTTAAATTCAGAAGCCATCAGAAACAGCTGAAAAGGGGAATCTGAAGGAATGAGGTCCCGTACGAACGCACAAGGAAGGGGAACTCACACGAGCTCTGGAAGAACAGGGCGAAGAATGAATCTTTGCAATGGTTTGAATGTTCCTGCTGTACTGGACAATCCGTGGCAAGGAAAGCACATTCCTGCAGCCTTGCCCTGTCCCATCAGTCCCCAACTCCCACCACAGCAGTTCCAACAGTGAGACCATTCAGCGTTGGGAAGATGATAAAACCATGGCGAGAATTCCAAAAATCTCCTTCGAAACTTTTCACTGCTGTCTTGTTTTTTTTTCCCCATTCATGACCTAATAAGGGATTTAAGGGCAAATTTTCAGAAGTGCTCAGTGGATTCTTGCCCCCAGTTCTGCAAACACACAGAGCCAAGTGCTGTGAGAGATGGTCACTCTCTCTTCAAAGCCAAATATGTTTTCTCCAAGAAAAATCTCTTCAAAATCAAAGCAGAGATAAAGAACCCATCACAGATTTAAGGAAATTATTTTTTAAAAAGAGAACTTTCTGGAATAACTTCCAATAACCCAGTACTGTAGTGACACAGGCCTGGTTTCTGGGATGTTTTTTGGTGTATTCTCACCTCTAACAGATTTTACACCTGCATTGCAACCCAGCATCTCCTGATCAAGTCTCTGCACTCTCCATTCCCTCAGCCACTTTCTCTTCTCCAAATCCCTTTCCTAAAAGAGCTGCTACTCCCCAAGCCGACGCTGTTCCCCTCTTACCACACAGAACAATTCTAGAACCTGTTTCTTGTTACTCACTTTCACCGGTTTAATTCTCCTTTTTGCAGCGAGGAATGTCGTAAGGAAAGCCGGGCTCGGAAATCCATGATTTCCTGCCAGTTAATTCATCTCAGCAAAACAGGAGGCAAGGTGATATTGCTGTTTAATGCTGCAGCCCCTCTGCAGCACTCCCCGGGGGCTCTAAGGGATCCCATGTGTGCCCCCACCCCTGCACCACTGCCAGCACCGAGTACCACCTTGGGCCAATTTAGCCTCTCCCACCCCCGAGACATTCTGTCCCATTTGCAACTTTCGTGAATTTAAACATCAAAGCCAGAACAAGAAGCAGTGGAGGTGCAAACCAGGGGTCCTGCAGCCCTGGCAGAAGTTCCTGGGGCCTCACACATGACAAAAGTGACTCCCTTTCATTTCAGAGCTTGGGCTGGATGCAAAAGTAGCTTTAATGTTAGAAAGCAGAGCTCTGCTTAAAGTTTGTGCCTGTCTGGAGGCACGGAAAGCTTTGGGTTGAGAGGGGATCCTCGTTCCACCTTCCATCATCCCAGGCTGCTCCCAGCCCCGTCCAACCTGGCCTGGAACACTTGCAGAAATGGAGCAGCTCTTTGGATGAGCCACCCTGTTGTTGTTCAACACACAGAGACACACACACACTCTGGTGAGAAGGCAGGAACTGTTTATTGAAAGATCTGACTCCACTTTTATAGTATTTCTACAAAGGCCAGGGATTAGGGGAGAAGGTTGGCACCTCTCCCCATCCCATTGGTCAGTACAACTCTCCATGAGCTGTCCATAGCTCTAAAACAAAGAATGTAAACTACCTTAACTAATGAAAACATTACCTCTATTTATAACACCTGTGTGTGAGAAACTACCTAAGAACTATGAACTGTGAGACACAAAGAGAAAGCTAAAAAATGAAAGCAACGCCACTCCCGTGTGTGTCACCCAGCCCGGGCAGCTTTGGGGATAACTGCAAAATCTGGGCTCCCCAGGGCAGCCTCAGCAGCAGGAACCTGACAGGAGCTTCTCCTCCCTCCCAGTCCCGTTCCCTGACACACAGAGAGCACAGCTGCTGCGGGAAGAGAAGGGGAAAGTCTTATTCTCATCCAGACGAGACAGGGAAAGAGCCCTCGGCCTTACTACAGACCCACCCCATGAGTATCCCCAGCTTCCTCGGGCATTCTGTGCTGAGCTTCCTCATCTCCTCACTCAGAGCAGGGAGACTGTTGATTAGAATAACGGAATAAAGTGAATTTTCCCATTTAACAACTGGTGGTTCCCACTCCGTTCCACCCCGTTTTCACCCGCAGCTCCACTCTCCGCTGTTAATTATGAACATTTTCACTGCAACGTGATAGCTAAATCCAGAAGGATTCGATGTAAAATCCAGACAACTGCTTCATTCCTGGTGGGATCTCCACAGACAGATCTACAACATCTCCTCCTCCTGTGTTACTCCTTCTAGAAATACTTTTGTTGGGTCGTACACAGGGGCAAAATAATCCACATTCCAGTCTGGCCAGCAACACACCGAAATCCAAGGTTTTCTCTTCCCCCCAGCTCGGCCTTGCCAGGCCACAGCACGCAGCAGTCAGCTGCAGTCCAACCAGCCATTTCTCTGCCTTTGAAGCTATTATTAAGAAAAATATTTAAGATAAAAATATTTTTACATTTTGCTTCTGCTGGCCAGCGATTGTCCCGCAGTCTGAAATATGAACTGCTGGCGAGTGGGACTTCAAGCTTTCTTTTAGAGAGGGAAAGTTCTTATGCTGTCAACCAGGTGTTTGAAGGGCTGCTGCTTTTCACTGCTGATTTTTCAGGAAAAAAATGCAGATGCACTGAAAGGACAGCACTCAAAATTAACGTTTTATTTTGATTTAGAGTTAAATTCTGCTCCTGTCAATGACTGCCCAGGGAAGCTGTGACTGCCCCAGCCCTGGCAGTGTCCAAGGCCAGGTTGGAGCAACCTGGTCTATTCTCTTTTTGAGGTAATGCTTTAAAAATTACTTTCCTTAAATCAGAGATGGGTTCTTTATCTCTGTGTTGATTTTTAGGAGGTTTTGCTTTGAGAACACAAATATCTGCCTTTGAAAAGGAGAACGAACATCTTTTAACTCGCCTGGGGCAAGATCCAGAATCTGAAGCTTCACTGCTTCTTATATCCCGCAGGAAAATAAAAAGCTGAATAACTTTAAAAATAAATAAATAAAAACAAAAACAAGACTAACCCTCTACCTCCCAACAAAAAAACCCAAAAATGCTCACAACATTTCCAACCCAATTCCTGGATATGATCCTTGTTATTGTGGAACATGATTTTTTAAAGTTCATTTTTAAAGGAAAAAAAAAATTGACGAGCTCAGTGCATGTTAAATGACAGGTTTTGTTCAACATTTTCAATTAATTAAAAATATATATTTTTTTAAATTAGATCATTCAATTCACAGTGGAATCTGTATTGCTACATCTGGGACATCTTAGTCCTTTTGTGCTTACTCTTTTCTGGTAGTAAAATCAGGTCAGTTCAGGTCAGAGCTCAATTTTTCAGCTTTTCTGAAATAAAACACTACAAAAAATATTCAAGTCTGGCCATTTTCACAATTTTCCATTTTCTGATGGAAGCTGCTTTCCAAATCCTACTTCCAGTGTTTTTTTCTTCTTTTAGAAAACAATTATCTATGTAAAAAAAACCTAACTCTAGTTCAACCTGGACAGAGCTGCCAATTTACCACCAATATCATCTTCTTTTTTTTTGAATTTTAAGCTCCATAAAAGCATTTATAAAAATATGGACAACCAAGAGGATGAATCTGAGCTGGATGTCCCAGTTTTCCACATCAACCAGGGCTGCCCTGCCTTGGTGGACACGAACTGGGGATCCAGAGCTGAGAAAAAAAGGGAAATCTGGCACTCAGGGTTTTTTCCGTGCCACTTTCTGGCTGCTTTATTCCTTCTTGTGAAATGCCTGCTGAAAGAAAACATCCCATGGCTCACAGACTTTTCAACTTAGGGTCTTCAGCCCCACATATTTTTCATATTACTCATATTCCCCTGCTTGAGTTAAACTCAAACAGGCCTGGAACAACTTCATTAACATAAAACCACATGATAATGGAAAACAGAGCCTTTTAATGGTTTATTTTCTTATTATCTTGTGATATATTTCATCTTGTCCCCCTTCTCCGAGTGCTACTACATTCTGGTTTCACTCTGCTGCCTGGGCCTGGCAGGGATTGAGCATCCCACACTGGATTCTGGAAATTCAGGAATTTTTAAGCTCACAGGATCAGTTTGGTACCACGATCACAAAAGCTTCAGTAAAAGTTAAAAAAAGGTGCCTTTATTTATTTTAAATTAATGTATTAGATACTCTGTTCTCCCCTGAATACCCCTGCAGCATGTCACACTTTTTTTTTTTCCCCACACGAGGGAAAAAAAAACTTGGTTTTAGCCCCAGAATTTGGTAAGAATTCCTAGGCTGGGATGCTCAGGGAATATGGCAAGGGAAGCTGTTTTGCAATACCACATTTTCTTCTTGTCACAAGACCACAGTTTCAAAATTTAGGAGTTGCAACATCTTTTAGGAAGGTTAAAGAAATCAGAAATCGCATCTGGTTCAGGGTGACTCCTCTAACCTATTTCAGACATTCTTGTAATAATGAGTAAATAAATCTTTACAGGATTTCTACTTTAAAATAGTTGCTTTGTTTCCCTGCCTTTTTAAACACGTCTTAAAAAATTTCCCCTGCAGTTTAAATGACAAAGAATTGCCACAACTTCTTCACTATTTTGCCCACATTAGGTTAAACTCTAATTAATCAAAAACCTCCAGGTAAGTGTATTATGTCTGACTATAAAGTCCATTAACTTGGTATTTACTCTGTATTTACTCTGTTGCTTGAGAGGCTCAGGAGCAGCCTTAGACTCGTCCCTAAAAAAAGGAATGGCAATTCCTGGGATTCACTTTCTATCATAGCTCAAATGGGAGATGGAAATCAGTGAGATATATTAGCACCACTCCTTATTTTTCATCCCCCTCTGTCTCTGCCTCCCGAAGAATATCGGTGATGAATTTGCAAATGGCTCTGGCTGATGACAGAGTTTTTTTAACCTTCATTATTTATCCCCCCCACTGCACACCTCGATCGGGGATTACAGTGACAAATGCAGGAATAAAAGGCAAAGACAATATTGCAGCGGCGCGGTGTAAATCTCCTTTTACGCATTATTAATTTAAAGAAATCCATTATCCCATCGGGCTCGGAGGGGAGGACAAGGTTACATAAGAGCTGGTAGAGGCAGCTGGGGGTCACCTGGAGACAGAGCCCCGCTGCCACCACCCCGGGATGCTCAGTTTCCTTGGAAAACGGGATTTTTTTCTTGCGTGTTCTTCCTCTTAATTCCCCTCTTTGCTTTGGTTTGGCAGAGGCAGGAGGTTGGCGAGTCCTGCCCGCCTCAGAGCGGGCACGGAGGTGCCACCAGAGTGTCTCAATGTGGGTTATTCATGGGAGCAACCACACATCAAGGCTGAGAGAAGAATAAACCCTCCTCTGCCAGCCCAGCACGTTCGGCCTCTCGCTGGAGTTTGTGAAGAGAAGGGTGTGTGGGGATGGGAGAGGAGAGAGGGAGAAATTAGCACTGGTTGGAGAAGGTTTTTCTCTGCTGTGGGCCCCTAATTCACCATGACCTGGACAAGGGCCCAAACTTGTGTCGTGTGGGCCACCCACAAGCTCTTAGGTAGCAAAACTCCTGATCCTGCTCTGCCCGGCCTCCAAGCCTTCCATGTGCCCTCTCTCCAAATCCGCTGAATAAATGAACAAAAAAAAAAATGTCTCCTTCTCCGCTCTTTCCCTCTCCTCCTCGCCCAGGGACGGGGATTAAACCCTGGGCAACATCCTCCAGCACAGAGCTGAGGAAGGCTCGGCACAGGCTCCCTCTCCACCCCTCGCAGAAGGGGAGGAAATGCTGCTCCTATCGAGAGGAAGGAAAGAGGAAAACAGATGGAAAGTCCTCAGAACGGGAACAAGTGCCTCTCGAACAATACAGCAGGTCCCTTTTACTCCAGAATAACAGAGCCCTTCTGTGGAAATCTAAATACAATCAGGGCATCGACAACAAAGATAAGGGGGAAATAATTCTGTGAACCTGGACCCGGGGCCTGTTTGGTGAGAGCCGCCAAGTGCAGGCCCCGTCCCCATCCAGCCCCCTCAAGGCCAAGCCAGGCTTTGATTTCACTTGATTTATTTATTGTTTAAACCTTGCAACAAAAGACTGGGGACTAAAATACCCCCAGCTTGCACCCACCAGCCACCAATGGGCAGGGATTTATCACCAGCTCAGTCCCTGTGCCGTGGTTCCCTGGATTATTTCGTCTGCTCAGCTACTCTGGTTTTGTGCTTTTTCACTGACAGTGTTCTGAGGAAATCTATGGTGCTCTGATTAAGCTCATTCCTAAAATGTCACTGGGGCTCTGTCTCTGTGTGCTTAAAGGATAAGGTGGGACTAAGGATGGTCAGCATGCTATAAAATATATACACACACACTATACACATATATAAATAAAACAGCACATTGAGTATACAGCAGTTCTGCTTCTGCTCCTGATGATGCAGCTCAAGTGAATCCAAATAAACACATAAAAGGAGGAAAAACATCAAACATGAAATTTCGCAAAACCCTAATAAGGGCTAAATTCTCATTTGATCACCTTGTACGCTCAGGACTGTTGGTAACTTCCCCCAGTCATCAATATTTCAAAGAGCTTTTAGGAAAATAGTTAAATTAGATTGTTTTTTACATTCTGAAGTACAACAAATTCCATCCCGTCATAACTGGAAATAATTATTATCGGCAATACTGGTTTAAACTTTTGATTCTAATTTAGGTGTCTCAGCATTTGCTTCCCAGTGGAAACACCAGAAAGGGAATGTCTGTGTGGAATGTGGGCACTTGCAGCTTTCTGAAAAATTTAGTTTCTTTAAGATGTCCAATATTGGAAACTTAAGCTGTCCAGTTCTCTTTCAAAATGAAGACTATGGTTCATTGATTTCTTCCCTTCTGAACTGAGGGACTCAGTCAAGGGGCTTGAAAATAAGATACTTAATAGTAATTTTAAACCCCCTAATTTGTTTGCCCTCCCCCATGCTCCCTATACCTTCACAATAAATCCTTTGAAAAACTGGAAATGCTTTAGTGAAAAGACTGATGGGAAACGTTAAAAAATATCAGGCAAGCAACATCAAGTTATCTCTGTTATTTTAGGCCAAACGTGTTTCCTGCCTTTTTCCCCTTCAGACTCCGTCCAGGCCTGCAGTGGAGCCTGGGCCGTGCCCCATCCATGGCAGGTCCCTTGTGCTGGGGTTCCCTGGGGGAAAAAACCTCCTCCTGCAGCAGCACCTCCACCTGTACAGAGCCCAGGAGCCACGGGCAGGTGCCAGCCAAGCTTGGGAAGAGTTTATCCCGACAAAGTCCAAACCCAGCTGCACATTCCATGGCTGCTGCCATGGGTCCCGTCGGGAAGGAGCCCCGTGAATCCTCAGCTCTGGGATGGGGGACACCCTGCGTGAAGTCTTTTCCTCTATAGGGACTTTGGTTTTAAAGCATTAATATTTCATAAAACGCAACACCTGAAAGCCCACTGTGCCACCAGTGCTAAAAAACAGCCATGGGAACTACTGCAAGACACTAAAATTTATGGAAAAAGCATAAAGATATTTCCATAACCCCTCACTGCAGTCAACAAAAAGGGTCATTATTGCACCTCAGCGCTCCTGCCCTAATAAACCAGAAATTAGTGTGTTTGATAACAGTGCAGGAGGAAGGCTGCGGAATACAGCAGTGGATAATTTGTCAGTGATTAGAAGGTCAATGGGTCAACTCAGGAACAACCCAGCGGCCTCACCTGGGGGGAGCCCTGTCTGTAACAGGAGAAAGCCCCTCCTTTGTCCCAGCCATGTCACCATGGAGCCTTATCAAAACAGAGCTGGGACTTATCAGTCACGAGGGAGGCAGAGCCAGGTGACTGCTGAGTCCATCGGCAGGGCCTGCGATTCCCACACTGTGCTTCAAATCCTTCTTAAAAACAAGAGTTGTTTTTCCCTCAATGTAAATATTTCACCCCCCTTTAAAAAAAAAAAAGAAAAGGCTGATTGCACTTTCATCACAAACTTTTATGGCAGTACATCACTTCTGCAGGGATATTTTTTTAATCACAATCACCTCAAATGGGAAATTCTGCAGGAATAACAATGGTTTTGCTCATTCCAGTTTGTAATCCCAGCACCACACACGGCTGACCCAATCCTGGGTAACTCCAGGTCTGTTAAACACAATGCTGGTATCATCACTGAATAAATCCCCGACAAAAAGATGCTTCTTGATAACCCAGAAAGGTGCATTGGTACCTGCCAACCCTCAAACTCAAAATCCTGTACTTTTCTGCACACCTTTGCTGGTGTCACTGACAAGCGGCAGCCACACTCCCCACACTCCGCTGGGTTTTGGTGACAGCAGCTGTAACCAGGGAGGAAAATCCAGAGCAGTGAACCGCAGGCTCATGGAATTTCTGGGCGTTTTCACATATTTGTATATCCCTTGTAGGGTCCCGGTTCTGTGTGCACCCAGCCAATTCCAACCATCCCTCTGTGTGTGCAGTAATGTCATTTACAGAGGCCACAGCTCAGAGCAAACCCAACTTGTACCAGGGGCCAGCGAGACAAAAACTGCACAGGATCCCAGGAAACTTTAGACCTGAACAGACAGAAAAAGACAGATGAGAAACAAAACCCTAAAAACCCACACCCCAGAGATGTGGTTTGGCCAAGGATCTGTCTGGGCTTTTACTAAACCCTATTTTAAAGCTTTTGATGCAAAACCCTCTCGTTTTTCCGTGCTGGGGCTCCCAGGAGCTGAGCCCAGTGCCAGGGGTGCTGTGGTGGGCACTCAGGGCTACATGGGCACCTCTCCTTGTCCTGACCCTAATCAGGAATTCCACAGGGTGGGAATGATCCCACAAAGTGCTGAGCACATTTCCTGGGAGCATCCCATCCTATCAGTGACTCCCACAGAGCTTCCCCTGCCCTGAGCTCAGAGTGCCACAAAGATCACAGGTGTCACCTTGGCAAAGGTCTTCCTAACAATGTGTTTAATGTATCATGTGACCTGATATTCCTTTCAAAATTTAATTCACAAGTAGGCAGCAAAGACCAGTTCTGGTCTTTGAAAAGGCTGAAAGTTCACTTATGCAAATATTTATTATTTAAAAATAAAATAATAGTTTTTAAATAATGTATGACTATTCCATTTGTTTTAAACACGGATTAAAGAAGGTTGAACATATTAACAACAATTCTCAGTGCACACTAGCACACACAGCAGCAGGTAAAGCAGCTCTGTTTCATGAGATCAGGTTCCATCCCGAGTGAAGGGATAGAAAAGCTGAATTTGAATTGATAATAACATTGTGACTTGAGCTCCAAGGAATTCCCTCCCCCTCCCCCCCCTGCCTTTTTTTTTTTTTTTTCTTTTTTGCTTAAAATAATTAAATTGGATGAGGCAAGATACCTGAGCAGTGAACTTTTCCATTCCTCCACTTCCAAGGAAATAAAATCTAGCAACAACTTTATGCAAAAGCTTGTGCTCCATGCCAGTGGGTCAGTGGCCAATTTAACCATAACAAATAATAGTCTAGTCTTTCAACATTTCAGCTTTTTTTTTTTTTGCTTTTTTTTTTTTTTTTTGTGGGGTGGAAAGAAGGATCCGAGTGCTGGAAGACAGTTTGGATTTCCTCGGCATCCTCCCCCTGCCAAGTTGCGTTTTCCCTCTGGCTGGTGACCACATCTCCCTGTGAACATCTGCAAACTGCAGCCCCAGACAGCCCCGCTGCAGCAGCTCTGACAGCAACTGGGGGCAGCTCTGCTCTGGAATGATGTCATTGCCTAAATTCACTCAATCCAGGGAACATCTCAGTGCCCCTTCCCCGCCTTTGCTGTTTCTACAACTCTGGTTGTGGAGGAGTTAAAATATTTCAGTTCTGAGTTAAGGAACAGTAAAAGTTCTAGTCCAGAGACACTTTTCCCCTCCTTTCCGATAGTGATTGGCTTCCCCTGCACCTCTTTTGTTTTGAGAATTTTGGAGTATGCAGACTTGTGTAATGCAGAGTGTGCTTCCAATTTAATTTAGTTGTTTTGTCTTTTATCATAATGGAAACGAGCACAGGATCCTTCCCAGGCTTTCAGCCATGAAAGAAGAGGCAGATTTCACCACTGTGGTTCCCCAGAACAACGGGGGAGGGGGAGCAGGAGGAGAAGGATTAAATAAACTGCTCCTGGAGGGTCAGGAGGATTAAATAAGATGCTCACAGAGGGTCAGACAGCAACTTCTTCATGGCCAGCAACCCCCAAAACTCTGCTCTTGCACTCTGTGAATTAACATTTGCCCAAGTACTGCATGGGATCAGCTGGGTGTCATCCCCTAAGAGTCTAAAAAAGTCCTTGAGCCCTTTCTAGGTTTTGGTTTGGGTTGATTGGTTGTGGTTTTTTAGGAAGGAATTCTTTACATCAGGAAGGGCCCTGGCACAGGGTGCCCAGAGGAGCTGGGGCTGCCCCGGCCCTGAAGTGTCCCGGGCCAGGCTGGACAGGGCTTGGAGCAGCCTGGGATCGGGGAAGGTGTCCCTGCCATGGCAGGGGTGAAATGGGACGGGTTTAAGGTCCCTTCCAACCCAACCTGTTCTGTGATTCTCTTGTTCCCAGAGGAGATTGTGATAATGAGGGACCCGCTGAGTAGATCCTCTGCTTTTGGATCCTGAATTCAGTGTGGATTCAAGTACACACCAACACTTTGCCCCTGTTGCCAACAGGCTGGGTTTTCTCTGAACGTGTTTGAGTTTTTAAGCCTGTGCTGAATGGTTGGGTCAATCACACTCAGTGCTTTGGGTTCTCAAACAGTTCATTTCAGCTCGAGGTTCCTTCCTGCAGGTCCATGGCAAAAGCGCTGCCAAAATACAGAGCTACACCTTCCAAAATTCCCTGCAGGAACCTGGGCTTGATCGCTGCAAACACCCCCACAAGACAGTGCCTGGGCTGGACCTTTGGAAACAGGAAAATAACAAACAGGGGCTGGCGGCTTCTCACATAATCAATATTTGATCTAAAAATCATCATCCAGGAGAAACACACATAGTTTTCAGGATTTACAAATGGTTTTTTCCCACTTAACAGATCTTCCTATGAGGCACAAAGTCAAACCACAGGTGCAAAGACAAGCCTTGGGAGTTTCACTTCAGGTACACCCCAAACCAAACCATTTTTTGGTTTTAGAATCCAGGACAGCCTGGATTCCAGAACAGCTGGGGGTCACAAATCTCTGTGGAATGGCACATCAGACAGTAGGACACCTGATTTTGGTGGCAGAGGTACTTCTGCCTGTGGGAGAAAATGGATTTCATCACATTCCCAGCAGCCATCCATCCACATGAAAAGGTCCAAGAAATATCACCCGGAAAGGATGAAGCAAATCTTAGGACCGGAAGATGTTTGGTTATTTGTGACTCTGCCTCTACTCTTACATACACCAGGAAAATTCAGGATTTCTGCCGCCAACAGCAAGGGATTATGAACCCAACAGGAGGGTTTTATCCTGCTGAACAAAATGTGAGTCAGGATCAAATCACCTAATTTATTCACCTTTATATGTGAATAAACATCTCAGTCATTGTTGGTGGAGTGATTTCCACTGCTGTGCTTTGTCTTGCTTTTAATTCTTTACAGTTTACAGTAAAGGAGCTGAAATTTCTCTTTGAAGAGAGGAATAGGTACGGGAACTTTGAGACACAAAATCCATTGAGGAATAAAACTGAATTGTTAACCCTTATACCGACAAGAATCAGAGAAAACCAGGCAGAGAATTAATCCCCTGGGAATTCTGGGTGAGGATGACAGGACGCCACATCCAGCCTGCAATCCCTTGGGCATTCCCTCCTTCACTGGGTGGGAATTATCCCAATGTTTGCGCAGCCCCAGGGCAGACCCAGCCCTGCATCAGCCAGGTATGGACGCACCAGGCCAGCAGTGCGTTATTATCATCCCTGAGCAAAATGCCCAAGGATTTGGAGATACACAACACAAAATCAGCACATTCGGGAATTTCTCCAGAGGCATTTCCCAACAGGCTGCCTCAGCCACGTGATCTGATAATCCCTGTCAAAAGGAGAGAGCAGATTACACCAAATCACAGAGTTCCACTGAATTCTGACACTGCAAACATGGCAGGAGAGCCTCACTTGTTTATGCGCGGCATAAATCCAAATACCTGCTCCTCGTTCCCTCGGCCAGCTGGTGAGCCAGAGCTCCCAGGGCTTTGCTGGAAACCCCTGCAGAGCGCCAAGTTTCTGATTGCACTGCTAAACTCTTCTCTAAACATGATTCAGCAAGACACAGCCTGCACCCCTGCAAGGGCAAGAGCTCCTCTGCGCCAGGGCTAAAGGGGTGGAGAGGAGAGAGGAAGAAACCCACACACAACACAACACAAACAGAGCCAAGCCCTGCTGAGGTATTTGTCCACCTGCTTGGACTGCACAGGACTGGAGCAAAGCAAACACAATCCCTGAGCTATCAGCAGATAGCACAGTTCATGGTTAACTTCAAGTAGCACAGAACACACCTCTTGAGAAACAGCAGCAGCTCAAACAACTTGAGAACAAAACTGAAAACACAGCCACGCCCAGCACCTTCGGAAGGGCGGATGGCCCTGGCTCCCAAAACTCAGAACTGAAAGTACACGAGGTCACTGCTGCTGTACTTACACAGCGACGTGAGGACAAGGAAAAACTGAAATGCTCTCTAATCCCTACCCAGCAGCGCTTTTCCGGTGCCTCATTTTCACCACATTAAGGCCCAAAAGATGCTTTCTTTCTGGCCTCAACGTCTCCACCCAGAACACAAATCTCGGAGCTGTTTCTGTCTCTGATAAGGGTTTGCAGCGTGTCTGACACTGTTTGTGGGTGGGCCTTGCAGAGCCTGGGCCTCTCCAGGATGAACAATCCCAATTCTTGCAGCTTTGCCCCCCAGCAGAACTGCTCCATCCCTCTGATCCTCTTGGCCTCCTCTGGATCCATTCCAGCAGCTCCGTGTGCTGGGCCCAGGGCTGGAGGCAGCTCTGCAGGTGGGGGCTCACCTGCGTGGGGCAGAATCGCCCCTCTGCTGCTGCCCAGGCTGGGGGCTCAGCCCAGGGCTCAGGGAGCTCCTGCGCTGGGGCATTTCCAGCCTCTCACCCACCAGCGCCCGAGTCTTTCCCCCCAGGGTGGTCCCGGATCTGGGTTGATCCCAGGGGTTGCCCTGATCCAGAGTGAAGCTGGCGGCAGAGCTAATCCCAGGTAATGCAGAATTCCCACACACAGCATCCATTACAGCCTCTTAATATCAGGATTACAGGTATTAATAACTCCTCCAGTGGATAAATATACCGTGGGTTCAACCTTTTGCCGTGGAACACCCACCCTAACAAATCCCTCTCCTCACACACCAACCTCTTTTTTTTATTTATTTTTTTNTTGCAATTATTTTTTTTTATTATTATTATTTTTTATTCCAAGCCATCCTAAACAGAAGCCTATAAAATATCTGTACTAAAGTTTAGTCTGGGATTAGCAGGAAGGCAATAGCTCTGTGCCTCTCCACCCAGCACACACATTTCTCCCCCCCTAGTGACAAAGGCAGGCAGAGGGAGGTGATGGCTCTTTCCACCCCCCTGATTTATAACTGTCCCTGGCTATAGGTCAAAGGAATGAGCAGCACCTGGGGAGCGCTGCCGGAGCACGGCCGAGGCAGGAGAGCAACCCCAGAGTGCAGGGGAGATAACTACCCTGGCTGGGCAGACAAATTAGATAATTAAATGGAAACAGGCGAGATAAATTGCACTTTCTTAATTGGGTTATCAAGAAACAATAGTGACTATGAATGACCTCACTGTCTGTGTAGTCTAACACTTCTCTCTGTAGGAACTAGGAGGGAGTTACTCGTCTAGGCCAGGGTTATTGTTGGCCTAGAAAATGAATGTTTAAGAATAACTGGGTTTTTTTTTTCCTCTCACCAGAAGCCATTACAGATAAAAATCTTAGGTCTGCCGATTTGGAGGTGGGAGTGTGCACAGGATGGAAGGAGAAGAACTGCACGAACCTGGGAGTAGATATCTCACCAAAGTGAGCTGAAGTGCAGATCATTGGTGATGAGTCTGGGCTTGCTCACACCCACCTGAAAGGTTCAGGGAAAATGGTTGTGTGCTCTGTGTGTGTGCAGAGTGAGGCAAAACACACTGCAGGGCTCCTGAGATGCTCCAGAGAACACAATGGGCAGAGGGCAGGAGACTGGGAATGAGTCAGGCCCCAGCCAGGACAAAAAAAGGACCCAAAGCTGGGATTTTATGGCTCAAACCTTCCCTCCACCACGAAGTCGCAAGTGTGGATCTTCATGGAAGTCAGCACTGGGAGAGGGGAGGACAGGGAAGAGTGGGAAAGCTCCCAGCTTCTCCTTGAGCAAGAGTGGTGGAGGTGAAAGGGATGAGACTCAGGACCACAGGATCCAAACCTGTGCAGGAAAATCCAGATATTCTGACCCAGACTCCTGATGCAAGGCCAGGATCGGACTCTTTATCACGCTCACCTCCTCACTCTCTGGTGGCCCTTAAGGACGTGGAAGAACTTGGCTCCTGGATGAGCCTGGCAAAAGCTCTAATGCCAAATAAACCCTCTTCCTTATAGGGTCCTGCACTACACAGGGTTGGTATTCAGTAAATAAACTTCCACAGGAATGAATAATTCACAAGATTCACCTGCATTGCCAGGCAAGGCAAGGTGGCCACTAATTTCGTATTTTTACAGCCCTGCTGAAAACAGGCCTAGGAAAACATTGCTCAAAAAATGAGCCTGTGTAGACTGAGCCAAGCAAATACTGAGCCGTGTCACCTCTTCAGCAAAATTTGAATTACACCCACTTCTTACCATTCTGCTAAACAACAGAGCATGAAGCCATGCAAATTCACTATTTTAAAATATTTTGGATAAGATCTTGATACTATCTGTGGAGATATCACTCCATCAAGCTCAGATCCTGTTTGGAAAAAAAATTAAAAAAAAAAAAAATCATATCCAGAAGTCCTTTGGAGCAAACCATACCAAACAACTCCCATGCTCACAGGACACGGGGAGCAGGGGTAGAAAGCTGAATGTGGACTTTCAAAGAACATTTGGAAGAAAGAACAAGCATATGGCTTATGTTTAAAAACCTCTCTTGATTCAACGACCCCGAGGCTACGGGGCTGCCTTGAAGCCCCTCGGTCTGGGTTGCCTGAGTGCTGTGTTTTGTTAAAACAGCCCCTTTTCCCCTTCACTGGGTTAATGAACATTGTGATCTTGCTTGTGCTCAGTTATTACCATGCTGAAATGGATTCTAATTCCACACACACTTCCATGCACCCTCTGGTCCCCATTTAGGACGCCGAAAGTTGCTCCACCCGAACAACTTCACAGCAGAAAATGCACTGCAGGATGTTTGCAGCTTGTTAGCTTGAACCTGAAGCACGTCCTCAAGGCAAGTAGCTACCTAAAGCTACTTTTACTCCAGGTTCCTATTAAGATACCACGTTCTCCCTCCTTATTTTTATTCAAAATGACAGGAAACCAAAAACATCAAGTGTGGACCTTCTCTTTAAGCCTCCAAGAGATGTAATGGAAAACATAACTAAGGGCTGCATCCAAGAACATGTTTAAATATTCCAGCTCTGGAACGGCCACTGACATGCTTCAGCTGGTTTCCCAGAATGGGACTCCTTTGGGCACGCTGAGACCCAAACTATATCAAGGAAAAGGAAGGAAGGCTCTTCCATTTCTTCTGCACCTCGAGTTCAAAGATCTCGAGTACTTGGGCAGTGTCCACACCCTCCCTGCAGCAGGGAAGGAGTGACATCCCCATTTTTAGCTAGAAACAGCCTGAGGCACAGAGAATAACAGACCCAATGGCTCCTAGACAATTCATAATTGGGGGAAAAATTTAATGTAACAAAAAAGCCATGGAGTGCTTGACCAGTCACACGCTCCGTGCACAGCCCAGGTCCCTTCCTGTGTCCCAAGCCATTAAATATTAACAGGCTGGCAGTAAACCGAGTGCTTTCTGAAAGAAAAGATGACAGGACTTTCCACCTTGAGGAATATCAGGAATTTACTCCATCAGACTCCAGCTCCCTCCAAGCCCCTGAGGATATTGGCTGCCTGATTGGATCTGCTGCGGAAAACAGGGACTGAGAACATCCCAGTTCTCCTTCTCTCACTCTCCCAGGCAGGGAAACCCTCTCCCCTTTTTACTTTTTGCGGAATTCTGAAACGAGAAATTGTCCCCAGCATTTTTATGTGAATGGGTTTTTCTCTATTAGTGGATGGGACAACCTCCCTCCAAAATTCCCAAAATATCTGAAAACAGCTCTGTTAAATCAAGCACCTCTATAGGCTGAGATTTAGCAAGGCAACTCTACAAGAATGAATATTAATGTGGCCAAGTCTTCTACTTTTATCTTGTTAACATCAGACATGCAAATAAATCTTTCATTATTTACAACTTTGGATTTCCTGTGACTGACAGTTTGCAAGCAGAGTAGTAATTACATTTAATTTTAGCTAAAGTCAGGTCATTTTAGTCCTAAATTTTTAAAAATAAATTAATTAAATCATCCCCCTAGCTGCTGCCAGACAACTAAAATTTGCTTTTGAATCCATTCAGCCCCTTCTTAAAGGAACAAAGCCATGAATGTTCCCCCAAAAGCAGTATCCGTGATGGATAATTTCCCTTTATGTATGAGATCAATGGATATGGGTTCAACATAAAAATTGCAGTTCCCATTCGGGAGATTTACATGAACCCTCTGCAGTCCTACTTTATAGTCAAGCAGGGGAGAGTTAATTATTTCTCCAGAATTTATCTTCTAAATGGATATTCAGTGGCTCTGTTTTTCACCCTGCTTTGCAATGAACTCTGCACTTCCCTACTTTCCTCCCAGGAAGAGGCAATCGAAGACAAAAGCCTGCAAATGATAGACAAGGGCAGAGGCCATGTCCAACTTTGATATCTTGTTGATAACGTATTGTACAATTAGATCAATTTGACAATTTCCATTATGGCTGATAAAATATTTATCGAGCCTTGGAGATGATGTCTGATCCCTGTGCCATTTGTTTCACTAATGGGGGAGATATTTACCAAATCAGGGGAAAGCATTCAAATTTCACATCCTCATAGCCTCCCCAACATTAGATTTGCAAATTACTGGCTGAAGCCATAAATTACAGCAGAGCACAGCCAGGCTGATGCCAGGCTGACAGGGTAGGTGGATGGCTGGCGATGACATTGTTTCACAGGAGCATTAATCATAGCAGCAAAGAAAATACTCTCAAATTGGTCCATAAGTCTAAATATTAAGGAATGAGAAGTGGGTTGCCAGGAGATAGCTTTAGCTGCAGCTGGAAAATTAGGAAATGAAAAACCCTTTCTATTATTTAACAAATCATCTTAATAATGTTTTATGCCGTAGTGCCAGCAAGCAAAGGAAATTCCTATTCTTGCCCATTTGCTCTTTATCCTCATTGCTCCTTAATAGGAATATTAATAATCTGAGAATTGGTGCAGATGTAGCCCGAGCTGTATTTTTCTTCTGCCGTAGCTTAACTAGAACCAGGATAAATACTGAAGGAAAATAGAATTTTGATTTCCATGTTTAAACCGTTTGCTTTGTCAGCAACACCAGCGGGGGCTTGAGCTCCTCTTCTGTTCCGCTCAAGGTCAAGCACGTGTTTACTTCTGTGCAGGCCAAACTTATTAAAATCCCACAAATCAGATAAACAGCAGAATCCAGCTTACCATGGATGAGAGAGGGGCCTGTAATCTCAGGGGGGAAAAAAATACAGGTATCATTGTTGGTTAAATACGAGCCCCGCTGATTAATTTAAGAGCAAAGCACCAGCTTTACAGGGGTGATTAGACAAGGAACAGCTTCAAATGCTCCCTGCTCAGGGCTCTGTCAGCCCCAAGCCTCCCAGCACCCTGGCCTGGGTTGCTCAGACACCACTAAAATAAGCTGAAGGTGACACATTTGTCTGGCAGACATAATTAAAGGTATAATGTTGGTGCTAGAGGTCAGAGTTGCGGAGTCCTAAGGCAAAAGCACTTGGAAGGAAAGAGCTCGGAAATAAGGGAATGAAGAATGAGGCTGCTCAAGCACCTGAGACCTCTCAGTGAGTCAGGGGAGGGGATTCTCTCTACTCTGCTCTCGTGAGATCCCACCTGGAATACTGCGAACACTTCTGGTGCCCCCACGATAAGGACGTGGAACTGTTGGAGAAAGCCCAGACAAGACCGTGAAGTTCCCAAGGGCACTGGAGCACCTCCCCTGAGGAGCCAGGCTGGGAGAGTCGGGAATGTTCATCCTGGAGAAGGGAAGGTTGTGTGGAGGCCTCACAGCACCCTCCAGGGTCTGAAGGGGTACAGAGAAGGAAGAAAGACTCTGGACCAGGAGCTGGAGTGGCAGGACAAGGGGGAATGGGTTCAAACTGCCAGAGGGGAAGTTTAGGTGGGATACTGGGAAGGAATTCCTGGCTGTGAGGGTGGTGGGGCCCTGGCACAGGGTGCCCAGAGCAGCTGTGGCTGCCCCTGGAATCCCTGAAGTGCCCAAGGCCAGGATGGACAGGGCTTGGAGCAGCCTGGGACAGTGGAAGGTGACCCTGCCCATGGCAGGGGGTGGAATGAAATGATCCTTAAGGTCTCTTGCAGCCCAAACTTTCTGTGATTCAAACAAAACTTTCGAAGCTTTGTCTCTCAAACCTGATGTTCAGTTTCTCCTATCTTTCACCAGTAAAAAACAGGTCATGGAGTTCAGAATTCCCAGCAGGATCTCAGCTGCTCAAGGGCTGTGCCTTGATGGTTCTCACTGATGGCTGGATTTCCAACAGAACTCCGTACCCGAGGCATATCCACATCTTCAGGAAACTCCAGCTGTTATTCAGTGCCTAAATAGCATTTGGGCATCACATTTTGGGTTTTTGGACACACCACTGGTGTTAGGCATCTATTCTCCCTTTAAAAATCCACTGGAAATTTAGAGGAGAGTTCATAAAGGACCCTGAGACTGAGCAGGGAAGTGTTTGCATGGTCACAGTGTCAAATAAGATTCTAAAGACCGGGTTTGCCTCGAGCTTTGCCTCTGTCAAAGCCTTCAGCACTATCTCTGTCTGCTGGATTTGTGGGTTCCATCAAAAGGAACAGCACAAGGTGACCATAATGGTCTTCTGTTGTGTACTTCTGTCTCCCCTTCCCAAAGCAAGATGTAATTTCCTTTTTTCACTGGGGGAAAATGTCTTAATCACCAGGGCCTGCAGACTGTCAACCTTTCCTGCTGCAGCAGCTCCTGCACAAAGTGAGACAGCAGGAAATTGTTCCCCATCACTTGAACTATTGCCTAAAGGTTTAAAGATGCTCTTCCTGTTAATAGACTTTGAACGAGCAAAATCATAAATAATAGCAGTATTCCCTCAGCAGATTTTCTGAAATCCAGAGAACCTTTAGTCAGTGTCACCAAAACAAACGAGATGATGACAAACGAACGGGAGGTGCTTCACCCTCAGGTCAGCGCCTAATAATGAGGGGTTTTGTGTAGAGGAGTTACCCAGGCAGCACATCCCGAAACAGGGCCACCCTCTGGGCACATCCTGAGGACCCCCAGCTCTCCCTGCACACCTGGAGCACTGCACTGGATGGTGCTTTTTAACCTCCCCTGCTCCCACTGTCACCTATTTCCTCTGCCCCATGCCCTCTGAACTGTTCTTATTGGTTTATACTTCCCTAGGCCTGTAAAATGTATCTTGCTCCGGCCTGTAAGATTTGTCTTCCTTAGGCCTGAAAGAGGTATTTCTCCCAGACCTGTAGGATATATTGTTTAGGCCCATAAGGTCTATTTCTCTCAGGCCTGTAAGGTGTTTCTCTTAGGCCTGTGAGTTGTATGTCTCTTAGGGTTTAAGAGGTGTTTCTCCTAGACCCATAAGATGGGTTTCTCTCAGGACCTGCAGGATGTGTTCTTAGACCCATAAGATGTATTTCTTTGGGGGCTGTAAGGGGTGTTTCTCTTAGGGCTGGTGGATCTGTTTCTCTTCTTAGGCTTTTAAGATGTGGTTCTCTTAAGCCCCTAAGATGGATTTCTCTTAGGCCCGTGAGATGTGTTTCTCCTAAACCCATAAGATGTATTTCTCTTAGAACTGTGAGATGCACTCCTAGGCCCAAAAGATGTATTTCTCTTAGACCCATAAGATGTTTCTCTAAGGCTTGTAAGATTCATTTCTCAGCACAGGACACCTCTCACATAACCTCTCCTTTATGAGAGGTCACATTTCAGCACAGGAGAAAATTCACCTCTGAGCTCTCTGCCAAGCCCTTGTCACCCTTTTAGATCTGTTGTATAAAAGAAGAGTTGGGGGAAGCTTCTCCCAGGATGTTCTGGGGCTCAGGAAAAAAAAGAAAGTTGAACTCCTTATTGCTCCTGACATCTTAAAATCCGGCACAGCTTCCCAAAGGCACCTTCATGCTCTGGATTATACATTTTTTTCCAGCTCACCACAGAGCCAAAGCAGCAATAAATCGCTGCTCCTTCCACCCCTGACACCCTCACCCAGCCATTCCCAGTGGCAGGGGAGAAGTTGCTACACCTTTAAGAGGGAAATCTGCGGGCAGCGCTGCCTGTTTGGTTCGAGATAGCAAAGTTATTGTCCTTTGGGCTGTCTGGCAGCCCCTTGTGTCCCTTGGATTTATCTCACACACATGATGCAGCTTTGTGGAGGGGATCGGGAGGGACTTTGCATTCCTCTGGTGGGATGATATGAGTTTGTATCTAAATCTGTTCCATATGACCCACCTCACATGGTCGGTGTCTCGCCGATTCACTTGGAAAGGTCAAGGAGGGTTTCAGCTGAGGCTTCAAAGTCAAGAGGTTTGTTCACAAAAAAGAAAACCCTCCTGATAGAACTGGGACTTCATAAAGGTGCTGTGAACGCTCCATATTCTTTTGCATTGATAAATTTTGGGGACAGAATAGGCCTAGGTGAGGCTTCACCTGTGGGACTGAGGGTGCAGTGCTGAGGGTCTCACAGCCCTCCCACATTAGAAGAGGGAGCCTTAAAACAGTCAGGAATAAATAAATCCTTCCAAGTCCCACAAAATCTGCTACATCAAGAGGGTTTCTCACCAGCTTTCTAACAACTAACACCACTTTCTGAACTAACTGAGACTCCTGCTTTGCTCCTGGCCCAACAGAGCTCAAAGCTGTGCTCAAAGCCAACCAAAACCTACAAAATGTAGAGATTAAACAAATTCAAAACCATCTCCAAAAGCTTCGCAGGTCACTTGTCTCAATGATGAGCCACTGGGCACCAGTGGCAGCGACTGGGGCCAGCACTGACCCCAGGTTTGTTGAGCAGGGCGCCCTCCCTTTGCCATAACCCTGACGTTCAAATCAACGCCTCCCAACAACAAACATCTCACAGGGGGTTTATCTCTGGCAGAGAATTCTCCTTTCTCTGGACAGCACAGCCTCACACCAAGCACCTCCACTCCATTCCCATATATATTTTTGGGATATGATGGCAGACATCATACCCCAGGATCAGTAAAGCAGAAAACAGCCAATATTTTTGCAAGGGGAGAATTTGAGGGAGGGGTGTGAAGTGCACATAAGATTTTTTTTATCTTACGCCATGATTTCTAGAATTTAAATCTCTCCAAAGGGTTGAAATTTCAAATGATGAAAAACAAAGCAGAGAAAGGAATGAGCAGAGAACTAAGTTTTAGCCAGGGTTGCTGTATTTTCTGATTGCCAGGGTCTGAAGATCATCAACAGGGACAGAGCAGGAAGAGGTAAAATGCTGAGAGATATTTCTCTGAGGTTCTGATTTCAGGGAAAAGAAAATCAAGGTAATTTTTAACCAGCAGATAAAAGGAAGGTTCAGGTTTCTATCTTATTGCTTCTGCTGAAATTTGAACAATAGCTGTGCTGCAGTTCTGTGCTTCACCTCTTTGGGGGAACTGCAGGTAACGTGGAAATACCTGGTTCTCTTCAGGCAATGCAACCTCTAGAATTACCAGTGATCCTCAGACAGTGATGCTGTTTAATGCCAGCCCTCAAAATACAAATCAACCAAAATAAATCTATGAAAATCATCATATTTTTAAAAAAAAATCCATATTGGCATTGGCTGGGATTACTTGAGGCTCTCATGTCTGAGCACAGACAGGCAATAGAAGAATTAATTCAGAAGCACTATTAGAAACTCTGATTATTTCTACCAGTTTGGATGGTAAAATCCACCCAAACTCTTTCAGTCAGGTTTGACACGTCCTGCTTCATTCTTGGTCCACAGGACTCACACGGACCCCAGCCAGGAACAAGAGGAAAATTTTTAGGACCATGCCATGGACTGAGAACTACAATCATCATTTGAAGTCCCCGCAGTGTTGCGTATTCATGAGTAGCTTTTGTGCCCTCAAACGGAACATTAATAGATTAACAACCAGCCATCTCCAAAATCAGCACCTTCACTTCCTTCCTGACACAGACACTTAAAAAATTCCCCTTTTCCATGTGCCTGTCGTGAAGAGCAGCAAGTTTGGGTCAGAAGGGACCTTACAGCCCATCCAGTGCCACCCCTGCCGTGGCAGGGACACCTTTCTCTGTCCCAGGCTGCTCCAAGCCCTGTCCAGCCTGGCCTCGGACACTTCCAGGGATCCAGGGGCAGCCACAGCTGCTCTGGGCACCCTGTGCCAGGGCCTGCCCCCCTCACAGGGGAGAATTCCTTCCCCGTATCCAACCTGAATTCCCCCTCTTGCAGTTTGAACCCATTCCCTCTAATCCTGTCACTCTCTGCCCATAGAAGAAGCTCCTCTCCTCATTTTTAAGCCATTCCAGGCACTTGTAGGCTGCAGTAAGTTCTCCCTGAAGACTTTTCTTCTCCATGCTGAACATGGTCGGCGCTCTCAGCCTGTCTGAAGCTCTCAGAGCCACCAGAGGTGAGCTTTAGGAGCTTGGATTCATTTCAGAGGGTGCATAAACACACAGAAGGCAAAGTGGCCTCTGTCACCACAGCTTTAGAGCAGGTCAGTGCTGACACTGATGCCTGAAGTTTGAGCTGTGATGGATTGCAGGTTCTGTGCACCCAGGGGTGCAGCTCTGAGCTCACACTCAGCGTCACTCAGCTCTGCACACAGCAGGGACACAAAACAAATCCTTTTCCTGCTGCACACCAAGGACAACTTTCAGCCCAAAAGCTCAAACAAGGGTGGGCTGGAGGGAGGAACAAGAAGGATGGGACCTCACAGCCTGAAGCTGCAATTGGACAATTAAACCTCAATGTGCAAATGGACCAAAACTTATAAAAAGTCTATGACCTCATGACTGGTGAGCCATTTTGTGACCATTCTTAGTCCACCTTGGGTGTAGCCCTGGCCAGGCCCTGTCCTGCCCAAGCTGTACCCTCAAAGGCCTTTCAATAAATATCTACTGGATATTCCAGCTCTGCCCAGTCTCTGTCCCAGGCCAGCCTTCCCAAGGCATCAACACAACAAACCCGGGGCTCCTCCACACCAGCCCTGAGGACATGGCCCCGTTTTTCCCCTCGTTTGGAGAAAGCTTTCACAAGCTCCTCTCTCCAGCAGGCCTGGTGGGTGGCCAGTGATCTCCCTGCTGCACTGGCAACCCCGACTCCTAATCCCCCTGCTAATTCCCGGCGCTGATTCGCTTTGCTGGCCATGGATAAGTCGTGTCCCTGGGTCCCGCACACGGTGACCGGACATCACCTCTCCCCGCGAGCGAGCGAGCTCCGGGCCCCAACAAAAGGCAGCCTGTTTGGTCACCCTTCCTTCAGAGAGGCTTAAGGACATTTTTGTCATTTTTGAACAGCTAATATCTTGCAGAGGGGGGCAAAAAAAAGAAAAAAAAAAAAAAAAAGGTTGCCTAATCTCTTTAAATTTAATCTTTACTTCTTGAAAAATCTGAGCGCAGATGCTTAGTGCTGGACTATGTTCCATTAGACTAATTAGGTCAAGATTACCTACAATGGTAGGACTCCACCAACTCAATTTAAATTCCCTCCCTCCTGTCCCTAAACTTGCACTGTTTGAAATTTTGCTCCCTTTTTCTCTTTCCTCCCACAGAGAGAACAAGGTGTGTGGGCAACGATAAAAAGAACCAATAAAGAAATAAAACACCTGAGTGAGTGAATAGCAGAGAGAATCATGGAATCAGGGAATGGTTTGGCTTAGAAGGGACCTGAAAACTCATCCAGTTCCATCCTGTGCCACAGGCAGAGACACCTTCCACTGTCTCAGGCTGCTCCAAGCCCCAATGTCCAACCTGGCCTTGGGCTCTTCCAGGGATCCAGGGGCAGCCACAGCTGCTCTGCGCACCCTGTGCCAGGGCCTTCCCAGCCTCCCAGGGAAGAATTTCTTCCCAATATCCCATTTAACCCTGCCCTCTGGCAGGGGGAAGCCATTCCCTGTGTCCTGTCCTTGTAAACAATCTCTTTCCATCTTTTCTGTCAGCTCCTTCAGACACTGGAAAGCCACAACTGGGCAACCCTGAAGCTTCTCCCCTCCAGGCTGAACAACCCCAATTCTCTCAGCCTTTCCCACAGCAGAGCTGCTCCATCCTCTGCTCATCCTGGTGCCTCCTCTGGACTCTCTGCAGCAGCTCCACATCCTCCCTGTGCCCCTGAACCTGAGTTTTAACCCCACTGCCTGTCCAGTCCCTCTCCAGACAGCCCCAGGAGCCGATCTCGCTGCTTCTGTGAAATCATCCCCACAGAAATCACCAGTTCAGCTGAAAGGATTCTGCTGCGGCCTCGCAGGCCCTGGAGGTGCAGAGATGAGGGGAGCAGCCAAAGGGGGGCTCAGAGGCTCAGCCCCACCTGGCAGGAGCCAGGACAGGTGAGGTCAGGCTGTGCTGGCCGGGTGACGGGAGCACAGGGGTGACGGGAGCACAGGGGTGACAGGGACGCTGCCCCGAGTCCCTGCAGCACCCTGAGGTGCCCTGTGCCGCCTCCTGCCATGCACAGCAAAACAAAAGAAAGGCAGAAGGTGCAATGTCTGCTGAAACGTTTCGTAGCGGATTTATGGGATCACAGAATATCCCCAGCTGGGAGGGACCCACTGGGATCATCCAGGTAAGCTCCCGGCCCTGCACAGACCCCCCAAAGCCCCACCCTGTGCCGAGGAGACTTGTCCAAGCTCTCCTGGAGCTCTGGCAGCCGTGGAGCTGAAGCTACTCAGCTACTCCTTGGCTCGCTGACCCCTCCGATTCCCTCCTTTCACATTTGTCCTGATGAATGCAGCAGGGTTTTGTTTGGTTGGTATTTTTGAAGTTGGGTGGTTTCTGTTGTCATCATCTTTGCCTTATTTTTTTTTTTCTTCCCCTTAGACGTACAAGTCCCTAAAACAGAGAGGAGAGGGAAATGCCTGGAGAGGGGAGCAGCTCCTGCTCCGCTTTGAAGGGGACGGTGGCACGGAGGGACTCGAGAGAGGCAACACAACCCCAACGCAAGCACTGAGGTTGAAGTTTATTCCCGCTCACTAAACCAGCCCAGCAAAGCGAGGGAGAATCAGGTGAATTACTCATCCGTTGGTATTTAAAAGTTTTCTTTCCTCAAAATACAAGTTTTAATGTTTGGAACCCTTTCACACTCTGTTTAAATGCCTGAAACAAGCCGGAATAATTCCATGATAAACAAGCACGGGAGGAAAAGGTCTGAAGTGCCTGGCGGGGCTCAGGTGTCACTGGGCTGGGTGTTTGCTTCTCCCTCTCACAACCAGCTCCTGATGACCGCAAACAACCCTCAGGAAAACCTTTTATCAGGAATTCTGGTTATCTTCAGGGTAAAGGCTTTGAGAAAGTCAAAGGCTCCCCAGGATTTAAGCAAGAGCAAAGCCGGAGCAGTTCATTTTTCATTCCACAAATGTTTAAACACAAGCATAACTTTACACACTCATTCACCCAGTGATGCGTATCAAATGTGGGCTTGTCATTTCCTTTCCTTAAAAATATGTTTTATCCGACTTAATGTGGAATTTATTTAAGACACAAGATCAGTTATTAATATGTTCTTTCAATTTTGGGAAGATATGAATATCTCCTTTGGCTGCACAGCATAATAGTCCATTTATCAGCGAGGGAAGCCTCTGGAGGGATGAGATTTTTTATTTCAAATACACTTTAGCAGTTATTGGAAAAGATTCAGCGTTTTTCTGGGAGAAATATGTCATGAAAGTAGAAAGATGAGGGAAATGCTTGTATGCAACACAGGCTTTTCTCCGATAGCAGCCTGGTGCCCGTCTGGACAGATCCCTGAAGACACAAGAAATCCCAATTAAATCATGAGTGCAGAGCTCTGCCTACATGGAGCTGATGTCTGGATCAAGACCTTGGAATGTCAGCTCGAAATTTCCCTGGCAATTGCATCACACGGCCTCCCGATATGAAGAACTCGAGTGCAGGAAGGCATTTCCCTCCTCTTTCTATTTTAGGGACTTGTACCTCGAAGGGGGAAAAAAAAATCAAAATAAAAATAAAATTGAAGAAAATGATGAGGACATCAGAAACTACCCAACTTCAGAAATATCAAACAAATAAAAGCTTGCTGCGTTCAGCAGGAGAAGTGTGAAAGGAGGGATCAGTGAGCCAAGGAGTAGCTGATAACTTCAGCCTGATAATATCCTCCAATATTTCAGTCAAATCTGTGGCATGAAATACAACGTGAAATACAGCACATATTTGATCTCTCTCACACTAACTCAGAGCGAGGCAATAAATATTTCCCTACAGCATAATTTCCCTGTAAGCAGAGATTTACTGTAACCCAAATCACAATTTACTCATTTCAGAGCATTAAAAGCTCATCAGCCTCTCACTGGAACTCGGATCACTGGAAGAGGATCCCAGAGCACAACTCCCAGACAGTATCCATAGGGAAAAAAAAAAAAAATGCTATAGATGTTTTATCCAATAAGTTGGGGGCATGGGACTGATTTTAGTTCTCTTTGTAGCCATCTAGAAGACAGGAAAAAATAAGATTATTAAAAGGAAAACAATAAACAATGGAGGCCTTTTAGTGACTGGGTGGTTATGTTTAGAACTACCATTTCCAAACTCAAATTGACAGGAACTAAACACAATCAGGCTTGGGTCAAACAAAACTTCTGCAAGTAAAACAATGAAAACTCCACTGGCTCCAGCAGAATTCCCTGCCTTGGAAAGGTTATTTCTCTCTCCTCGCTCTCACAAATCCAGAAAAAAATGAAGTGTTTGCTTCATGGAGAAGTGAGAAAATAATATCTTCCCAATAAGCCAAAAATTGTGTGCAGCAAAGAGGATATAAAAGAAAAAGAGTGCAAAAAAGAACTTAGGGAAGGTGTTTGGAATTCTGGCAAGTCCAAACACAGGCGTTAATGGATTTTTGGAAAACTCAGCGCCACACAGCCACAGGGAAGCACCTGCCAAAAGCACAGCAGGGTCAGGCAGGTGTCACACCCACGTTAGAGCCCGAGAAATTCTGTGAGCATTGGCTCCGGCCTTGCCGGGAGCCACCCCCGAGATGCTCTCAGAGCAGCACGGAGGGTTTATAACTCGCTTTTCCCTCTGGTCCGCTTTCTTTTCTTTGGACACTTTTGTTTTGTTGCACACACCACCAAAAAATAAACCCAAGCGCTTGGGGATGCCCACGCTGCTCCCCTTCCCCACCAGCCCTTCCCTGCTCCCGCTCCGGCCGCCACCCCACAATTATTTGAGGAGGGAGAGTGTTGGAAACCACCCCGGGAGGGACTCAAACCCCTCAAACAGTGCAGTGGGAGCGCGTTTGTGTCAAAATCCATCCCTGGGGGCTCCGTCCCCACCCGCCCCAGCTCAGTCCTGGGACAAACTCGCTTTGACCGAGCCATTGCCTCTCCTCCTCACCCCAAAACAGCCCCTTCCCCTGCCAGAGGGGCCGTGCCCATGCCCAGAGCCCCGAACGCTGGCACCCATGGGTGAGGGATGGCTCTGGGGGCAGTGGCACGCAGGCTGGCCACGCATCATGGCCCAGGCCCATGGAAATACGGAATGTCCTGGGCTGGGAGGGACCCANAGCTCCCGGGGCAGGTCAGAATATTTAAACAGTTGTATATTCACAGCCCACAATGGAGGGACGAGAATTACCCAAGGACAGGGTTAGCCGTGCGATCAATGCATAATCAGATAACTGCTCCAGCTTTTTTACAAGTCTTTAAGCAAAGATCAGCCACTCAAATTCTAATTCCTTTTGCTAATTAAGCAGCCTGTTAATTGCTCTCGGGGTCTCTAATGCCATGTCATTATGCTTTTTAACAGCCTGCTTGACATCAATAGGGCTGCGAGCTCCACACAAACAAAGCGGGCACCCAGCACTTAGTGAATTAGGNCGCAAGGATCCGTGATCCGGCTCCTGGCCCTGCTCAGGACACCCCAGAAATCCCACCCTGGGCATCCCTGAGATCGGTGTCCAAACCTTCCTGGAGCTCTCGGGGCCGTGCCCATTCCCTGGGGAGCCTGGGCAGTGCCCAGCACCCTTGGGGGAAGAACCTTGCCCAAAATCCCACCTGAACCCCCCTGGCCCAGCTCCAGCCGCTCCTGGGGTCCTGTCCCTGTCACAGGGAGCAGAGATCGGAGCCACCCTTGGTGGGGAAGCCGCAGCCCCCTGAGCTCTGCCCTCAGCCTCCTCCGCTCCAGCTGACCGCACCGAGCGCCCTCCGCCGCTCCTCGTGTGGCCTCTCCAGACCCTTCCCCA
>WBMY01001227.1:194942-214481 GCA_013397315.1 Donacobius atricapilla
AAAAAAAAAAAGCCAAACAACATTTCTTCTAATGTGATCCATATTCTACCACATGCACATTTAATATAAAAGTTATGTTTGATATATGCCGCCGTAGCATTTTTCTATTTTAACTGAAAGCCTTTTGTTCTGTCAAGATTATGGGAGGATTTGCTTTCATTTTTCATGATGTTTCACTCCATACATCACCAACATTAGCAGGGCTCAATGAGCACCCACCTTCTCCTTCCCCCTGCCCTGCCCTGGACCTTTTGGTGCCCCTTCCCCAAAACCCCTCAGCTGCTCCTCACACTTTGGGATGCGTGGGAGGGGATGAGGATGAGGATGAGGATGAGGATGAGGATGAGGATGAGGATGAGGATGAGGATGAGGATGAGGAGCCAGACAAGCCCCGTGTGGCGGCAGGAGCACCGTGAGCAAAACTCCGCAGGTTTAAAGGCTGCCTGTGCTCTGGTGGCCGTGCTGGGCTCCCCCGGCTCCTTCTCCCCGCTGCAGATTCACATCTGTTTCTCTGCAGTTTGAAACTGTGTTCATTTTTCACTGCTGCCCTTTGTCCCACACTCGCTCGCTCCCGCCAAGGGCTTCATTTCACTTATTCAATAAGCGAGAGGCACTGCAGGCTGGGGAGAGCTTTAAGACAAAGCTCAAACTTCTATGAGGCCTCAACAAAAATGTTTTTGTTCCCTATCAAGGCACTTTCCCCCCATTGCTCATCGTTGGCTTGTTTTGTTTTTCAGGAGTGTTTGTAGCCTGCCGTGGCCTGGGCAGCACAGGGTTTCGCGGCTTTAGGACAAATGAAAAAATAGATGCGACAAAAACCTGTGTTCTCATTAGCAGGGCTACTTTGTAGCGGGAAATCCCATTTGTTCCTTTTTTCCTCTGCAGGCTGTGGCTGGGAGCACCCACGAACCCCACGGCAGGCACACGCTGCAGTTGCACTGCCGAGTTTCTTACGTGTGTGAGCTGCACACACACCCGGTGATGTCTTCCTGGCTTTATACACTTGAAATTGGGAGTGAGGAGAGAATTCCCAACGGCCAGGCCGTGCCAGGCTGCTCCTGATTGTTCCCCCAGCCCATCCTGCCCTCTCAGCACTGATCACTGTCACACACCGAGACCGCGCAGCTTTTTCCCAACAAGAGATTTTTGATGTGTTAACGTGTTTATTATTTCCTGTTGCCGATCTAAATATCAAAGAGCTGTTCTTTGGAGAGGGAACAGCGAGGACGACACTTGCAACACTCACAGCTTAATGTCCACACATGAAACGATTGAATTCTTGTGGCTGAGCTCATTTTGCCACAAGCCCATGAGTCAAACGCAGGGGTTTTCATACCAGATCACCCTCCCACCATGGTGCCAGGGTTATAAACCCTCTTGTAAAACCGCGAGGTTCAGGAAGTATTTCCAAGTGTGTGTTCCTCAGCCTCAGGTCCCTGACAGTCCCGTTTTCCCCCCTGCTGTATTTCTTTAAAAGCACTCAGCCTCCGCCGGGCTGCAGCTCATCTGCTGCTGCAACCCAGAGTTACCTGCGTGTGTCTCCTTAGGAATCACATCCTGTTTTACAGCTGGGGGCTTTAAAAAGCACAGAATATGAAAATCAACAACAAATGGATTTTTATAACTACATTATTTAAAGAGAAAGTAATGAATTACACCAAGTTGTCCGTGTTGGTTGATTCAATGCCTCTCCCCAACTTTCGCCTAAATATTCTTTGGGCCAGGAGGAAAAACCTTGTGTGAAAGCAGCAGCGCTGCTCTCTGAGCCTGGGGTGGGTCCTGCTGGTGCCCTCTCTGCTGGGGAAGCAGCCCCAGAAACACGCGAGGGGTGAGGGGTGTCCCACAGCCCTCCCCATCCCCATTTTATCCGTGGTGTTCCCCATCACCGCCCTGTGCCCCACATCCTCCTGCCCCACTCCCTCGTTCCGTGGGGCACTGGGATCAGGCACCCCCGTGTCCCTCAGCAGCAGCGAGGAGTGAGCGCTGCTCCCACCTGCCCCGAAACTCCCGTAGGAATTTCTCTATTTCTCCTATTCCTGCTCCAGGTTACTGCAGCTGCTCTGGTCACACTGTTCAGTCCGGGCTTGGCGTCCTGCAAGGAGGTTTAGTTGGAGTTACCTCAACATCCAACCCGCCTCAGCCTCCTGACTGTCTCAGCTCTTGTCTACCACCGAAGTTTGGAGTGTAGATGGGCTTCACAACGATATTTACACTTGTTCCAGGCTCTGGGAATTCCAGAAGTCAAAGTGAGCAACTGGTGAGAGTAATGAGGCTTCAGAAGAATGAAACTGGTGGCAACTTGCGTCCCATGGGAGGGGTGTTGATGATGGAAAAGGGAAACTCAATATTTGTGAAATTAAATAATGCTGAATAAACAAAAGGTCCAAACCAGACTGCATCCATCTTTTTAATTATTTGGGGTTTGGTGTGTTGGCTTTTTTTTTTTTTTTTTTAACTAGAACCTGACTCTTAAAAGTATTTCTATTTTCCCCAGGCTCCTCTGGGACACAGAAGCCTGATATTAAAAGCCTGAACATTGCTCTTAGAGGCCCGGGAGGGGTTTGGTTGCACAAAGCACCTTTAGAGAGATGAATTAATGCCTTGGTCTTCAGACAGCACCTCCACAAACCTGCCAAGTTCCCATCCCAGGGGGATCTGGCATCTGCTGGAGAGGAGACCGCAGGGTACCCTAGGTCAGTACTGGAAAGGGACCACCCGGGTTCCTGGGTAAACTGGGAGAGAAGGGCAAGGCTTGGACAGAATTTGGGAGAGCACAGCTGCAGCCTCACTCAGGTATCTCAACTGGTCACCGAAATTGGAAGATTTGCCAAAATATGCAAGGCCTTAAGGAGCCACGTATCAGCTTCCTTAATACAGTACAAAATATTCGGGTCTGTATTGGAAAGCGGAGAAAAGAGAAGGGGACAGGGGCAAAAAGGGGGAAATGGAGCAGCTGATTTTTGATTACAGGAACGTTTTTATCATCTGACAGCTTTCTCCAACAGATCTTCACAGCCTTTCACTTGTTGAATCTGGTCACATAGATGCACTTCACTTTATGCTGCATTAAAAATACTTAAAAGGAAGGAAGGGAAAAAAACTAACAATAAAACACGTCTTTGAGAAGAGGTGGCATTCAGTTCTCTTTCTAGCCCATCCATGCTCTTAATATTTACACTTAAAATCGTCAGATTCTTCCCCCTTCTTCCCATCCCCGGCTGCTCAGCATCCCAACAAACCGGCGCATGAATATTTACAAGGAAGTTTTGATTGAAATATCATTCTGAGCTGGAATATGTGAGAGATAATTCAAGGGGGCTTGCAAAGGGACAAGCCTGTGCCCGGCTCTCCCATCTGGCAGCACAAAGGGCCGCCACTGCGGGAGCTGCCCGGTGGCCCTTCATNGATGGGGGGCAGCGGGGAGGTTCGGGGGGCAGCGGGGAGGCTGCACCGGGCAGGGAGCGGCCCCCCCGCGCTGGGGCATCGCCCTGCGCTCCGCTCCCCGCCTGCCCAAGGAGCCGAGCTCTCCCACCCCGCGCCCTCCAGCAGCGCCTTCTCATTTAAATTCGGGCGAGGAAGGGAAGGAAGACGAAGGAGCGCGGCGCGTTCGGGGCATTTCCCCTCGCCCGGCGCCGCGCACCAACTTGCCCCGGCTGCGAGAACTCGCTGGCCCCGCCGAGAGCCCGCGGGGCGCATCCTGCCTCTTCCCAGAGCTCCTGCTTGGCCCCGAGTCCTCCCCAGGACGCCAAATTTCGTGCCACACACACACACACACACAAACGCACACACGGTCCCCGGCGCTGCGCAGGTGAGGAGTCCTACGCTCGCAGCCGAGTTCACGTTTTCTCGTTTTCCTAAAGAAAACTAAATGAGCCGATTCCTCTGAGCTACCTGAGCTGGGGGTTAGCTCGAATTTATTGTAGACATCAACCGGCTTCAATTAATGCCTCTGCAAAGCAATCCATTTGTTGCTGAGGGGGAGGGAGAGAGGGATGGGAGCGTTTCTTGGGATCCTCTGAGCCCCCACTCCCGCCCCACATGAGGAGCAATTTCTCTGGCCCAAGCAACCCTGTTACAAGGGAAAAGAGGCCAAAATAAATGAGAAACTCTCCTTTTCCTCCAGTTTCCTCCAGCACATGTTATGCATAAATTACAGAGCAGGGGGGAAAAAGAAAGGCGAGCAAGAGAGAGGTTTCTGTTTGTTGTTTGGGTTAAATTGCTGGTGTTCAAGAAAATCCAGGAAAACAGAGGCAACATTTGAAATATTTGTGAAAAGGCTTCGCTTTCCCATTCTCAGCAAATCATCTCCGCGATTTTAGTCCAGTCTGACAACCAGAAGCAGTGAGATCATGGCAGTAACCAAGCCAGCCAGACAATACCGAGACTAAACTTCTCCCTGCCTGCTCCCCCTCCCACAATTCACCACCAAAACCTGATTCGAAGCCAGGTCAGCCCCCTCTGAGCAGCGATCCTCAGCTGGCAACTCTCTCCTCCAGCCTCCCTGCATTCAGCAGGAACGGCAAGGTGGATGAGCATTCCCTCCTCTCCAACTCTCTTGGAAAGAGGGGAGAGGATGTCAGTCAAAGGAGAATTTAAACAGCAAATTCCAGCTCCATGATGACTCCCATGCCTGAGCAATTCCCTCTCAGCTCCCTCACGGCTCTTGGAATGTGTTATTGGTGGGAAATCATGGGGGCACCAGCAAGGTGGGCAGGCAGGGATAGGGAGCACTGGTTTGGGCAGGCTCTTCCCTTGTGGCCTGGCAGAGGGAGGAATGGAATCCCGGCCTTCCCAGTTCTCCGTTTATCCTCCTGCATTGCACAGGGCAGCTCAGGAATTGCCCTCTCTGTGAGAGCCAGCCTTTCCAAAATGAATTTATTTTCAAATTATTTTATTTTACAAATTGTCCACGTCGGTTGTTACAACTCATGTACATTTTAGCACCTCTGTGCCAACTGAGAGTACTTGATTTTAATTAAATCTTACACCATGAAAAATATTTATGTTGTTCATAGCTAAATTTCTCCATGACTTATTTCTATATATTTTGCTTGGAATTTAATTTGCTTTTTTTCATTATATGGCCTTCACATAAACTCCACCTTTCCATAGCATAGTTATATATATATATAATTTCTAAAATAGCAGCTTGTTAAGCTCTAATAAAAAATACTCACTAGGCCTTCCAAAAAGTTCCTTGAGATTAGATAGTGCCTATTTATCTAAAATATCAAATGGGTAGAGAGAAACATCAACAGAGAAAGCAATAGGCACACCAGAGGCTTCCTTTCCTTCTCCTTCTGAAGAGGCTTTAAAGCTGAATAAACACCTTGGAAAAGCACAAGCAATAGAGGGATCTCCTGGGTTCTGAACCTGACCTCTCCAAGTTAAAAATACACATTTTCCAGGCTGATCCTACAAACCCTCCCTCACAGGAGCCTTCCCGCTGATTCCACGTGCTGCTTCCACATCAGCCCTTCCATGGGATCCACAGGATGGGATCTCTCAGGCCGCACTGGAGTTTGTTAATTCTTCTGTTTTCTGGAGCAGGCAAACGCATTCCCTCCATGCCACCTCAGCATTAATTCCCTGCTCCCGGTGATTAGCATATAAATCTAAAAGCATGTGTTGGGATTTTTTTTTCCCCCATATTCAGTACGACATTAATCTTATTAGCTCAGGTAAACAACTAACAGCTATTAAAGAGAGTGCAATTTATCAGGAAGCAGTTAACCCTTCGGAGCGCACGGCAGGAGAGTGCAGAGGTTGGAAAAGTCCTCCGAGATCATCGAGTCCAACCTGTGACCCGTCCCCACCTTGTCACCCGGTTCCTCCAGGGATGGGGACTCCACCTCCTCCCTGGGCAGCCCATTCCCGATCCCTGACCACCCTTTCCAGTCTGAACACCCAAATTCCCACCAGGAAACTTTGCTGACACCTGCCTGCTGCTGGGGCAGTGAGGAGAGTTGCACATTTAGGGTCGGTGTCCCTCCCCACGCAGTGCAGCCCCAGCCAAGCGCCCTCGGCGCCCTGGGGCAGCTCGGGCTCCTTATCAGGCACAGGGAAGGGGCTGTGCAGTCCCTGGGAAGGAAGGAAGGAAGGAAGGAAGGAAGGAGAGGAAGGGCGCAGCCAGGCTGGAAAGGGCAGGACTCTGAACTGGCTGGTCGTGGGCAGGAGTCTCCAGAACCCCACTGGGAACGAAGCGGGTGAACCGAAGCGGGCCCAGGAATAGCTGTGGCAGCTGGGGGTGGCCTGGAGGGTGGTGCACCAGCACTTATCCGGGTATCCTGCTCCTGGGAGGGCAATCCGGGCTTTTCCCTGGGCTCTGGGGAGATGGAGACCTGCACACCCTGCGCAGGGCCTGCGGGTGACGCATCCCTCACTCCCCTCCCGCCCCCGCAGTGACATTGCGGTGTCACCTCTCCTCCCTCGCTGCCATGAAGGAAAGCCCTAAACTCCTTCTCACCTCATCCCCTGGGAGTTCCCTCTCCATCTGTGAGGATCATTCCCATTTAGAGAGCCCATGGACTGTGTGTCCCCCCCGTCCCCTGCCCTCATCACTCGTGCTTCGCAGAAATTTTAGGTCCTTGGTGCAGCCAGCAGTGAAAAGAACCAGCTGGGGAACCCAGATCCTCATCCCTACACCTCTGGTGGCTCCTGATAATGGAACTGTGGCCTTGGGTGGAATGGGAGCTGGCCCAGGTAATGGGAATCCCACCAGACAAGGAGATAGTGCTTGTGGAAAGTCTGAGCAGTCCTTGGACATCCCTCCTGGCTGAGCCTGGCATTGCCTCCACAGCCTGGAATCCAACATCCAGACAGGATCTGCCTGTCACAGACCACTGCCAGCTATTTTTTCCCACATATATATGAAAATACCTATTTTTGCTGAAGTAATGCCACATTTCTGCTAAATGGCACGGAAAACTCCCATCCCATCAGATTTTCTGAGCTCCAGAAAGTGAGAGTTCACTCAGACTGAACCCAGCTGATAGCAACTTTGGGGGACAGAAGTGAATAAAGACAGAATAAAAATCTATTATCTTTATGTGCACAGGCTCCCTCAAAGCCCTAGAAATAAACCTCTCTTCTCTGTCTCCATAACTCCTCCATTCCCCCAGGAAAGACCTTAAGGAGCCACGTATCAGCCTCCTTAAATAGAGTATAAAATATTAGGGTCTATATTAGTAAACGGGGAGAAAAGAGAAGGGGGTAGGGGCAAAAAGGAAAAATGGAGGAGCTGGAAAAAAATGGAGCAGGGAAGAAAATAATTATGTAAAAGAAAAAGAAAAGAGAAGGTTTGGAGGAGAGGTGCAACGCAAGCCCGGCGCTTGGCAGTGCCCAAACTCCACCAAGACGCAGACTCTGCCCCGTGGCCATTTCCAGCAGTGAGGGAAGGGTGGAAAATGGAAATCCCAGTGCCCGGAGCTGCCCTTGCGGGCTCAGCCTGGGCTGTGCAGCAGCGCTATCAGCACATCTCCCTGCCTGGCCCTGCCATTCACAGGGGCTGCAGCTCTCTGCCCTGATGGAGTATCGATCTCCCGGAGTGCAAAGTCCAGCATGCCATTAGTCCAATCTGTTTCCAAGCTGACACAATCCCATCATTTGTCATCTTCTCCTGTCCTGCTGTGTTTGTTTAGGAGCAGGATATTTGCTTTATCTGTCACTTCCCAATCCTCGCTGTATTCTTTGCCTGACACGGAGTTTATTGGGTCCACAGTTTTCTCAGAGTCATTAACAAGGGAGATTTGGACACGCCGATGAAATCATTGGAAAACCAAGATGCTGACAGTCTGGAAAACATTTGTGAATGAAAATATGTCTGGAGTTTTTGTTTGAAACTGGGGGAAAAATTCCCCAAACCGTTTCACTTTCTACAGCAAGCACGTGAAAAAGGCCAGCAGGAGCCTGGCAGGTGACTTCATCAACGAGAACACCTGAGAGAAACAGCCAGCCCAGAAACTGCACCCAAAATTCCGTAAAAGCAAGAACAGAAATTCCTGAAATCGTCAGTCATTACAGCAGAGCTTGCAGGAAATGCTTGACACAAACCCCACGTTATGAGTTTGTCACATTACAAATTTACAGTTTTCTTTTTTGCCTTTCCTATTTAAGAGCTTTTTGTATCTCAGAGCAAAAATCTCTCAAACAAACCTGCTGGAAGCTCTATTTCATCATTTTCATCTGTTTTACCGCTCATTGGTAACTCTAAAAATGAGACCTAGCACAGAAATTTTTATCATAACCATTGGTATTTTTACACTTACAGACATGAAAAGCATCATAAGAGCAGCATCTGTTTATTGCCAACATTTATAGCCATTTTATAATTATTTTTTACTGCAGATAACCCTTCACTGCAGCAGCAGAGGCTCTCATGGCTCAAGTGCCCATGACACAATGATGGGAGCAGTGCCTGACCAATTCCCCGGGGCAAATATTCCTGTTATTAGAGCACTAAACCCCAAACTTCGGCTCAATTTGGTGAATCCGCATTTAGAAACCTGCCTAACCTCTCAGAGAATCCACAAACAGAAAGTGCAGAACTTCATTCCCCCCCTACAAAATCCACGTTCTCACGGAGGGGAACGTGCCCTGTTTAAATCTGCAGATTCCATTGGTACTTCTCGAGTTTTGTTATTGCAGGGGGGGTCTTAAAAATCAGTGCAAGCAGGGCAGCTCCCCCAAGAGTTTTTAATTACTAATTGAAAGGCAGCCCTGGGAGCTGCCAGCAAGGCACCTTCAAGCCAGGATTCCCAGGAAAGCCAGGCCAGCTCCTGTAAAACCCCCCAGAACTGGTTCTCCTCTTCCTGTCCCAAATTTCAGGGTGCCTCTGTGGGAGGGAATTGGGTCCTCTGCATCCCACACTGCAGCTGGGGAGGTTTGAGGTTGCATCTAGGTCCACACTGAGCTCTGCACGCTCCGAATATTTATCTGCGCTGAAGATCAGCTTCAGCTGAGCCAGGAAATGTCTCATTTTCAGCAGGACTGTCCCCAGATCTCCCTCCATGCTGCAGCTGCGACAGAAGCACTTTGCAACTGGAGGTTCTGCTTTTGTCCTTCACCACTGTCTAATAATTTACTCAGTATCGGAGCCTTTCTGAAAGGCAAATGCTGTAACTGCTCACACTTCTTGCCTTTTCCGGTTTGTTTTTTAGAGCAGCAAAAGCTCTGGGATACGAAGGGGTTAAAGTCACACTGGTCTCCTTTTCTATCTCCCAAATTCTCCAAAGTGGATTTGCCCCACTCTGGGTAACCACGCAGCACCCCTGGCTCTGCACATCCCCTCTCTGTGTGCCCTTAGCTGGGCCTTTCCATCATTTTTTTTCTAAAGCAAATTACCCCGTTTTCGTATTGAAATATGTTCTGTGTGGTGGGCAAAGTAGTAAAAGGACATGGAGGAAGTAAACGAGAAGCCGGGGTAATTTAGGAGGCGGCGTTTCCTGGGTTCTGGAAACCTCTCTGAGCCCAGCATCCCTCTGAGATCGGGATTAGGGAGGCTACAGATCACAGGATACACTCTTCCATAAAATTTTAACCATCCTCATTAGCCAGAAGAAGTCCCCACACATCTGCCCAGCTGCTGGGGTTGTCTGTGCTCCCTCTGAGCTGCCGAAGCAGCGCAGGCAGCACTTCCAGGGGAGGGGGGGAAGCTCCCTCCTCTCCAGGGCAGGGAATTCACACCAGGCTCGGCATCCCTGTCACTCAGCCCCACAGACGTCCGCAGAGTTTACAGCTCCTTGCTTGCAGGTTGCTGCAGTAATTGGTTGAAAAGGGGAAAAAAAACCCAAGCAAACTACCGCTAATAATATAATAAAAGCAAATTCTGGGCAGCACCATAAAAATGGGAGGCAGTTTATGTTTTCTGGGCAAGCAGTCTGTGAGTTTATGGACAAACAGGCCTCTGCCTTCTCTCTCTTACACATATTGGGGATAAGGTTACATTTTATTTGTCGGGAATTTTATGGCAGCAAAGGCCATTCATTAAAGAAAGCAAAAGAGCAGAGAAAAAACAGATGATTGTTACCCAGAAATCCTCATCAGCTCCCCCCCAGTTGTTTATCCTTTAACTTTTTAAAGGAATTTTTAGACAAAGATGCTTTCTTTCCCCTCTGGAGAAGAAAAGGGAGTGGGGGGAAGACGTACAGTTTCACCCAGGCGCCTTTCAGAGCTCTCTGGGCAGCGCCCTGAAAACAACTTTCCCTTTAATGAAGACCTTTCTGGAGCTCTCTTCAATATTCACCAAAAAAAAAAAAAAAATTAAAACTTCACAAGTTCATAAGGACGGATCCCTGGGTAGGACTTTTATTAAGTCTTTTCTATTTACTTCCTACCTAGATAAGATCTTAATCACAGCCCCCAAATTATCCGCAATGACATTTATCAACTCCAGTCATCTTTTCTTTAGCATGCTCCGCCTGACCAGTCGGCTTTTCTTCCACCCCTTCCTTTCAATGGAAGTTAATTTCGAGTACATGATTTATCTTGCTGGGCTAACAGCACTGAGGCAGCCCACCTTTTCAAAGGGCTGGCCAGGGAGTGAATTATAGCCGAGTTGTCCGGTGATTGCGTTCCGTGGGGAAGGAGAATAGGCAGCCAGTGTGTTGCCCCGATGTGGCGCTGGGACCTTTTCAGCGAGGGAAGAAAAAAAGATTGGGCCTCTGACCGTGGGGCTGACAGGCAGGCGTTATATCAGCAGACAAAGGCTCGAATACCTGAAAGGATCAGAACTCCATGTACTCCGAGATGTGATGTTGTTTACAACACCATACGCTGACCCTATCCCGAATTTACATGATATCGGTGCAGCGCTCCTTTAACCTCTCCTCATTCTTCTTCCTGCATCCTCGCACGGCCATTAGCATAGGGAGAATTAGCCGGGGCCGCATTAAATCCAGCAGCACTTTGAAATCCTTCGCACGCATTCTGCGGCAAGCGCCGCCGCGATGTGTAATTTCCCTGCACGCCCTGGGTATATCCAGGGGCTCTGTTTGGTTTGGCAGTGGGTTTCATTCAGTATCTATTAACATTCAACTTCTATTTGTAAAGGGCATGTACAACCCACTCAAGTACATATTTGGCACAAGCCACAGTCATTTAGTGTTGGTCCAGGAGTACAGCTGGTGCCATCTGGGGCAGGATAATGGGAATCTTTCACAGAGCTGTGTTTTCATACTCCTTGTTCCTTCTCTGCCTCACAGAAATGGGGGCGGTTATGAATATGCTGCATTTCAGAGTTAGGGGCTTGTCCAGAGCCACAGACTCCAACTGCGCGAGGAGGGGATCTCTCCTGCAGCCTGGGAGGTGCCATTTCAAACGGGCACCCCAAATCTGCAGAGCCCTGGCTACCAGCGGCTAAACAGCACGAAAACCCCGCGGATTTGCAAGCGCGAGGAAGATTTCCAGCACTTTCTGGTTTAATTCCAGAAAATGAGGCATTTCCTTGCTGATAATTCCGCTTTCCCTACCAACAGGGCTGGGGAATTGAGAAGCTGGGGCTTGCCTGAGGAAGACGGAGAGGATTTCTCCAACATAACAGAAGATTCTGCAGGGTTTTAGTGCCAAAGCCTCAGCTGGTTCTTAACACACATCACTGCCCGAGTCGGCGGTGAAAGGAAATTTTGTACACACAGAAATCACTTGACACTATTGAAAAACCTGGGGCCAGAGGACTCGCAGGGTTCTGCATCCACCGGGCTGTTTATTTTCCTGCTCAGGGAGTTATTCGAGACAGGACCCTGCGCGACTCCGGCGTTGACTTGGAAGAAATAAAAGCCCTCCACATTCCAGCTGGTTCATCCACTCCCACCCTCCCTGGAACAGCGGCCTGCAGAGCAGGGACAGCCAGCCCCAGACCTGCCTGGGACCCTCAGCTTGGTGTCCCAACCCTTGGAGCCAGGTTCTGCTCCTGAACTGGACCCACACACGATGGGGATGAACCTCCACAGCAACTCTGAAAGGCAGAGGAGCAGCTGCAGCCACAAGAAATACACAAATCCGCTGAGGAAACTGTTCTTAGCATCGAATTATATTTGATATAAATTTACAGGGGTGGAATACTAAGAAATAATTACATTTCTGGGCAGTACCAAAGCAGAGATCCTTTCTCAAAAGAGATTTTAAAGCCATATCCCTACTGGTTTTTTTTTTTTTAATGCCATCTCCCTGTAACCCCTGTACCCTAAAAAGCCAAGAGAACAGGAGCCATCCTCCACCATGACCGCCTGATCATGCCAAGCAAGGTCATGCCTGCTTTACTCTTCTCTTTTAATTAGGCAGAATTTGTTTGCTCAGTGGATTCTCCATGGAAAGACGCACATTTCAGTTTGGGGTTTTTTGGGATTTCAGGGGTGGGTGGTATCACTTTGACGAGACCGATGCCATTTTGGAAGGTCCGCGGCAGATTTGCCGTGAGGGCAGCGCTCAGAATTTGCCACACAAACCCGCCCAGCCTCCAAAACCCAGCGCTGCCCTGCTCGTCACCAACGCCAAACACAGGCAGCACCTCCCAGACGTTCCCATTTCCCAGCAGGATTTTTTAAATGCTTCTCCCCACTGCCCACGTCGCTGCAGCCTTTGTTGTGCTCCCGTGGAAAGCAGGGAATTCAGCAGCTGCATTCCTCCCACTGCCACCACCACGCCCCAGCTCGTGCCCGGCCGACGGAGACTCTGCAAAGTGGGGATTTTGCTTCTTTCTGATTCTGCTCAAACGCCTGAAATCACATTCAGTGGATAAAAACTTTCTGATTTTTCTTTTTTCCCCCCTGAATTGTGATTTCCCCCCAGCTGTCCCACATCACGGGGCTGCAGCTGTTAGAGCTGACCCAGAGCAGAGCTGCTCCATAATAATTCTCCATCGGAGCTGGCCTGGGAGCAGTGGGGCATTTCTGGGGGTTCTTTCACTCTCAGCTTGCAGCAGGAGCAGCTTCCCAAGGAGAGCTGAAACGTGAGCTCCATTATTCTGCACGGTGTCATATCTGTCCTGCAACTGGTGAGCACACAGAAACTGAACACGAATTCTTGGGGATGGTTTTACCTCCAAATAGAAAATTAAGTTCTGTTGCAGCAGGCACAAAATACCCAAATGCTGCTCTACCTGCCAAGAGAGTCGTTAACATGGAAAAACAAGGGCTAAAGAGGCAGAATGCAAAACATTTGTGAAAATTATCAGTACTAAAGATAGATTGATAACATAATTAAGTGTTCCACTAGAGAAAAGTGAGTTGATAACCAAAATAAACATTCATCCCTTAGTCAGCTTTTATTGGGTGTGGATATTTAGGTTCTCCAGTAGCCATTGATAAGGGAATGATGAAATCACTGAGCTCCTACTGCGTTATTAAAAGATGTCCAGCTTCTTGAAACTTTGCAAATCCCAAAATAACAACTGAAGAAGTCATCACATGCAAACAAAAAATATTTTCAGGTTTTGCTGATGCAAAGTTTGTCAACATTTTATGAAGAGGAAGAGAATTGGGAATGAAACTGCATTTCTATTCTACAGATGAACACAACCCCAGAATCCCAGAATCTGTGAGTTGGGAAAAGTCCTCCAAGACCATCCAGTCCAGCCTGTGCCCCGTCCCCACCTTGTCCCCAGCCCAGGGCACCGAGTGCCACCTCCAGCCCTTCCCTGGACACCTCCAGGGATGGGCACTCCAAACCTCCCTGGGCAGCCCTGCCAAGGCCTGAGCACCCTTTCCATGCAGAAATTCCTCCTGAATGAAAGGTGAGGAAAGTCACTGTTGCTAACAAGATAAACAGTTATTTGGCAAAGTTCAAACCGTGTGTACCAACACCTGAGCGTAAAATTTGCTCTCATTTAAATGGAGACCATCTCACAGCAAACTCATGACATGAATTGTAAAAGCAGCTCCTATTTTTACTGAAAACTCCGTGACCTGTGGTTCTCTCAAAGCACATCCAAGAGGGAAACAGTGTTCTGTTGGAGACAGAGTGCTCTGCTCTCATTATTCGTACCCTTGGATTTCAACAATGCAAGAATAAATTGCAGAGGTGAAGAGGGGGAAAATAATTAGGAGTGCAACAAAATGCACGAGCACATTAAGGTGTTAAAAAGGTTGGAGGTGTGAAACCCAAAAATAAACATTCTGCTTAATATCTCAAGGTAATGTTTTGATGTGTGCTAAGCGAATCAATATTTGAAATCGTGGTAGGAGCTTGCATTTCCAGCTGGTGCAAAGGCACAAAAATGGAACAGATTGTATTTAGGGCAAAGCCTACCACTGCAGGCTCTGCAACAGCACAAGTTTGCATTTAGTGGCACATAAATGGTGTTATTCTTTGTTGACATTAGGATTAACTTTGTGGATTGACACTAAGGAACTGTAAAAAGGGTTTTAAAACCTCCTCACTTTTGTGATCTCTCCTTAACCACAGCAGCTACTGTAAGCTACCCTGGCTGCCTGTAAAGACAACTGGATTTTGAGGGGGGTTTAAGCAGGATCCTCCCAGGCATGCTCCAGTTTGGGAAGTGCCATTGCAAGGGCTGCTGGAATGGACCTGCTGGGACTTTCCCTCATCTCTACTATTAGAATTAGAAAACTTCCAAAAAAACCCCTGAAAACCCACCACATGCCTTTCCAAGAGCAATCAACCTGCTGTTCTTGTTCTCCCTGGACTGGAGGTCACCACGAGGACCAGCAGCAAACAAAACATTTTGTGAGGGGAAAAAAATGAAAGTAAACCAAGAGAACAGCTGATGGAATCCCCCAGTGAGTCTCAGTTTAGCTTCTCTCTCACCAGAGTTAGTCCTGAAGCTCACAGGACATTCCTGTGACTTCCCAGCAGCCAACCCTGCCTAAATCTGGTGCCATCCCCAGCTGTAGAAAACCCCTCCATCCTCAAACAAGAAACACCACAGCTCCACATTGGAATGGTTGGATGGAGTACGGCTGTCAGGAGCAAAAACAGCATCCAGGGAAAGACCCTGAATGTGTTGTCCCAGAAAAAACAACAGGAGACTTTGTAAAACCATGGGACAGGTGGAGGGCAGTGCCCAACGGGACAAGCATCCTTGATTTCGGTGTGTTTCAGGAATGCAGGAAGCTCAGTTTCCTTCAGAATGTGTCCTTTGTGCCCCGGCATAATTTATTCACTCATCCAACTTCCAAAGAGCTAAACGGAGCTGAACCGAGCCAGGCCTGCTTTCGTCTGAAACAGCAAAACTTCCATGCTTAACTCAGCTTAAATGGTGCCTCAGTTAAAAAAAAAAAAAAAAACAAACAAAAAACCCCAAAACAACAACAAAACTTTGATTAGACCAAGTTAGGGCAAATTCCCCCTCCCTGTGAGGGTGGTGACGCCCTGGCACAGGGTGCCCAGAGGAGCTGTGGCTGCCCCATCCCTGGAAGTGTCCAAGGCCAGGCTGGATGGGGCTGGGAGCAATCTGGGCTCCCGGAAGGTGTGAAAGTTGTCCCTGCCCATGGCAGGGCTGGAATGAGACGATCTTTAAGGTCCCTTCCCACCCAAACCATCCCAGGATTCTGTGATTCCAAGGGGAGGGGAGGGGGAGAGAGCTCAGCCAAGGCGCCAAGGTCCAGCCACGCTCAGGCTGGGAGGACCCAGCCTGCTGTGTGACAAACCCGAGCCTGCGACAGCCCCCAGTGACACTTGAAGGTCACCACCAGCACCAGCAGATGCCAGCCTGAGGCTGAGGCGTTCCAGGGAGCCAAATTCCAAGGCAGCCGAGCCTCTGTATTGAGGGCCCGTGGCTCTGTCCCCACACAGGGCCGGCCCCGCCGCCGTGGAGGAGGTCCATCCTCATGGCCAATCTGACAAATGCCTTATGATTACTATTATTATTTTTTTTTTTTTTTAAGTGGGCCTGTTCTCTCTGGGTCACTTTGCTCCAGCCTGCCCAACCCTGGTAATAATGAGCCGAGGCTGGTTAAGCAGCTAATTAGCATGCCGTTTGTTAGACGAGTTAAGAACGTAATTATTGTGAGTAGGCAGAGCCTGCCGATGGAATGCATTTTGAAGGTTACCATAGGAATCCTTCCTCGCTCTATTCATTCCCAGTGTAATACTAATCACTATCATAAGGAAAGGATTGCTTGGATATAGACTGTAGGTTAACATCTGATTAGATTGCCAGGGAACAAAGCCATGCAGGCACTTTGTTTGTTAACCCTTTGGGGGCCTGCCCAAGTGTCCTGACCTGTGGGAAGAGCTCCCTGCTGCTGGGTGCCCTCCCCTGGCCTGTTTGGAGTCCCAGCTGCAGCGCTCAGGGCCGGGGTGGAGGAGGGCAGGCTGAGCGCTGCCTCCAAACGGGCTGGAATTAGGGAGGGGTTCACCAGAACAGGCACAGAAAGCCCATCCTTCCCTGCTTCTGTCCCTTACAGGTCCCACAAAGAGCCATCCTTCCCTGCTTCTGTCCCTTGTAGATGCCACAAAGAGCCATCCTTCCCTGCTTCTGTCCCTTGTAGGCCCCACAAAGAGCCATCCTTCCCTGCTTCTGTCCCTTGTAGATCCCACAAAGAGCCATCCTTCCCTGCTTCTGTCCCTTGTAGGTCCCCAGGTCCCACAAAGATCCATCCTTCCCTGCTTTTGCCACTTGTAGGTCCCACAAAGAGCCATCCTTCCCTGCTTCTGTCACTTGTAGGTCTGTCGGGGGTAAAGTTGAACTGGGTAATTCCAAGATCTGTTTAAAACGGTAGCTGGGGAAAACTAAAGAGCAGAGTTCCAGCATTTTTATTTCTGTGAAAGCCACAGTTCCTCAAGCTTTCAAAACAAACCAAAACCCTGGGCATGGGCTCATCTGAGTGCTGTCACCTCCATCCCACCACCAGCACGCGCCCGCATCCCAGATTATTCCAGGGAGTCCCTGGGCACTCTGCCTTGGACAAGGCGCTGGTGGGACAGGAGCTCTCCGCAGGAGGATCCCAAGGGGCTCCAGCCCCAAACTTCCCCGCCACCGTCCCGGAGCCCCCGGGTGGGCAGCACCCACGGCAGGGCCTGCCCGGGGCCATTCCTGGGGGGCGAGGACCAGCCACAGGCTGGGAACGTGCTCCCTTTTGTCAGGCAGGAAACCCAGGAGCGTCTGTCCTTTGTTCCCCTGCCCCCGAAAGTCTCAGCCGGAGCTCGCAGCTCCGCTCCAAAGAGCCCTGGATGTTCATTAAATCGCCTCTGCACATTTTGCTCCTTTTTTTTTTTTTCTCTTTTTTTTTTTTTTTTTCTCTCCCCCCCTCCAGGCTGCCTACCAAAATCTCCCCGTGGTGTTCCTTAGCTCTTATCCTAAAAGTGCTGCAAGAATGAAGTGGTGAATGCCCCAATCTGAGAGCATTCTGTGGCCAGCCCCTCGCTGTTCGCAGCTCGCTGCCGAGGCCCGGGCCTCGCTGGGAATTCACAATTCATCGGCGACCAAACTCTTTGAATGTTATCAACACATCTTTCCCCTGGCACACGAGAGTGTGACTTATGAGGAGAGGAGCAATTTGTTTCATGAATTTCACCCTTTGTTATTGAAAGCTGCTGGATTTGGCTGTATAAAGACCTGCGCCATTAAGCCGCGGGGCAGAAGCATCCCATGGGCTGACAAGTTTGTTTGCTTGTTATTATTATTTTTTAAATACAAATTACTTTGAAAGTAGCATTGTGGAGGGCTCGGAAGGTGCTCCGGGGAAAGCTTGTGCCGTTTTCCAAAAGATTGGGGAATATGGAGGAAAATGCATGGAGCAGCCAATGACCTCATAGGGAAATATCAGCTGAATTGTAACCAAATTAATGAGTATTATTCGGTGCTTTTACATTGCCCAATCCATCATACCTCTAAACAAGTCTATTTAATAGAAAATATAGATGTATTAAACCAGGAATCTGTCTGGCGAAGGAGCATCGGTGTGAAAAGGCAGTTTGGCATTGACTAAACTGCTCCTTTTTTTGCTTGAAAATGCTGTCTGCTCAAATGAGGGGCTTGGTTTGTAAATAAAAGTCTTCAGAGTTAGGGGGGAATTGAAATGAATATTTAAGGTTATTGAAATGATGAAATAATTCATGCTCAAACCCAATCTAGAGTGTTTAGAACAGGGGGATTCTGAGGGAGCCAGAGCGGGGTTGAGCCCTGAGCTCTGTCCCGAAGCTCCAATTCCCTTGGCCAACGTTGGCCAGCCCTGCACAGGTGAGCAGCAGGTGAAAAACTGCACCAAGGCACTAATTCCAGCTCCAGGAATGTCCTCCCAAACCTTTTTGCATTCATGAATTAACACGAGTTTTGTGGAAGAAAAACTCTGGGTTTTCCTTGAGAACTGAGTCAATTTTAGGCAGTAAATAAATTGTATTACCTGAGATAGCAAGGAGCTAGATCAGTTCTTTCATGGGAAGTTTGGAGAAAGTTTTGTTTGTATTATTCCAGATATGAAGAGAAAACCCTCAAAACATTTTTCTGACCATTTATTTTCTCAAGTTTGCATACTGGAATAAGAAGCCAGGAAGCTCAGAGAAATATCTCAACCCAGCTCCCCCAGATTACCAGAACCAACAAGAAATAGAGGGGGGGGAAAGAAAAAAAGTGTTCTTTGGGAACGATTGTTCTCCAGGCAGTTCTTTCACTCCATTTTTGGCTAATTAAATTAATCTGGTAAGCAGGTGTAAACCCGCTTGTTTGGGTGGCTAAAAGGAGAGATTGGCGGTATTTGCACAGTGAGAGATTTGTACGGGGGAGCATTAAACCCTATCAACAAGAGGAAACTCCACTCAGGATGCAGAAAATCCTGTTTAGCACTTCCCAAATTGCACCAAGGCCGCCTCTAATCCAGCAGCCCAGCGCCGAGGTGAGCTTTAGCCGTCTGCAGGGCTGTGTTGGGCATGTTTCACTCGGTTCATGTTTTGTGCGGTGAACTGAAACAGAAATACTGCTGGCACTTGCATTGTGAATGCCCAGCCAGCAGCACCCCCAGCTTTGATTCGGGACCAGTTCAAGACCGAGCTTTTATTGCAAGAAGAAACTTCTTCCACGTGCATTTATTGTGCAGAAATAGAAGCCAACCGTCCTGCCAATAAACACAGCATCACACAGCCCAGCCATCACCAGAGGCACAGAAAGAGTTAATAAAAAAGAATAAATTTCAGTCAGAGAGCGGAAAAAAATAAAAGTAGCATCAGTGAAGAGGGAGAATTCAGTCTCACCTCCATAGTTATGATGGTATTACCCTCAGTCTGCAGATATTAAAGACTGGTTTGGCGCAATTGCTCTGATTTGGCACTAAGGATTAACAGCTAACTTGGAAAAATAAGAGGGTTTTTTGCCCTTTCCCTGGGTCAAAACCATGTTGGAGAAGAATGAGACCATCAGGGGAGTGCAGAGGGAGCTGGACCCAACCTCCAGCCCTCGGGCCCCCACAGACAGAGGAACATCCAACATCCCAAGGTCATTATGGGCCCCTCCTTGCTGCAGCTCAGAGGAGCTGCTTTGAACCCCCCAAAAGAGTGGGACAACATTCATTCCCTCAAGGTGGGATGGCAGAGCCGGCTGGGAATGCTGTGGGGGTGAGCTCGAGGGAGCAGGAGGAGGAGGAGGAG
>WBMY01001227.1:222890-251710 GCA_013397315.1 Donacobius atricapilla
GGAGGAGGAAGGATCAGCTCCACACTCCTGAGAGCAGAGCCTGGGGAAGAACATCCCTGAGGAATGCTCAGCCCGGGCACCCACAGCTGGAAACCCCTGGGTTTGTGCCTTTGGGCTGTCCCCGGGCTCCCTGCCGCTGAGAGAGGCAAGGGACAAGCTCTGCAGGGATTTTTCTCCTGGCATGGAGCTTTCACCAGCTTTGTGTGAGCGGAGTTCCCTGCTCTGAACTCCTCGGGGCCACAGGATTTAATGTTGGGGCTAAAGGCACTCTCCAGTGGCAATTCCAGCAGTTGTGCTCAGCAAAACCTCCCCTAGGTGCTCTGGCAGCACAGAATTCATCCTGTTCCTGTGTTTCCCTGCATTTGAAATGGATTTTCCCTGCATTTTCCCTTGGATTCTGTCCACTCTATGCTCTCCGGGACGCTGCAGGCAGGAGTCACTCAGTGCCCAGGAGACCCAGCCCTTCCAAGGTCCCAGAATCCAAGCTGAATGCTTTTATGGGCGCCTCAGAGGGGGAAAGAAAAATCACCTCAGAGCAGGCTCAATCTATTTTCGAAGGCTGAAAGTTTGTGAGACCCAGCTAGAACTGGGAGCAGCTGTTCCCGTGCCAGGTCTCACAGCCTGGGCAGGAGGGAGGGATGAGGAGAAGACCCCAGGGGTGCACAGGGGGTTCAGAACAAGGCCAGGAGCAGATCCCAGCTGTCCCAAATCCCAGCCCTCCTCGGAAGATGCGGGAGGCTCCGTTTCCTTCCTCAGTCCCTCTGGAATGTGAGGGATGTCACGGGGGCACAGCAGCGGCACTGCCCCTTGCCAGGTGCCAGCCTGAGCTTGGTGAGGAGGTGATGGAAGCAGGAGACACTTCCATGCCCAAAGGAGCAGGAAAGGATTCCACAGCTAAACCTGGCAGGTCCCTGCGGGCTGTGCTGCATTCCCTGGATGGATGGAGGGGTAACAACTCCGTGCACAGCGCAGTGCAAGGGGTTGGAACGAAATCATCTCTAAGGTCCCTTCCTACCCAANGGACAAGAAAACTGTTTATTTAATTTGTAATGAAAAAATCAGAAATTATTCATGAAGGTACCCAAACACATTTTGTCTCATTCTTCTTTTAAAATCCCATTTTGCAATGAAATCCAAGGGAGACTCACAAACCAAAATGTATTCTAATCCTTTTTTTATCTGATGTGATGGTTTCTCTCCGTGATCCCCCCCAAAACCGTGCAGGGTTTTGTTCCTACAAGNCAGGCAGGAGTCACTCAGTGCCCAGGAGACCCAGCCCTTCCAAGGTCCCAGAATCCAAGCTGAATGCTTTTATGGGCGCCTCAGAGGGGGAAAGAAAAATCACCTCAGAGCAGGCTCAATCTATTTTCGAAGGCTGAAAGTTTGTGAGACCCAGCTAGAACTGGGAGCAGCTGTTCCCGTGCCAGGTCTCACAGCCTGGGCAGGAGGGAGGGATGAGGAGAAGACCCCAGGGGTGCACAGGGGGTTCAGAACAAGGCCAGGAGCAGATCCCAGCTGTCCCAAATCCCAGCCCTCCTCGGAAGATGCGTGAGGCTCCGTTTCCTTCCTCAGTCCCTCTGGAATGTGAGGGATGTCACGGGGGCACAGCAGCGGCACTGCCCCTTGCCAGGTGCCCGCCTGAGCTTGGTGAGGAGGTGATGGAAGCAGGAGACACTTCCATGCCCAAAGGAGCAGGAAAGGATTCCACAGCTAAACCTGGCAGGTCCCTGCGGGCTGTGCTGCATTCCCTGGATGGATGGAGGGGTAACAACTCCGTGCACAGCGCAGTGCAAGGGGTTGGAACGAAATCATCTCTAAGGTCCCTTCCTACCCAAACCAGATCCTATAACCCAATTTTTCCCAACAGTGTCCTGAGCTGATTAATGAAATAAAAATTAACCAAATTAAATAAGCCACTCATATCATATTTCAACAGTGTCCTGGGCTGAAATTAATAAAAATTTTTTAAAATTAAATAAGCCAATTATATTTGACCTTTATATTCAACCATCTCTGAGTACAGGCTGCAGGCTGATCTCCACTGCCATGAGATGTTCTCTGTGTGATATTTGGCCACTTCTCCTCACTTTTAGTTTGTTCAGCTCCCTGCTCAGGTCCTGCACAGGAGAGGAGTGAGATGGAGCGAGCGGGCCACAGGCACTGTCGAGCTCTGGCAGCCACAGACCTGTGTGTGACCACAGCCAAGTTCCTTCTCTCTCCACCACGGTTCCTTTTTTTCACCTCTTTCTCCTTAGGTTAAGCTCATGACAGGATTTGTGACCTCCTGGTTTGACAGATCTCGCCCATCTAAGGTCTTTTCAAAGCGCTGCTTTTTTTTTCCCTGAGCATCTCCACAGCACCTGCCTGTCAGGGCAGTGATTTCGGCTGGCACAAACCCCAACATGCACATTTTTATTTCATCTAATTAAGAAACCTCCTTCAAATAATTATTTCCCTTAATTTCTGTGTCATCACTAGAAAAGCAGCACAGTAAACTGATGTTAAATGTCGATTACAACACCAAACCAGAAGTGTGCAGCAATGCCAGAAAAAAGACATCCTCCCTGCCAAAGTTTAAATTAAAAAGAAATAGGTGTTTGCCCTGGTCAGGCTGCAACTCTTCCCTCTGAACTTTGTAAAACTTCATCCCCATGTGGGTTGACTTCTACATTATCTGACATTTCCTCATTAGCTTCTTTCCTTTCTCCCTTTTCCCTGCAAAAAGGCCCTTGAGCCTAACGATGTCAGAAGTCTCTGAAATTTGACAGATCTTACATTTCCAGCTCATTTTCTAATGAGTTTGTACATCAGGACTGATTAGTGTAATAAAGAATTCATGAAGCAAATAAATGTAACACGAAGACATCTCGAAGAGAGGAAAGAAAGAGCAAGTCAAACATGTTGGGAAAAGGTCCGGCGTTTTGAACCTTCATTTAATCGTTCTGACAAAGACACTTCATCAAGGAGCCTTGGCAGGTGTTCGGACTTGGCGCGCAGCAAAACCGGGCTTTGAACTTGGGCAGAACCCATCATCAGCCTAATTTAGGCGGCCCCTTCTCAAGGTGGGGCTTTGCTGAGCATCCCCGAGCTGGGCAGGGGGAGAGGCGCCCTGGGCAGGGCTGGCCCCGAGCCCCCCGAGCCCTCCGGGATCGCATTTCCCAGCCACGGCCGCGGGCAGCTCCTCTCTGTTCGGAAATCCATGGGAAAACTTCCTCCCCTTTTCCTGGGGAGCCCCCTCACCTCCCCAGACCCTCGGGTATTTGGGGTGGTCTCGCAGGGGAAGAGCTCCAGGCTGCCAAGCAGAGGTTTTTCCATTGCTTCCCCATGTTAAAATAAAATGATAAAAATAAAATAAAATAAAATAAAATGCAGCATGTTAATTCCTGGCATCCCGTTCCTGGATTCGCCCACATTTTATTTGCACTTTTTTTTTTTTGTGGTGTTTATGTCACTCTCACTCTGTCACCTTTTCCTCAGCTTCCCACAGAGCTTCACCCCCAACTCCCAGAGCGAAATCAGCTTTGTTCTCCTTCTGCACACCAAGTTTTCAGGGGAGAGCTGGCAAAGCACAGCCACCCAGATGTCCAGACCCTGTGGGAAGGAAACGCCAGCATGTTGTATTTTTATTTACTTTTATCTACAGCATTAAAAATAGACTTTGTTTAAAATAGGAGCAGACTTAATATCTTCGCTGAGGAAACTATACATTTGAGATGTTTACGTGGAAAATGTGCCAGAGGGCTTCTGACCAACTTTAGCTTGGGATCTTTCCCACTCTGGACATGACTTTTGGCATCAGAGGCCTCAGGCTGAGCGGGAATTGCACATTCTCTGATGCTAGAAAGCACAACAAAAATGAATATTAAAGAAGAATGACTCTATTACACACGTCCAGCTGAACGAACATGATGAGAATTTCAGTGTTCAGCTCTGTTTCACCACTGGGCACGGAACGGAGCAGAGCAATCCTGCCCCTTTCCCTCAGGAATGCCTCAGTGTGCTCTGCCCAGTTGTAATCCTGTTCTCCCCATGTCTTTCCCCAAATGGAACATTGTCAGGGCTCCTCAGGAAGCTGCAAGAAGATTCTTTTGAATAGGGACAGTATGGAAAATAGTTCAAAAGAGTCCTTGTCCCACACAGGCCAGATCTGCATGGGAAGTTACTTTTTTGTTCTTCAGAAGAAAGCAAAAACCCACAAGGAGGGGGAAAAAAAAAAAGGAGAAAAAGAAAGGAACCAAAGAAACCTCAAAGAGTTCAAAGAGTGTTTCATCAGCAGCTCAGGCCTCGAGAGCAAGGCCCCCTTTGTCATCCCTGGGTGAGTGACTTCTCCCCTCAACTGGGTGTGCAGGGAGCATCTGATGGGTGGTAACAGCCAGATCCTGGTCCCTCAGCCACTCTGAGGGTCCCTGAGCCACTCTGGGGGTCCCTGATAAACATTGAGGGTCCCTGAGCCCCACTGAGGGTCCTTGATAAACACTGAAGGTCTCTGAGGCACTTTAAGGGTCCCTGAGCCACTCTGAGGATCTCTGAGCCCCACTGAGGGTCCTTGATAAACACTGAAGGTCTCTGAGGCACTTTAAGGGCCCTGAGCCACTCTGAGGGTCTCTGAGCCACTCTGAGGGTCTCTGAGCCACTCTGAGGGTCTCTGAGCCACTCTGAGGGTCTCTGAGCCACTCTGAGGGTCTCTGAGCCACTCTGAGGGTCTCTGAGCCACTCTGAGGGTCTCTGAGCCACTCTGAGGGTCTCTGAGCCACTCTGAGGGTCCCTGAGCCACTCTGGGGGTCCCCTGCCCTTGGCAACCCCCCTGGCTCCTTCCTGTGCCCCTGAGCTGTGGCTGCATCAGATTGATGCCCGGAGCCCCTTTTGGCCAAGCATCCTCTACTTCTGCAATGATTGAACTCTTCTGCTCAAGTGTTCAAGGGGAAGAGTTTCACTATATATGTATATATATATATAAATTCAATCTAAATCGCTTTATCCTTGGAATTACAAAATTTTATCACTTCTGGGGTTTGTTCTGCTAATGTGTTAAACTGATGTCTGTCTTTAAAAATTCTCAGAAAAACTGCAGCATGGAAACTCTCCCCTCTCTGCTCCACTTCTTATTTTCTGTGCCCTTTTGACCCCTTTTGTCCCAGCTACCTTTTTCCCCCTTATTCTCCTTTTGCATCTGATCACACTCTGCATCCTCTTTATTCTTATCTCCCGTCGCTCCAGCTCCTCTCCCTCCCAGTTCTGCAAACCTCAGACCCCCTCCTTTGCCTCCATCCACCTCTTCACCGGACATCCCAGCAGCAGATCCCTTTTTCCTTCGTGGGGCAGCTGCTCTTTGCAAGATTTCCAGGCACAGAGCACCTCGTGTGACTCCCGAAAGGGCAAACACCTCCTGCAGCTCCGTGCAGGCACAGAGGGAAGCGCTGCACAGGCTGCTGGAATCACAGTGCACTTCAATCCCTTTTTTCCCCCCTTTCTTACCCATTTTTAGGGACTTTGCCTGAGCAGCATTGCTCTGGCACAAGGTCACAACCAAGATTTTTTTTTTTTTTTTTTCCCCCTCAGAAACTGGAAAACTCAAGGAAAAACGAGAATTTGGTCAGAAACCTAAACTGGCAACGGGATACTGGGAGAGAGGCTGAGTCCAGACGTTTTGGCACAAGAGATCGTTTGTAACATGGATGATAAAAACAAGATACAATATAATTAGCACAGCCTTGGCGAAGCTCCAGAGTGCTGAGCTAAATAAATGATTCTGTATTTGTTTTAAAGCATCCAGAGCTATTTATACTGTCAGCCCAGCGCCTGAGGGATCGCTCTTTCCTGGAGTCCCTCTCCTCACCACACTGGTGCAATATTGGCCATCTATTTCGCACTGAGCCTTCCAAAACTGAGCCTTCAGTCCTGCTCCTCCCCTGCTTTTGCGCCTCTCACTTGCGCAAAATCACGGAAATCCTCCCCAAAAATGCCCAGGTGAGCCGAGATCTCCTGTCCCAGCTCCCACCCCGGCTCCCACAGACTGAGGGCTCAGCCTGGCAGAGCTGGACAGAGGCTTCCAGCAAGGGCTTTGCTGAGCAAAGACACTTCCCAAGTCTCTTTGTGACCCAAATTGGCCGGGAAAAAACACTGAAGCTTTTTCCATCTCTCCCTCTCCCCACCTTTCCAGTAGCCAAGTGGAAAAGGGAAACTCTGCAGCGTTCATTGAAACAGAAGTTTCCATAAGTTTTCCTGAAGAGTGTCCAACTCCTCACCCGCCTCGAAGACAGGAAAACTTCTTTTCAAGACCTTATTTTTCAACCTCCAAAACTGCTCGGTTTTGGCGGGGAAAATCTTTTAGGGTTGATTCCAAGCACCCCCTGGGTCTCCATCAGCCACCCGGGCCCTGAGGTTGTTCGTCCCTCTCTGGGCTGTGGCAGCTCCTGCAGGTCCCCACCTGCGTGGCACCAAGCCAGGAAAGCTTCCAGGTAATTCCACCACCTCACCACTTCTGTTAACAAACTTCTTGATTTGCACTGACCACATGAAACAGCTTCACCACAGCAGCAGAAACTCTCCTTATCACCCAGGAGAGGGGCTGGGGACACCTTTTTCCCATGGAGGGGAGAGTTGGTGTGAAAGCGGCACTTCTGAGAGGCAGAGCCGGCTGTGGAATCACCAAAAGCTGCCGGGGGCAAAACCCACAAAGGTTGAAGCCTCATCATCCTCATGGGCTGCCCGTGACCTCAACGTGGGCATCGATCCTGTTTAAATCCCAGCAGGACCAAGGCTGCCAGGTGGGTTTAAATCCGGGCTTTGGAACAGTCACGGATGAAACAAAGCCAGGACTTTTCATAAAATTTGCTGCAACGAGGAAAATAGAAATACCTGCACTGCCCTCTGCTTTGATTAGCTGTGATTCCAGCAGGGGCAAAAGGACACTTGTACCTTCTAAAATGTAAAATATTTATGAAAAATAATTCCAACTTGGAGCTTGAAGTCCAAGGTAACAGTGCCTGTGGCCTCACCAAGGGCAAGGCCAAGAGGGGCCGTGCTGCGGTTCTCCAGGGTGACCTCCTGCTCAGCAAGGCTTCCCCAAATGAATTTCCCCCTTCGGTGCACGCAGAGCTGTCAGGAGGCTCCAACCTCAGGGCTCCAATTGTCAGCCACCAGCCTGGGGTGTCTGCAGAATTCTCCGAGCAGGGAAGTGTTGGAGGTTTGAAGAACACGCTCCTGGCAGAGCCAGCAAGGGGAGCTTTCCCTTGCTGGTGTTTATGGGATGTGGGAGCTGCTCTTCCAACCCCTTTTTCCTCAATTCCTACTGTTTTCCTTTTTTTTTTAATAAAGGTGTTGTTGCAGCTTTACCCCACTGACTCCAGTTTTGCTGTAGGCAAGTGCTTCAAGGTGGCATTTCTGTCACCTTTCCACTTTCTCCTCATTAAACTAAGCAGATTAAGCTTCTGGGATAACAAGAAAACTGTTTATTTTGAGGTTTGTAGCTGCATTTTTTTAATTAGAAATTATTCATGAAGGTACCCAAACACATTTTGTCTCATTCTTCTTTTAAAATCCCATTTTGCAACGAATTCCAAGGGAGAATCACAAACTAAAATGTATTCTATTCTTCTTTTTTTTTTTTTTAATGTTATAATGAAATTAAATTTGGAGATACTACAGTAGGGCCCTCCCCACTGCTCCCAGCTGAAAGAGGGAAGGAATTAACTGACTTTAAAATGAAACAGGTTTCTCCTCTGTCTGACTGAAAGTTACAGGATGTTGGTAGTGAACCAATTAAAACACATCTTAAAACGATAAATACAAACCAAATGTACATTATCAGCATGTTCAGCCTTTTGTTTCTTGGTTTTATTTTGTATCAGCTTATTGCAATCAGATGTGTCGGGAAGGAGGGGGAAAATCAAATCATTTTAGGAAATAATAAATAAAGAATTCAGCGGAGGAAACAAAGGAGGGCTGCGTTTGTTCCAACATAAAATAAACCATGTTTCAGAGAGAACACTAAAGGAGAAGCTACAACATTCACAGATCAGTGGAGCTCAGAAATATCTAGAAAATGTGAAAAAATATTTAAAAGTCTGAAGACAGGGACGAGGCTGTGCAGGATCGGGGCACTCCCATTTTGCCTCTTCCCTAAACATCGATTTCCTCAGACACCTCTTGTCCATCTCTGCTGTTTTGTCCCCTGAAATACCTCGAGACCCACACAATGTCCCTGTTCAAGCCAGGATTCAGCCTCTACTGCACCAAGAATCCTGGAATCACCGAGGGTGGAAAATCCATCCAAGGCCATCAGGTCCAGCCTCTGCCCAATCCCCACCTTGTCCCCAGCTCAGGGCACTGAGTGCCACCTCCAATCTTTCCTTGGGGACTCCAGACCTCCCTCTCCAATTCCTGGCAACCCTTACCATGAAGAAATGCTCGCTGAATTTATTCTGCCATTTCTTTTCACTCACGAACTGTTACAGATTAGTTCTGGGTGAAAATTGCCATTTCTCTGAAGCAGCAGAGTTTTCTGCAGTTGCAGTGAATGGAATTAAGGCTTTGTGTATAAATATACAGAAAAATACACTCACTTCAGGAGTTTACTCTTTGCACAGTAAAATAAATGTAAACTTCAAAAGTGAATATATTTCACTTTTCACAAGCCCCAGAAAATCTGGGGTTTTTTTTTTTCCCTCACATTTCCCCCCACCCCAGCTTTTACTTTCCCAAGACAGGATTTTTTTCCTCTGTTGATCTGTTCCCAACCCCACACATCGAGTGGATCCTTCTTAATGAAAGACTGCAGCAAGTTCGCACAATTTTGCCATTCTTTGGGGCTGCAGGTAAGTAGCTGTGCTTAGGGGAAGGAAGTATTGAAAATCTCCTTTGCTATTCCTCATTTCACGCTTTATAACGTGATACTTACAAATACTTTGGTAGCAGATTAAGCTCCAGAGAAATGAAAACATTTCAGAAAGAGCACAAAGCCTGCGAGTGTCCAAATGAGGGAGCAGAAACTCGGCTTTAAGCTGCAGGAGGGGGTTTATGGGATGTAGTGCCATGTGCCATACAATACAAGATAAACATCTGTTGTTATTTCAGCAAACCTAAATCAGATGTTCAGCTTTTTCTTCAGGGGGAGAGTGGCACAAAGAGAGATTTTATGATTTTTTTTTTCCCCCTTCTCTCTTTACTAAGGTGGCTGTTCCTGTGCCAGGAAGAGCAGGAGAAGATTCTGGAGGGGACTTAAACACCCTTAAAGTAATCCAGAGGTGATAAAGGGACCTTTTGTCGCCTCCATTGTGCCAGAGACCTTCAACCTTGGATCTCTGCCCAGGAAGATATTTATTAATAAGGCCAATAGAGCCAGGGAGGAGTTGTTCCATTCACACACTGAGGAACAAACGCAAAACTGGGTGAATCAAAGTTCTCAGGCTGAGAACGTTGGGATTTCTCGTCCTGGAGAGGAGGAAGTTGTCTGGAGACCTTCAGAGCACCTTCCAGGGCCTGAAGGGGCCACAGGGAAGCCAGAAAGGAGCTGTGCATCAGGAACTAGAGAGACAGGAGCAGGAGGAATGGATTCAAGCTGAGAGAGGAAGCTTAGGTGGATATTGGGAGGGAATTCCTCCCTGTGAGGGCAGACAGGCCCTGGCACAAGTGCCCAGAGCAGCTGTGGCTGCCCCTGGATCCCTGGCAGTGCCCAAGGCCAGGTTGGACAGGGTTTGGAGCAGCCTGGGACAGGGGAAGGTGTCCCTGCCCGTGTCATGGGCGTTGGAAGGAGATGAGCTTTAACATCCCCTCCAGCCCAAACCAGCCTGTGATTCCATGGTTCCAGGAATCCAGTGGAAAGATCTTCACAGTTCCTGATGGGCTTTGGGTTAAACCTTCCAAAACTCCAAGAGCTGCTCTGGGACCCTGAGTGGATGAAGGGAAATACTCTGAACCCTGTGGTCACCTCAAGGCATCACGAATTTCCTGCTCAAGGAGCAGCTCTGGCTTTGCTCCCTGCCCCAGCCTGTTCCCATCCTGATCCTCCATGAGAAATCAGCCCTCCACTTCCCAGGTGGAAGCTGCCCAGATCCTGAACTGGGTGGCACCGGGCTGTGCCCTGCACTGGGGCGGTTCTGGCAGAGCTTTCAGAGCTGGGAATTGCCGGAGCTCCATCCCAGAGGGGAGTGCCCGAGGTGTGGGGCACCCCCTGCAGCCCTGGAGGGGACAGTCCCGCTGTCCCAGGGCCACCTGAAGGCTCCAGCAGCCTAAAGGAGGTCACACACTCAATTCAAACCTCTCTTCTGCTGATTTACCTCGGTGGCTCCCTGTCAGCACCACCCTTGGATGAAACAACACCAAATAACCCAGGTTTAAATGCGATATTCCACAATTCAAACTGTGCAGGGCCAGTCTGAATTGCTTGACAGCTTGTCCCCTTCCCTCGTTACACAAGGAGGCACAGCCCAGTCAATATTCCAGGCTGGCTCTGGTTTGGAGTGGTTAAAAGGGCCCAGAAATCCCAGACAGCAGCAGCAGCAGCTGGAGCTCAGCTCCAGCCTCGGGCTAAAGCTGCCAGGGGTGGTGCTGGCCACAGGAGGGCCTGGAAAAGCGGGGGGATTGTCAGGTGGGGTCCCAGGAGCTCTCCCCACACAGCAATTCCTGGCAAATAAAGCACGGACCCAACGCAGAACTTGGAATTCCGTGCCCCACTCCAGATGTGTTTCTGTTCAGCTTTTAATTCGGAAATTTTGGGGCACACAGCGGTTTAACAATGCACTTTTAATGACCTAACATGCATAAATATATATATACACACCTTTTGTTTCATTTTTATTTACCTTAGCAGCACACCCAGACCTGCTGCAGGTTTTTACATTATATTTTAATTAGTGTTTTTATAGATGAAAGACAAAGACGCCACTGAGCACAAACACACACATCCACTGTGCTGCATTTCCCAAGGCACACACTTTAATATCCAGAACACCAAGGTTCTCTCCATCAAAATTAATATTCCCTTGCTGGGTGCTGGGTCCATCTGGTAGCTGGGTTTGGGAGCTGTGTGAGGAGGGAACAATGTTTGTTGTTCTTGTCGAAGTAGTTAATGTTTTATAAACTCATGAAACTCCACGGAATTAGGATCACTGGGAAAGGAACCCAAGGCGAGCAGATGTGCCCCTCAACTAATTCATTTTAGGTGGGATGGGGTTTTTTTTGTTGTTGTTGTTTTCTTTCTCTTTAATAGTCTCATATTCAACAGGGAAAATGTGAGAGAAGAGACCGGGACCTTTCCCAAAATGAGTAGGGAGTCCAGCCCTCCTCAGCATTCTGTGCTGATTATTCACCTCCACCTGTGAATGGAATTTCCTATGGATTTTTGGGCTGGAAACCTTTCCATGACCAGAGGGACCGTCCCTGACTCTGAGTGAGGGTGACCGAGGTGCCACGTCCCAAACCCAGTGCTGAAGGTGTTCAGAGCCATTTTAGGGATGCAGCACCTGGAAAAGCTGCTGGAATCAGGGGGGGATTCAACATGGAAACAACTGAGGCAAAACCCCCACGTCCACCCAAAATACCTCATTAATGCCTCACTGCCCAGCACCCCTGAGGGGTCTCTGCTTCCCCATCCTCCCCCAGCTCTGACAGCATCATCCCACACCCCGTTAGGGCTGGGAAAGCCTGGGAGAAGGAAGGAGAAGGAAGGAGAAGGAAGGAGAAGGAAGGAGAAGGAAGCACAGACACTTCTCAAAGGCAAACTGTGGTTGGTGTTTCCTCCAGGCTCCGAGTCTCCATCCTTTAATCCCGTGCAACATTTATGGAACATTCCTTCCCTCCTCCTCTGGAGCAAGTGCAAATACGAGTTTGGCAAAGAGGAACTGCCCACAAGGAAGGAACTCCTCGGAGCAGTTGCACCAGAACTTGAGCTAAACCATAACATCACACGTCTGAATAATGCCGTGAAAAATATATAAAACCTGTTATGGCATTAAAAGTTTAAACCCCATAAATCTTCAGCGCGCTATTTACTGGGCTGAGAAGGTGACAGAAACAACATTCTGAAGTGGAATGGGAGAAGAGAAGAAAATGGAGCGTGGGGAGCAGGGGGAGCGCCCGGGACATGGCCAAAACCACTGGAACAGGCAGGGCTGGGGCTGGCAGAGTGACCCTGAGCTCTGTGCACACACCCCCCACAGCAAACTGCTTCATTAATGCCCTGGAAAAAGGGATTTACCAAAATAGATGGGAATTCCGAAGGGGAAAAAAAAAGTCAGGTCAGGATTAGTAGGGAAGGAAACATGGAACAAGTAAAATTCACTTCTCGGAAGATGCCATTGAGAGCTCTCATTCATTTCATCCTCCTGATTCTCCCACTGGCTGGGAGTGGATGATTCTACAGAAAACAGGGATTAAACTTGCCAGCTACAAGGTTTGCTCCAGCATTTGCCAAATTTCAATACAAACTGGAAGTTCAAGTGGAAATAAACCCCCACATTTTGTCAGTTTTCAAGCTGGAGCTTTGCTGTCGCATCAGTCTGGTCTGAGCTGCTTCCCACAGACACAATCTCTGAGTTGTGGCTCTCAGCTTTGTGTTACAGCTCAAAAAATAGAATATTTCAGTAGTTACTGTGACAAAGATTTAAACAACCCACTGCAACCTGTCAGCCCAAACCGTGGGGAAGTGATCTGGGGGTTCCAGCTGGAGCCTATCCCTCATTCAAACCAACTTTCTTTCACTTATAATTGAGAACAAATTCCATTTTCATCTGTGACAGAACTTTTTGAGCCTTTGTAGCTTCCAGTCAGCTCATTAACATTACTTAGACATCGGTTTTATAGTTGAATTATACCATGTTTATACTGTGGAATTCCATTACTTAATTGCTTCACTACTGGAAATTTCAGTGGGGTTCTCATTTTTCGCATAAATCTCGAGAATAAACATGTTTCTGTATTTCTCTTACTTAATTAAGTGCATGTTTCATAAAAAAAAAAAAATAGCCAACATAGACAAATTAGGCAAAGAATCATTTGTTTAATCAAAGGGGGAACTCGCGCCGCAAGTGAAGGGGGAAACTCCCGAAGCTTTGGCTTTTGCTTCTGGTGAGTGCTGAGGGCTCAGACTCCTCCAAATTATCCAAATGTGTTCATCCTACAGAAAATCTGTGCTGGGAATCACTCCCACAGGGCTCTTGCAGCAAAGGAAAAAATTGGGAAGCAGGTCCCTGTGGAATACCGAGGCTGGGCTGAACCCAGCGTGGCTCCGGGGATGGAGGGAAAGGAGCTGTGCCAACCCCTCCACCCCACAAGGACAATTAAATCATGGGGTCATTAAAGCTGGAAAAGGCCTCCAAGGTCATGAAGCCCAACCCTTGACCAAACACCAGCCTGCCCACCAAGGCACAGCACATCCCACCCAACATCCTGACATGGAAAACAGTGGCACTCCCTCTCCCCTCTCCCGGGAATTCTGCCCTGGCTTCACCTGGGTTTGGTTTTCTCTGGGTTTTCATCCAGGTAAAGCGCAGAGGATCCCTTTGGATCATGGCAGTGCTGGATTTGCAGGGGGGGTTGTGGTTTTTTTTCTCTGTGTGTAGCCAAGGTTTTAATAAAAATCCCTCAGCAGCACCTCCAGCTCCTTCCCTCTCCCAGTGTGGGAGCAGCAAAGTCACAAAGTCATCCCTGCTCCTTCTTTGAAGGAGAGAAACAAGAAATGAAACCAAGAAACCCCAGGAATAAATGTCTGAATCTTAGGTCCTTAGCAGGATCACTTTTTCTTTTCACAATTTTGCTTCCCTCTCCATGCAGAAGTTTTTTAACTGCTGAATAGGTTTGCAGTTTAACAAGGGATAAAATAATGCCTCAAAATTAATGATGGCTGGAATTAAAGTAATTAACATTTTAACAGCTATTTTCTATGATAGGAGCTAAGGAAAAGAAGAATAAACTTTTTTTAAAAAAAAGATCGATTTGTTGCCAGCAAAGTGTGAAAGATCTCATTTTATCCACGAATTCATTTTAATTCGGATTTCTGTTATTGTGGATCTTTACAGTGTTTAGGTCACGGTACAGGGATAGAACCTGGACTTTTCCTGCAACTGCAAAATGACTCTCAGAGCTCATTTCCCTCGCTAAGAGTTTTGCCTTTTACAGCTGCAAGCTCCCACTAACCCTCCTGTCCCCTCCTGCAAAGCCCGTCAGACACTTGCTATTTATCCCTTGATGCAAAATTCCAGCACTCGGCTCCCAACAACTCCTTTTGCCAGAAGCTGCTCCTACGATGATTGTGGAGATAAAATTCATTCAGAAAAAAAAAAAACCGGTTTAAGATATTCTCTCCTGTTGCCCTTTAGAGGTGGCATCATCTGTCCCCTCTGCCCTCTCCTTCCAGGAGTTTGCCCTGGGACACAGCTCTCTGTGTTTAAGACCCAAAAATACTGAAAGATCCTCTCTGGGGCAGCCTTTTACTGGAATATTTTAGGAATTATCAGCTGGCAGCAGCAGCAAAACTCCATGGGAGCATCAGGACTCTGCGTCAGCCCCTCACTGCTGAAACACAGCCAGGCCTGTACTTCCCAAATGAAATCTGCCTGCACAGCCACGGCCTCTCCCACTCTCAGCACTCAGAGCATTCACAGCCACCACTTCATCACATCTGAAGGCTGGGCTAAATAATAATCAATAATTTATCAATATTTTTAATACGACGTCGTGGGCTCTGGTTGAGACATCTGGGGTGTTATAAATGATGTCCCTGTGACACCAGGGGAAGGTTTGTCCGCAGCAGTGACCTCTGGCAGAGCCATCTGCGCCGCCTGCCCCTGAGAGCTGCAGGAAAACACCGCTGCAAAAGCTGCAGTGGGGAAAACGTTTCCACTGGGCAGGTCCGGGTATGGATAAAAATCAAAGGCGTGTTTTTCAAACAGAAAGAAATGAAATTTATGTTAGATAGACAGAAGGAATTGTTGCCTGTGAGGGTGATGGGACCTGGCACAGGGTGCCCAGAGAAGCTGTGGCTGCCCCTGGATCCCCAGAAGTGTCCAAGGAAGCAGCTTGGAGCAGCCTGGGATAGTGGAAAGTGTCCCTGCCCTTGTCAAAGATTTGGAACTAGAAGATCTTTAAGGTTCCTTCCAGCTCAAACCATTCTGATTTTATGGTTTTTGAGCTTCACTTTGATCTGAGTTCCCCAACTCACATTTCAAACAAACAGTTCGGGGTTCAGATGGGTAGATGCTTCCAAATGCAGCTCACACGTTCCCACTGGTATCTACAACACAAAACCTTCTCTTACATCCAAAACCAAGGGGGATCCCACTGCACAGGGAGTTCTTTGCAGCTGGAAGAGTTTTAGGGCAGGTTATGGGGTTTCTTGACTTTAGAGAGGGGATTAAATGTGTTTGAGAGACGGATTTCATGTTCGGGTTCAGAGGTTTATTAATTCTTATCTATAGTACAGTCTCACAAACTGTGAGCTCTAGCTAAGAAGGTAGAAAATGCCTCCATCTCTAACTCTTTCCAAGGTCTTTTAAGCACAAAATGTCCAGTTATGGAACGACACCTAAATTTTTTTTACTTTTAACCCAATAACCAACTGTGGCCCGCAATGCAGCTTTTTCTACCCAGGAACGAGATACCACCCAAACCCATGAAGAAGAAGGTGAAAAAGAAGGATAAGGCTCCACCCTAAATCTTCCATCTTGCTTAATATATATTACTGCATTCTAAACCCTTAAGCTCTAAGTTTTCCATGCTGTGATATCACCCAATTCCATTCAAATTATACATCCATATTCCCAGTGCTACCACTCAGTTTTGGAACCATGGCCTCAGGTTGAATGCAGTGTCTTCTTGGGGGTCAGTGCCTGCCAGCACAGAAAGCCCAAAATTCTCCGTGCCCAGGGCTCCAAGAGCAGGTCAGCTGGAAGGTGAAGGACATCACTTGGCTGCCCAGGAATGGCTCTTCCCTGGAGCAGCCCCGAACCCAGCTGCACCCAAAGGAGGGAGCCTGGCACCGAGGGCTGTGTTCCCAGCTCCTGGGTTCTGCCCAGCCCTGCGGAGCACGGGGGTCACCTTTGGTTCTTCTGGCAAGGCCCAAAATCTTTCAGGTGCTGGCACAGAGAGGCCTTTTAACCTCATTTCACAGGCAAAGTCCTCTCCCCTGGCAGACAGCTCTGCCCCAGGCCTGAGCCCTCGGGGCGTGAAGCTGCCGGTGGCTTTGGGAGCAAACCCGGCGGCATTATTCCATTTTCCGCCGGAACAAAAGTATTGAGGTCTCTTTGTCAGGGAGAAAGCCGGGCTGGATTCCTTTATCCCCCAGCCCGGTGCGCTCACAATGCCAGACTCTGTCTGGTGGGCCGAGCAGGGGAGCCTCCCGAGAGATCCCCACAGGATTCAGCCCTCTGGTAATGGCCCGCTGGGCCCGAGTGGGAGCAGCAGCCTCCTGCACGCTTCTCTTTGAACGAGGGTCGTCTGTCAGGGGTGGCGAGCAATTTAAAACCGTGGGGAAAGGGAGAGCTGAGGTAGAGAAGAATGATTTCTTATCAAAGCTGCCAATAGAGGAGACCCAGGTGGTCGGGCCGTGGGGGGATCCCGAAGCCTGGAAGGAGCAGATGAGGTTGAGGAACAAACGGGGGCTTTGAGCAGCTCAGGCCAGCCTCGGGAGGGGACAGCCAGCACCTCTGGTGGGGAGGCAGGAGCTGCTGTCCTCCTGGGGGGTGGCAGGGCTGAAATTTCCTCCCAGGAAACACGAGACCCGCAGGTATGAGCGGGCTGCGATCCAGGGGCCGGTCAGAAATTCCACAGAATATTTTGTACACATCCACGAGTGAGAGGTGGGCAAGGGGAAGCCACAGGAACACGCTTAGGCACGGTGGTTAACAGAGCCCTCCAAACCTGCCGGAGCTGATTTTGGGGGGCAGAGGAAGAACACAGAAGATTTTGCAGTGATTTGGGTGATTTTTCAGTTTGTCCCTCATTTTGGGCCCGATCAGAGGTGGGTCACTCCCACCCTCCCAGACCCATCCCCTCCTGTTCCGTTCCTCATCTCAAGTGAAACGGAATTCTCATTTCTCTGTGTTTTTTGTGGGGGTTTTTTGTTTTGGTTTGTTTGTTTGTTTTTTTTTTTTTCTGGGAAGAATAAAAGCAGTTTGTATAAGAAACAAGCCAAGTCGCAGGAATAAAATTGTTCTCAGGCAAGGAAACTCAGCAACTGCTGTCACCAAACGATTGGGGCTTAAAAACATTTAAAAACCTGTTTTAAAGCACTGTCTGTGCACAGGAAACATCCCAGACTTCGGTGAAGACATTGAGAGTCCTTCTAATACCTTGAAGTGTGTGGGGGGGAAGCGTAATCTGTTTTGATAACTCCTGACATTAAACAGTGATAAATAATTAAATCTGTTTAACTGTTTCATTAACTAAAGATAGATGGGGAGAGCTCCACAGATAGAATATAGATCAAAAAGATTGAGGCTGGCTCTAAATTCCCCTGATGTTTTATGACACCATTTGTATTCTGTCACTCACTAGCTTTATGTATAGTCCAAGCTGTGAACTGAATACCCCATTCAGAAAGCCACTCACTCTGCATGTTATTGCAATTTAATATTTTCACACACAGACACATCATTATCTTGGAACCCGACACTGCAAGGAGAATTCAGTAATTTTTCAAGAGTGCTGGTTGTTGGGTTTTTTTTTTTTGTTCTAATGCAAGCACAGAGGCACAAGGATCTAAATGGCCACTCTGCCAATATTTAACCTCTGCATGGATACATCAGCAGGTTGGTACTGGGCTGTTTTGGGAGCTTTTTCTCATTTTAAACGTGTCATATGGTTAAAAGAATTAAAAAGGAAAATTAAGAATCTGCCGCTGCAAACAAGAGTAAAACTCCTTGCAGAGTTATAACTTGTGACTCTGAACTATAAATAGAGATATAAAATATATATATTAACATGGAAGTCCTCCAGGCTGTCTCTTCAGTCTTCAGTTACCAAAACATTGCCTTGGAATGGGATCATTGCACTTATCCTAGGATTCTGAGGGGGCAGCAATACCCATTTCTCGGGGAAATTTGAGAAGAATCGGGCACAGAACTCTACAAATTGCAGATTTAATAATAATAATATTTTAAAAAAACCCCAAAAAAACAACAAGCACATTTAAAATATTTAAAAGCCAAATCACACCAGAGGAACTTCAGCAGTGGAGACAAAGGCAGGGCTGATTTTTTCCACGGAGATAAATCCATCTTACCCCAGCCCCTTGGTTTTTAATCATTAACCAGAGCTACACAGGGACTCAGACAGAAGGAAAAACTCTTTATATGGAAGCACCACGGATGTCCCAAAGATTCCAGGACCTCCAGGACCTGCTCCAAAGTCCTGCAAAGGCCATGGGAAGACCAGCAGGAACCACCAAGGCCCTCAGCAGGTTTGGGGCTCCCAGCAGTGAGATTTTGATGCTGCCCAGGGTAAGCCCAGCCACGGGGAAGGTTCCCTCAAGGCCCTGAGGAGCTGCACGGGGAGAAAGGCAAAATTCCATCCTGGAATTCCCAGTTCCTGCTGTTGAGTTGGACACGAGCCTCAATTTGCCCTGTTGCACCCTCGGGATTTTCACAGCGAGAGAAAAGAGGGCTCGAACCAAAGCAGGGCTCCAGGAATCTCCCACTGTTTCCTTTTCCCCCTTTCATTTACCACAGCTCTGGATTCTGCAGTGAATAACCAGGAATTCTCAGGCAGGGATGGTGGGGAGGGACATTTCTCTGTGCGTTTTCCCCAGCTGTGGGATTGGGGCTGAGCCACTGACCCACCAGAACCTCAGCTCCCCCAGCCCAGCCTGCAGGTCCTTATTGCTGGCCTGAAAAGCCAAATTCCCCAATGTAACACACACGGGACACAAATAGGACACAAATAGAACACAAATAGAGCACAAATCCGCTGGATATCACAGCCACAGGAACACCAAGGAGGACCTGAGTGGAATTAATTCTGTAGCAGGGCTTTCTCTGGTTAATGCCTCCAGACTTATTTCCCAAACTGCTAAGCCATGATACTTAATAACAAAAGCAAACAAAACAAAACAAAACCAAAAACAAACAAACAAACAAACAAAACCCACAAAAAAAATCTGGTGGTTACTGTCCATTGGGTAAAAATAGATTTATAGATGGGTGTTAAACTAAGGCTCCTTCCCCTGATCTACTGCAACAGATACTGCTGTTCCAAAAATCAATATTTAGCTGGGAATTGACTCCTGGGCTCAGGAGAAACTCTCTGGCTGTGGCTGGAGATGGTGTTGGTGACACCAGCCCTGGGGACACTCAGGCTCTCCCCAGAGCCACTCAAAAATGCTTCTTTATCTGAAATGGGACCTAAAAAGCCAAGGCTGAGTTAAGAGAGGAAATGAAAAACACACTTGGAAACATGGAACATCTGCATCATCCACCTGCTGCTCGGAGCAGCTGTGGAGTCCAGCAGGGGTTCCCTGGGGATATTTCACAGGTTGGTGTCTCTTTGCCTCACAGGTGCACCATTTCTTATATAAATAATCATAAAACCCAGACAATAAATTATTTCAGGAAGCACTAGAATCACCTGAAAGGTCTCAACTGCCCAAATATTGTATCTGTGTGGAAAACCAGGAATGTCTGAATGACTGAGGGAGCATCAGTAGCTCCTCAGGCATTTCTTTGAGGACAGCAGTGAAGAGAACTTGGATTTCCTGCAGGCTCACCTGACAAAATCCCTCCCTAATAAACACCATTGGGAGCAGAGGACAAAGGACCAAATTCTATCCTGAACTTTCCCTGGATAAAGACTTGCAGGGAATTCTAGCAGGAAACGTTTAAGAGCTCCCAAAGTAACCAAGATCTGGTTTTATTCTCCTATATGGGATACATGAGCAGAACTGTTGCTGAGCAAAGGGCTTTTCAAAGTTCTCCATGAGGTATCAACTCCTTTTAAATCTGCCTATTGTGCCATGTAGAGATTGAAATTTATTTTATCCCTATGTGATAATTCTGAAATAAAATATATGATCACTTGCAAGTTGTGCAGGTCCTTTATTTCACATTGAGGCAATAAAATATAAAATGAAACCAGTCCTTTTCTATAAACAGAAAAAATAAATGGTGGAGCGATTTTATACTACATGAACTCACAGCACAGCCATTTAAAAATTCATTTACATGATTGAGCCCAAAAGGTCCATTTGCCATGAAATAAAAAATACTAAACACTGTCCTGAAAGCACAGAAAATGCCAGACTACAAGTAAACAAAAGCATTTTTTTTACTAGTGTCTGAGATGGAATGAAGGATTTTAAGCCAAATATGAAACATGCGAAAAAAGGGAAAAATCTGGTGCAGCAAATTCAACAAAATCATCCCAAGGACCTCGGTGGGAGCTGGACCAACACAAAGGTGATTAATGAGACATTGCTGGTCCAGAAATCACAGCGAGTGCATCCCTCCCATCTCACAGACGGAGCAGCTGAGGGTAAATTATTTTTTTAAGCTGGGAAAGTTACTCTGTCAGCTCAGTGAAATGCCAAATTCCTGCTTCTCCTGCGTCCTGGAGCAGGTAATGTTGTTTCAGCGTGCTCCAAGTTGGTTTTGTTGTAATAACAGGGCACAGGAGCTGCCCCCGTTCCTCCACTGCTCCATTCTGCAACTTTTCCGTGTTCAGAGCAAAACTTCGGGTCAAACTTCCTGCATTTCTCTCCAGCCAACAAATCCTGACCCCGAAGAAAGAGAAGAAACACTTCTGCTAGCACAGCCCTGGAGCTGGGGGCCAGTCCTTGCCTGGAGCTGGTCCCAGCCTAATCCTGCGCCTAAACTCAGGTAAAGCTGCTCTGCGACAATCATGACAAAGTCTCTTTTTCCCCCCTCATCCTGCAGTTTTCCGGACACCCCACAGAGCCCAGGCAGCCAAGAGGGAGCTGTGATCCCAATCCCAGCCCTCCGCAGCCACTGGCACCACTCTGTGCCCTCCAGACCCAGGAGAGAAACTGCCCCGAGCTCCTTTAGTCCCCCTGAAGTGATTTCATACCCAGTAGGAAATAAAGCTGATTTTTTTTTTCCTGCCCTGCCGCACCAATAAAACAATAAATTGGTATCACTTCCAACAAGGTGCCGCTGCTGTAAAGTTAAAGATAGGGAAAGAAAATGAACTACTGGTTATGACAGCAGGGGAAGGGAGAAGAAATAAATAAAGCTGAGTGCGTGCAAGGGAGCAGATGGCTCATGTCCAGCGTGGCCCATCCTCTGTGGATTACTCCCCTGGAAAGGAAGTCCTTGCCACTTCAGAAAATAGCAATCTGTCTAAAAAATGCTGAGGTTATAGAATTGATCATTCCTTAAGTTAAGGAGAAAAACCAACCCGAGCCAAACTGCATTTCTGCATCAGATATTGATCTGCGGCCGCTGGAAGCGAACCCCCTTACAGCAGTTCTAGACCCATATTTGTACATTTTGTTATGCACATGCACACAGATCTCCGGGGCCGTGTCCTCAGCTGCTGAAAATTAGGTTCATTGATGTCGATGCTGATTTACATGAGTTGGGGATCTGGCCTCTCATTTTAAAAAGAAATCCTGAGTTTTACCAGTTTAAGCTCAGATCAGGCACGGGTCTGTGCCCTTAGTCATGGGCTAGGTGTCTCCTAAACCAGCCCTGGGTGCTCTCACACAGGGAAAAGATTCATTTTAAAATCAAAAAGAGCAGTTTTGTGGCTGGATTGTGGCATCTGAAAAACGCCCTGGTGGGGTGAGGGGAGTACGGTGTGAACCAAAGCACCAGGATCTGTGTGAGTTTTGGGGTTCAGGTGGGCTGGGCTGGGCTGAACCTCACGGAATCGGGGCTGAGGGCTGATTTTGGGAACACAGAGTGGGGTGGGCACAGCCTCAGCCCTTCCCTCCCACCTCAGAGCCCACAGGAACGCTCAGAGCTGGTTTGGGATGTTCCCTACTGGGTCTCATGGAAAGAAAAGCTGCAGGAGGGGAGGTGCTGGTGGAAATGATGCTGCATTTTTGAATATTCCCCATCTGCACTGCTGATAAAACTGCCCCTTGCACTTGTCCTCCCAAAACTGGAATTACAGCTGGAGCAACACAAATTTGCTTCAAAAAAACCCTGAGTGCTGAGAGTCCATCTCCAAGCCGGGGAGCTTCAGGCAGACAGGAGGGGATTTTCTGCTGGGGAAGCAACCCATGAATCATTCAATAAGGCCTCCACGCGATAATGAATAGCCAACCTTCTCTGGTGGTGATAAGATATTTTAACTGAAAACATCAGGCCATGTTTAAAAAATGATTACAAATTATTTTAACAGTGTATTTGCAGAGGGTTATAAAAACAGCTATAATATTTTTGTCTTGGATTCTAGAATTACCAGGGTGACAGCTAATGCAGTAATGATTTGTTTCAAATGCCAGTGTTTAAGCTGTATAAAGCTGATTTTATACATTTTTCCAGTAGGCCGCATTGTAGTTAATGAAATTAAACACACCAATCGCATTTGTCCCCAGGGGATGAGGAACTGAACACGCCACTGGTTTATTTTTTTATTAAAATAAATTGCAGCCAGCAAGATGGACTAATTGCCTACAGAATTGAAAAAGAAACATTCCATTGATATAATTAAGCCAATTTTCATGGACAAAAATAGTTATAGTGGATATAAAATAAGCAGAGCATTCAGGGCAGTTTGACTTCTCCCCACCCCTCTGTATTTTGTCCAGAACATTAACTATTAAACAAATATGGATCTCGAACGGGCTGACAGCGTTATCTGGTAATGATGGCTAAATTGATCCCAATCGCTGAGGCCAGGGCATTGTGTCTCAGGGCTCTGCTGGGAGAGTTCCCAAGCCAAGAACAACAGAGCAGCAAAAAAAAAACAACCCAAAAAGAACCAAAAAACCAACCCCACCACCTCCCAAACCGGGCCTTAAAGCGAAACACCTGAAAGACGTAAAACTATCGAGGCAAAAATGAATCAGCACCTGGTTTCTCCTGGGCTGACACTTCACCCCCGGTGCCTGGGCAGCCCCTGCTTTGGGGAGGGCCGTGGTCCAGCCAGCCTCACTCCTGTCCCTAATATAATTACAGAAAGGGAATGGTGAAGAGAAGACAAAGTCTTTCCACACCAGCTCGGCGCAGACCAAGATTTACCGTGATGGGAGCATTATTCTGTGGCCTACTGGAAATAATTTGGCTGTCTCAGTCCATTTTCACCTGGCAAATGTCTCCCCAGGAGGAACAGTGGCCTCGTTTGCGGCACAAAAGAGGGTTCAGTGGTACAGAAACCCCCACCTTAATAATTATTTTTTATAAATTTGGGTAAAACACCTCTTTTAGGGCACATGATGAAAGTTCAGTCACCCTCTGAAGAGAGGCTTCCTTTCCTCCCACTGTCCCGCACACCTCTGCACAGAGAAGCACTTAAATCCACGGAAAAGGAGTTCATTTTCCAAACCTATCCACCAAGACATCCCTTGCTGCAGGGAAGTTTCTTCCCAATTACAGAAAAAAAAAAAAACAACCAAACCCAACAAAACCCAAAGATAAAAAATCTCCTAATTCCGGGTATGAGCATTCAGAAGCATGATGCACACCTAGTGCAGGGATGAAAGTCATATTTCATTTTTATGAGCAAAGAAGATGCCATCACTCAGGGAAGGAAGAGGAGGAAGAAATCCTCCTTGGGACAGGGACACTCCGTTACGGATTTGGACGCTGCACAACACAAACCCAACTGCAATAAAAATGAAAATAAACAGCCGTGAGGAGGTAGCGCTGATGCATGAAAATCCATTAGGAAAATAAAAGAAATAATAAGGTCGTAGATCTTTTCCACTCCAACATCCCTGACCTGAAATCCCTCCNCCCCCCCAAAAAAAAAAAAAAAAAAAAAAAAAAAAAAAAAAAAAAAAAAAAAAAAAAAAAGAAAAAATTAAAAACCAGAAGGGTGTATTTAAGATCAGAAGGCCCAGCAGGAATTTTGGAGGGGGATGCCATATCAACAGGCTGTTACCCAGAGTGGAACAAATGTGTTTGCACATCCCCTTCGGACGTGTCCGTGCCCAGCTGCAGGCAGACGCTGCGGACATGCGTTCCCTGATGTGCTGGGCTCTCACCCCTCTGGGCTGAATGACATCTTTCGGGAAATAGGCATGAGAAAATCATTACTCAGCCAAGATTTGGATGTTTCCCGTTCGCGTTCGGAGGCGCACGAGGTTGTCATTTAAATAATCTCTAACCGGGTGGGGGGAAATAAACACCTCCAGGAACAGGGGAGAGCCCGCAAGTTGTGGAAACAAAGCCTGAGCTTGTCCTGGCCCACGGAGGGCACGAACAACCCCAGGTGCCACCAGCCCTGTGCCACAGAAAGGGGCTGGCCTGGAAATGCAGGTTGTTTCTTCCACTAAACGATTTCCCGCAGCAGAAGTTTTAATGCAACAAGAGGGGAGGGGGGAATCGTGATAAACACAGGGAATGTAAATTTTGCAGTTAGAAGGACAAAAGCAGCTCTGAGAAACGTGGATTCTCCTCCCGATCCCGTCCCCAGGAGCGGGCAGGGATCCTGCACAAGTGCCTGCACACACCTCCTCCCTTCCCCAGCCCTGCCGGAGGAGAACAACTCATTCCCCAGCATCCAGGTGGCTCCTGAGCCTCACCTCCGTCATGTTTGCAAACTTCTCAGGCCTTTGTCTTTAAAGCACCGTATTAAATAGCGCGGAGCTTTTATAAAACACATAAGCCGTAATAATCATAGCCATAATCACAATAATAACACTTCTCACTCAACAGGGCCTTTCCTTGCGAGAATCTCCGGCTGCTTTGCCAACACGAGTGAGCGCAGCCGCTCCTGGCCAGGCGATTTCCCTGCGGCACAGGAGATCCCGGCGGCATCCCCTTCAGGGATTGGATTCAGCCCGGCGGGCAGGTGGAAGCCGGCAGAATTCCCGGCTCCTGGAAGCTCCCAGCCGCCCCAGGAGCCGGGGGATCATCCCAGCGATGAATTCCAGCGCTGCCCTGGTGGGAAATGGCAGCTCCTGCCTCGCCTTTTGCCTGCGAGGGAGCGGGGACTGGGCGCGCTTCAGGTGCGCTGCGCTTCATCCCGGCCGGCTCTTCCCCGTCCTGCTCCTCTCGGGGCTCTCTGGTCCCGCTAACCTGCGAGCATCGGCCAGAAGGGCAGTTCTGGGCTCTTCCCGACCTCAGTGTCCTCCCCAGGTATTTTTAATAGCAGCCCTCAGGAAAATGTTGGGTTTATTTTTATCCCCCCCCGGCTCATTAAGGACCTCCTCTGCTCTCCCTGAACTCACACAGCAGCCCCGGCGCAAAGCCTAAAAATAAAGCAGGTTTAGGTGTTCGAGGGAGTTTTATAAAAATACAGATTCGGCCCGATTTCCGCACAGAACATTCTGGTTCGTGACCGTGCAGTAGCTGTGATTTTATTGCGTGTTGTGAGACCTTCGTATGCGCGCTGCCAGCCCGACCGACAAACGCCTCTGCACGGACGCCTCTTGCGCCGGCACGGAGAGGTTTTACAGGGAACGGGAATTCAGCGGCATCGGGAATTCGGCGAATCTGGGCTAAGGTGCCTTTCTCTGAGGCACTTTATAAACTCCCATTTCTGCGCGGGCGCGCCAGAACACACGTGGATGGACACGGCCCGCAACCACATCCGAGCCCCTCGGACACCCACGGGCACCACGGGCCGGCCCCAGCCCCCGCTCCCCGCGTGTCCTGCAGCTCTTTGGCACCTGGGAGCAGCCAGCGCCCCTCGCCAGAGCCCCCGCTCCGTGCCCCCCTCTGCCAGGTCCTGCCCGGGCCAAGCAGAGGACGTGCCCTGCCGTTGTTCCCTCTGTGCCTTTTCCCGAATAACCCACGCGGGACCAGCGGGGGAATTGCTCAATTATATTTGTAAATTTGGCGAGGGGAAAGGGGAAAAAAAAGATATGAGTAAAGTGATCTCAAATCCTCGGCGATTTTTGTTGAGGCGCTAATTACGCATCACCTTAATTAGCGGATCANCTCGGGGCCGGGGCTCTGCGTAGGGACAGGGCAGAGGGAGAGCTTTGGACATGGGGGGAAAAACAAAAAATCAAAACGCCCGAAAGCGCCATCAATTTTCCTCCTCCGTGCGCTGCGGCTTTGGGAGCGTCTGCGGGAGCACAAACGGAGCCGTGCTCCAGCTCCGTGTCCCCTCCTCTCCCTCTCCCTTTTCCCTTCACTGTCTCATCGGCGTTAATCAAAATAAAATTAATAAAATATCAATAAACGGGAAGCCTGTTCTCTGCTCGAAGGCGAAGCCTGAAATCGAAAAACCGGTGCCGGGATGGATTCACAACCATTTTCCTGCCAATCCAGCCTGCCCGGAGGATGCACCAGCGCTGCCTGAAAACTCCGGCCCCAAAGTGTGCCTCGGCCCTATTCCCAACAGTGAAAAGCGAACGGGGCCGCAGAAATATCAGCATTTATTTACAAGCATTTATTTAAGAGCCCTCGGTCCTGCCCAGCCGTGTGCGGCTCGGTGTTGTGTCTGTACTCTGAAATTCAGGGATTTCGAAAGGAAACGAATTCGCCTGAAGCGTGCAGCGCCCGACCCGTGTGTTACCCGCGTCCTCTGCATCCCCTCTCTGCCAGCAGCAGCGAGACCCCCGGCTGCTGCAGGACCTTCTCCCCGCTCACTGAGGTTTTATTTCCCGGCGGAAGGACGAGGCCCTTGGAGCCTCCTACCTGCCCGCGCCGCTGATCCCCTCGGGGGGCACAGCCCGGCCCTGGGGGGATGCGGGGGCAGCGCTCACCTGGGCACCGGCACCCCCGGCGCTGCTGCGCCCCCGCGCACCCTCAGCCAGTCCTCTCTTTTGATTTACGGCCGTTCCTAAAGGCTCCCAGCCCGGCCGGGAGCCGCAGAGCGAGCGAGGAACCGATCGCGGCTCCCGTTCAGCTCCGCTGCCTCCGGTACCTGCCGCTCTCCCGGCGTGAGCGGGACTGGAATCGCCGGGAATCCCGCTCCCACCCCAGCGCACACGCCTTCACCCCCTTTCCCAGGCAGGTAATAGAGCCGAATTCCCAGCGGAGCCTCACATCTGCTTAAAATATTGTCCAATGAAATGAAATTCTCCAGCACAGCGTGTTTTTAAAGCCTCGCACGGCTCGGCGGCCGCGCACCGGGGCCGTGCGGGCTTTCCCAGCGCCCGCAGCCGCTCCCGGAGCTGGAGCAGCCAGGAATGGGAGCTGGGAAGGGACCTGCGGGGTCCCATGCGGTGGGAGAAGTTGTCGCTACCCCGCCGGGGAAAGTACAGCGAGATCCCACACCCGTGTCCGTGTTTAATCTGTTTGGCAAATAAATACTCCTGGGATATTGAAACCTTAGCTCTGGACTACTGTTTTGAACTGTGATCCCTAAAAAATCCTCGGCTGAAACCCCATAAACCGTTGGGCCTTGTGTTGTATTAAACACCTGATTTTAATCAGGGCTCAGCTCCGAGCCGGCGCTTCCAGGCGCGCTCGGGGCCGCAGCTCCGGGAAGGGCTCGCTCCGGGCCGCGGAGCTCGCAGCTCTTCCCGGAGCTCTTGAGATATCCAGGCACCGAGAGCCTTTTCTCCCCTGAGCTGCAGGAGCTCGCTGAGAGCTCTCGGGGGGAGCTGGAGGGTCCCAGCCGCGCTCAAACGCGGCCGGAGCCGCATCGCACTCACCGGGGACACATCTGTAAAAACCCGCACTGAACCCGCCGGGGCACAGCTGCAAAATAAAAAAACCAAAAACGGGGCCTTTTCGACAAGTAAAAAGAGAAGAGAAGGAGAAGCGAGGGAAAAAAAAAAGAAAAAGAAAAAAGAAAGAAAAAAATAAAAGTAAAAGTGAAATATTCCGGCTTATTTAACCATTGAACTTTGCTTTTCCAGCCAAGAGAGCTCTGAAAAGAATTCCTCACTTTAACAATCTAAAACAATAAGTGACGACTTTTTAAAAAGTTATTGTTTGAACGGGGCCGCTTAAAAGGATTATTTATTGGGAAAAAAAATAAAATAAAGTAAATTAAAATCCCTGGATTAATTCAAAGAACTTCCCGAAGAGCGCCCCAGCGATGGGGTGACAATGTTGACCACGTACCGAGTGACCCATCCGGCCCTGAGCAGAGCCGAGGGAGGCGTTCGGGGGACACACGGACACGCTCTGGGGACACACGGACACGCTCTGGGGACAGGGGGACCATCCTGGAGCGCGACGGAAAATGCCGCGACCCCAAGGGCAGCGGCGGGGCCTGGGGCTGCTGCGCCGCGGCCGCGGAACAGCGACGGCGGCCGGAGCTCGGGGCCGGCCACAAAAGCGACTCGGTGGGGAAAAGCGACCCCGGGAGCGGCGCCGGGACCGGGGAAGGGTCCCCCCGCAACGGGGACACTGCGGCTCATCCCGGGGGGCGCCACCGGCCCTGCCCGCTGACCTCGGAAAGGCTCCGAAATCGCGAACTTGAACGACAAAATCCGCCCCGGAGCCCACGTGTGGCAGCGCTGCAGCGCCCGGGACCCCTCGGCAGCCGCGGGGAGCGGCCGGACCCCGAAGGGGTTTGCAGGGGGGGCTGCCCCCCATCACCTGGGGGGATCCCCCCGCCCCACGCCCGGCTCTGAGCGGCCCCAGGTCCCCCCGGGGGGCTCCCGTGGAGACCCACGCGAGGGGAGCGGAGCGGGGCTGCTCGCCCGAGCCTCCTCCGAGCGCTACGAGCGGAGTTTGCGGCGGGGCACGCACTGCGCTGGAACTTCTGCAGCTCCAGAGACTTCGCCCGGAGGCAGAGCGAAACAGAAACTAAATAATGGTAGTAGGAATAATAATAATAATAATAGGAATAATAAT
>WBMY01001227.1:260576-275041 GCA_013397315.1 Donacobius atricapilla
ATATAGAATAATATATATATATATTATATGTTCTCCTGCCCCCGGTGTCGCATCAGCCGCTGAGCCAAAAAGCCTCTGGCACCCAGGACAACAGCGTCCAAGGCAGGAGAGGACAGCTCGGAGCTCAGGGAAGGTGAAAGACAAAATTCACACATCACAGGGATCCATTCCTCTGCTCTGGCTGCTAAACCCCGTCCCTCCTTTCCCCACAATTTCAGTGTTGAGCCGGGCAAGGTTTTGGTTCCATTTGCACGGAGGAGGTGAAAACTCTTGAAGCCACTGCAACGTTTCCTCCCCAGCTCCCTTCTCCCAGGGCAGGGGGACTCTGCTCCCCCCCCAGGAACGAGCAGAGGGTTGAATTGAGAGAGAAACCTTTCTCCACTCCCAAATCCACATTTATTGTGGGGTTTTTTTTACAGGTGGAAGAGCAAACTACTCGTTCCTTTCAGCGATTTGGGTTGGGACAGCAACACTGCCAGAGTTCTGCTCTTTGCATTCAGACACCCCAAGTTCCACGCAGACCCTCCCACACTTCAGGAACACAAAAGTAACGCATCAAACACCTAGCAGGGAGCTCATCACGCTTCTCCACCTCGCTGGTGGCTTTTTAGCCCAGAAATTGGCCAAATGAGAGCCTGTGGCAGCCCCACAGGGATGCCACGACTTCGCTGTGAGGTGCAGCCCCTGATAAGCTCGTCAATGAATAGCTAAAAACCAAGCTCCAGAAGTGTGGTTAGAAAATGAAATGCAAATATATACAAAATAGCCGATGGTTCCTGGGGATATAAATGCCTGCCTACCTCATGAGTGCTATTTTCCAGCCAGCTTTCCAAGCAGAGCAGCCCTTGCGCTCCTGTATCTACAATTGTGCCATTTATAAGCCAGGAGCCCACCTCGCCCAAGCGCTGGTTCCTGCAGTGACTCATGTTCCGCTGGGTTATTCCTGGGAAGATTCGTGCTAAAGCAGAGGAAAGAGCAGAATTTTGGGGAAGGAATGGCCCAGTTGGGAAAGCACCAGACACTCTCACTGTTCCTTGTCAAAAAAAAAAAAAAAGACCTGTAAGCGCTGCTTTGCAGCCTGTGTGAGAGAAAGGCTTCTGCAGTTGGCATTAAAATAAAATATAACACTGACACCTGGGTCAAACAAGAGTCTGGATGAATAATTCTGGCTCAGGTTGCAGATGCTCCTTCCCTGGAAGTGTGCAAGGCCAGGTGGGATGGAGCTCCGAGCAAGCTGGGATAGTGGAAGGTGTCCCTGCCATGCTCATGGAATGGGATGAGCTTTAAGGACCCCTCCAACCCAGACCAGTCTGGGATTCCGCGCCGGTAGAAGGAAATAAAGTTTCTGCATGAAGGATGAAGTGATTTATGAAAGAGTGGCGCAGCAAGCGGCAAACTCAAAGCCAATTTGATAAGAAGGGACATCTCCTTTTATCAGGCCTTCCCCTTAAAATCCTGTTTCATTCATTTACTGCGCTCAGGTTGCCCCCTCTGCTGCTGGGAAAGGAACTTCCAGACTCCCTGGTGGAAGAATACAGGAGTAAAACCTATTACAGGTGGCTTTTATCCTCCCAGCAATAACAAAGCCGTGCGGGATGCTTGGGCAGAGCTGCTGCTTGGAGAACGATCCCCCCAAAAAGCAGAGAGGGCCCAGGCAGGCACACCCCACCCACACAGTCAGCTGCGGGTTTGCTCCCTTGCTACGGGCGAGATGGGGAAATGGTTTCATTTCTCTGAATTATAAAGTCAAACAGAGTGAACTGAGGAGCTCTGTGAAAAATAACGGGTGAGATCATCCATACAATGACTTCAATACCTTGAGGGAACTCCTCTGTCTGACCTGGGGCCGCTCTGGCCGCCACACCCGCACCACAGGGGCTGTCACAGGGGTGGCTTCAGTGACCCAGCGCTCCCCACAGCCCCCATTTCCAGCAGCTTTCCTCCCCAGCCCCGCTCCGGGTTTCCCGGGGCACAGTCTCAGATCCCTCGTTCCATAAAGCCACGGATTCCTCAATAAATGGCTCAAAGAAGAGCAGCCCTCGGCATTCACCGACCCCCAGCCTGCTTGGGGTTGCAAGGGACCTTAAATCTCAACTCATCCCAGCCCTGCCATGGGCAGGGACACCTTCCACCATCCCGGGTTCCTCCAAAGCCTGTCCAACCTGGCCTGGGACACTGCCAGGTGCTTGGGTGCATTGTAGGAGACAGCGCTGCCTGCTATGGGAAACGTATTTTCTATAAAAATATTACTAAAAGCTTTTTAGCTCCTCTCTTGAGCAACCCAGAAAGTGACTCAGTTCGAGATCACAAAGACACGGGACATTTGGAAGGGAAGCTGAGTCATAATCAGTGATTTTGTCACAAAGCTCAGAGGAGGGAAATCCAGGCAGTGAAGCATTTGATTCTGAAGTGTGTCAGCCACTAAAAATGGGCTGGCAGAGCACAACAAGGGTTAAAGGATGACCGGGAAACAGCAAAATGGAAAAATTTCAAAATTTCAGCAAGGGAATAAGCTGCCATTGTCCCCAACTTCTTTTTTAAGTAGTCAAGAGTTGCAGCTTTTCCTGAGCTGACGCTGAGCTCTGTGAAAGCCCTGCCAGCAAAGCAGGTCAGAATTCTGCCCAGTAACCACCCCGTCCTTTAATTTTTACAGATGGACCTGGTCACCACCACCCACCTTCACCAGGAAATGGAAACCATCACTTTCAAGAAAGACACACAAAATTCTTCACTTTATTATGCATAAATAGAAATCAAGATGTGTTGAAACACAACAAACCAATTTAACATTTCCCCCTCCCATTAAACACAAACTGATATGAAATTCTTCATGTTATTACTCCAGTTTTTGGAAAGGCCACAATTCTGACCATTTCTCCATTTATTTTCTCACTGCTCCTACAAGCAGACATTCCGCAAGGAAATTCTGGATGCTTTTATATTAATAAAACTCCCAAATTTATCGTACATCTGGTACAGATCTCTGGGAAATACAACCTTAGGTATATAAACTGTCCCAAAGTCACAGAAGTCAGAGATGATCTATTAAATAACCAAAACCTAACTCATGTCACTCAAGAACAGAATCACAACTCATGAAATTAATCCATGGGTAAATCCAGTATTTGTTTGTCATTCATTCAAGTGGCTGCATTTTAGCAAGGGGAAAAAAAATCTCAATAAAAGAATTTTATTCTGGTAGGATGAGAAAAATGCTAAACATGTTTTTATGGGAGAAACAGAGATAGAGCACTGGCTTGAACACTGAAAATCTCTCATGCCCTGATCTATAAATAAAACTGGTTGGGCTTTTCTTTTGTACTAAATTTAAAGGAAAGTCTTTTCCATGGAGAGTTTTCTTTAAAGCAGACTCTGCCCCAGAAGGACTTTAACGATGGTGTTTCCAACAAGCAGCATGAATGAATTAAACAATAAATGCAGGCAGAGAGCAGCTGTGTGTTTCTTTAACAGAAGCAGATGAATGTGCAGCTCAAACACGGCTGGCTTCTCCAGCAAGGACAACTCCTGATGGTTTGCAACCAGTTCTCCTCCACCCTGTCCTCCAGGACCTTGGCTCGGGTGCCATTTCCTCTCCAGAGTCATAAAAAGCTTCCAGGTTGGTGCCAGTGGCCATCAAGCAGAAATTCCAGATTTTGTTGCACACACAAGACGAAGTGACTCTGCTTTTCTGTGAGTTACCCACAGGGAAAAAGGGAGCAAAGGCACTTGGCTGTCCTCGGCAGCTCCGTCAGCATCACAGAGCACCCAGGGCCTCTCTGCTGGTCTGGGCACAGCCTCTTCCCTTCCCCTGGAGGGAATTCCGGGAAATCACCAAGGCCTCCCTCTGCTCCTCCTCCCAGGGCTCTCCCCAGATCCTTCCTGGAGCCACAAGTTCCAAAATCACCCCCTCAGAGAGCCTCCAGCAGCGTCAGCAGCGACCCCGTGGCACAAAACCTCTGTCTCTGGGGCACTCAGGGGACACTGGGGCACTGCAGGAGAACCTGCCGGGCTTCCCCATGCTCGTCAGCCTGGCACTAATTATTATATGCTACAATAGCAGCCACTAATTACTGTCACCTGACTTTTCAGACACTGTCACCTTCATTTCCTGACCAAAACGGTGCCCGAAACTGCTGCCCGTGCACCACGTTTCACCCCAAAGCCGAGAGCATTCCTGCGGTGATCCGGGTTTCCCAAATCGCTTTCCGTGTCTGTTCTGGAGTTCCACTTGCTCCCACTTTTCCTTCAGTTTTGTTTTTTTTTTCCAGTCCAGGCAATTTGTGTCCTTCACTATTTCTGGGAAGCAAATGGGTTTTCTTTTCCTTTCAAGGGCTGCACCTGCTCTTTCCTTCTTCCTCTGCAGAGGAATTTGAAATTCCTTCTTCCTCCTGACACGGAGGAATTTGGGGTCCACCCCAGGTCCCAGCAAACCTGTGGCAGATGAAGGAATGTGAACCAAACCTGTCCCCCAACCCATCCCAGCCTGACCTCAGGGCTAGCAGAGCAGGGACTCTAAAACTCCTAATTTTTGTTTAAACACAGCAAAACCCCACAAACATTGCAAAGGTTCCTGCCAGCACCACCCCGGCCTTTGCTGGTGCTCATCACCCACAGGTGATTTCCTCAGCGTGAACTTCAGAGGTGCGGTGCAGATGCACAAAGCAGGGACGTAAATCAAGATTTTGGTGTGAGAACTCTGATTCTCTTCCCTGGAGACGTGAACCTTCTGTTCAGCACCCCACAGCAATTCTCAGAGGGGATGGGGAGCCCCCAGCTCAGAGAGGGTGCAGGGAGGAGTGAACGGGCAGAAAACTTCCCCTGACAAAGAAAAGACCAAGGAAAAAATCCTCTCGGTGTCCAGGGCAGCACCACGCGTGGTTACTGCTCCACCTGGGGCAGCTCCTTTGTCCATGCAGACGATTTCTCCATGGATTTGTTGATGGTTGAGAAGCAGGAGAGAAAAATTGTGCCTGAGAAACCTGGGATGGTGGGGGGGAATGAGGTGGTCTTTACGCTCCTTTTCAACCCAAACCATTCCATGAGTCCCCGGCTCTCCAAGCACACGGATTGACTGGAGAGATCCCTGTTGTGTGTCCTGGGAAACTGAGATTTATTCCATGACGGAGAGAGGAAAACTCCACGTGTTGGGACCCTCAGCTCACCAAGACTAAAGACAGACAATTATTGGATTTTAGCTGGGCTGCCCATGATCCTGGGGATGTGGAAAGCTCATCCTGGGTCACCCAAACCCCAGCTCCTCCTCCCCTCCCTGTGCTTGTGGTGACTTGGGGAGGGGAATCGTGGCAGCTTTGGGGACTCTGGGCCAGCTGAGTTAACAGTTATGGATCCCAAAGGGTCTCTATTTCATACTCATTAATGCTCATTATATTTCCAATGCTCAGAATGTTTTGTGAGCACAGAGGCTGAACTTCCTCCTACCTACCCTGGAAATACGTAACCCCTCAGGTCATTCGACCTGCTGACGTTTCCATTTCCAGGAGAGAGCAGGAACACCGAAAAGAAATTAAAAAAATAAAAAACAAAAAAACCCCAAAGCAACAAAACCAAGTCTTTCCCAGCAAACTCTGATGTATAGGATGTGACATAATGGTGCAAAAACTTTTGGCAAAAGAACTCCAGGGGTTTTAAATTGCTCAGCTCGGGTTTTGCTGCGGCGGGAGGTTTAATGGGCTGCACTTGGCCTGGGACTGACACAGAAGCACAGGCAGTCACCTCCGGAGTGGCACAGGGATGGGGAAAACAACTCCAGGGCAAAGAACACATTGAGGCGAGGACGCTGCCTGTGGGTGACAGCAATCAGAAGTGTCTGGGGTCACGGGGCTCTCTGGGCGCCGGGGCACCCCTGCAGGGCCCCCAGGCAGGGGGAGGTGGCAGTGATGAGGCGGCAGGTCCACGCTGCAGGGAGGGCACAGGGACGGGCCCTGATTTCCCTTTTTCCAGCACCATTTGCTGGGCTCTGTGTCTCCCTGGGCCCTGCCAGGGCAGGTGACAGCGCCCTGAGGCACAGGCATGGCTGTGCCCACACCTGGGGCTTGGCTGGTGCCTTTTGGGGCTACCTAAAAACAGAGGCCAGACACAATTAGGAGAATAAAAAGCAGTTGTATTTATTGAATGGCCCTCAGGTATGTTTTGGGCAGATGAAGCCCACCCAACACAGACCACAGGTCATGGGTTTTCACGTTTTTATAAGTTTGGTCCATTTGCAGATTGGGGGTTCATCTTCCGATTACAGCTCCAGGCAATGAAGTCATTCACCCCAAGTTTGCTGCCCCAAATTCACATTTCTCAGGGCCTGAGGCAGTGAGGTGTCCTTAATTCCCAGGCCTGGAGAGGAATTGTTGTGTCTAACCGAAATGGGAAAGCAGCAGCTCACATTGTACGTGGAGTTTAAAGTTATGCACTAAAGAATTGCAGGATCACAAAAATATGAGAAATACAAAAGCTGAAACCCTAAGGCATCACAGTGGGTGACAGGGTTCAGGTGTTTTGGCGGTTGGCTCCTTCAGCAGGGCCTGATGGACACGGGGAGCTGTGGGCTGGGAGGGGAAGAAGAAGAGGAGGAAGAATTGAAGATGATGCCCTCTTAAATAAACCCCCCCTTATCTGGGGGGCTGCTCCCCTGCAAGGTGCTCCTCAGAACCAGAAAAAATTCCTTCTTAGGTGACCACGGTTTCCTTAACAAACCAGATTTACTTTATTTCCAGGCTGTGGAGCTGCTCCTGCTGTGGTTCGGGTTTGGAGCATCTCCCCTGTGCACCTTCAGCCCCACAGAGTCCCCAGCAATCCAGCCCCTGCAGCCCTTTCAGACCCCACAGACCATCTCCAGGAGGGATTTCCCCATGGAAAGGGTGCTCAGGCCTTGGCAGGGGCTGCCCAGGGAGGTTTGGAGTGCCCAGCCCTGGAGCTGTCCAGGGAAGGGCTGGAGGTGGCACTCGGTGCTCTGGGCTAGGGACAAGGTGGGGACTGGCCTTGGTTGGTCTCAGCGGTCTTGGAGATCTTTCCAACTTTAAATGGTTTTGTGAGTCGTTGATTCCATGATTTGTAACCAGAAGTGTGGGGGTTTAATGCAGGATATTTTTAGCCCATGCCCCTCCTTACACCTCCTTTCTTCTTCTCTTCCCTCTCTCTTTTCCTAATGAAATCTTTCCATATTATTAATGGCTGGGGTGGATCTCCAGAGTGTGTTCCTTCCATGATTTTCTTGTTTGCTACAGCCTTTAAATTTTTCCAGTTCATTTCCTATTTTCCTGCTCTAAACCCCACTGCCAAAAAAAAATCCCTGAAGCAGACTCTGGTAGTGGAAAATCCCAATTTTTGAGAATGGACATTTGATCCAGACTCTTGTTAATCAGCAGCAATTCTCCTCTCAAATGTGAGCCACGTCCAGCAGAGCCTGACAGTTCCCCCAGGTGAGTTTTTATCCCAGGCAGAAGCATTTCAGTCACTGAAATGGGGAACACTGAGTCATGTATTTATGTGGAATTAGTAATCCAAGGGCATTCAGCCAAAAATACAAAGACCAGATTTACAATGGGCTGTTCCGTCAACTTCTTTTAGGAATTTAATTATTAGGCATGAAATTACTGAAATGGATTTGTACCTAGATAAGATAAATGTTGTCTGTCGTAACCAAGGAAGGGACAGACACCCAAGGAAAGGTTCCTCACTCCTGGATGGGAATGTTTGAAACCAGAGCATCTCTGTAATCCCCTCTGGAAAGAATTATTTGGATTTAATGTAATCCCTCACTAGAAAAATTGGAGCCATCACAGACTCCACTGATACTGGAGCTCAAGTGCAGGGTGGTGCCAGTTGGAATGGGTTTGGAGTTGGGGAATTCCTCAGGACAGCGAGGAGAAAAAAGAATCTGCTGTAATTTCATGGATTATTGTTGGGTTTAATCAAACCTCACACATCCAGTTGCTCATGACATGGACACTTCCTGGTAAGCATAAACTGGGATTAAAAACCTTTGGAGGTGGCTGAGGCTGATGGAACTGCTGTCAAATCACTTCGGCAACCTGATGGTGGGACCGGAGATTTTGGGGGTCTGGCACTGGGAATTAGGGCTGAATAAATTCTATTCCCTGCTGGGATCTTTGACCACATCAATTTTCACTTTTAAATGTCCTCAGTAACATTTTTGTTTGTTCACCTCTTCCAACTTTCAAGTACAAACTTCTAATAACAAAAATAATTTTGCTATGAAAGTGGATTTCATCTTTTCCACAGCATTTCAGCACCATCAGTTCTACTGATGTCCATAAAGGAGAGAACTAAATCAGGAATTAAGTTCCAAAAGCTTTTATTTTGAGTAAATGGAGATGATAAAAGCTCAGCAGCTCATGTGCAGGTGAAGTCTGTCTCTCTCCTTTGTCTTAATCAGAGTTTAAAGGTTTTTGGTTTAGTTACAGATGTCAGATGGGATGAAGCCAGATGCTGGTGACTCGCCCTGGAAAGCCTGTGATGGGTCCGGAAATGTAACTTCCGAGCCTGCGAGCTGGAGGGTATCCAGGCACTCTGGATATGCAGGGATCCATCCCTCTCCTCATAAAGGAGCAATGATCTCAGCAGTAAAAACCCCGCGGTTCTGCATCAATCCACTGAAGGCAGTGGCTTTACAGCAGCGGAGCTGCAATCAGCATCTGGGCTGTTGTCTTGGATACCTTCAGACTCCATGGTCTCTTCCTCTGGGGGGTGTGCTTCCAGGAAATCCATATTATTTTGGCTGGAAGCCCTTCAGAGGGTGTCATCAGACCACCAGCACGGCTCCCCTGCTCTGCTCTGCTGCAAACGCTGTTTTCTGTAGGAATCCAGGAACGAAACAGCCTTGGCAGCGCCTGCATTTCCACTTGGATTTGCCAGGGCAGCAAAGGATCTGACTCTTTCCACGTCCCCTCAGCTCCTCTGCATCACAAGGGCCGGGGGATCTCCTGGGTTAGAGCAAGGCTCTGACATCCGCAGGGTCACACTCCATCCCAGCTGGCCGCGGAACCTCAGCGGGAGAAATGTTTCCAACATTTCTCCCGAGTCCCCCTCCTTGTTCTCAGGGAGAGATTCCTGGAAAAAGCAAGCAGGAAATCCCCAGAGGCTGCAGGAGCTCTGAGGGACAGGAGATGGAGATGGATGTACTGAGCTGGGACGGGGAGGCTGGGATGTTAGTCAAAGCCACTGAGGGCACTTCATTCTCCCAATCCCCTTCCCTTCACCCTCCAAGTCCCCTCTACTTTATCCTCTCAGTCCCCTTCATCCTCCCAGTTTCCTTAATTTCATTCTCCCAATTCCCTCATTTCATTCTCCCAATTCCCGTCACTTCATCGTCTCAGTCCCCTTCATCTTCCCAGTTTCCTTCGCTTCAGTCTCCCAGTTTCCTTCATTCTTCTAACTCCTTCATTTCATTCTCCCAATTCCCGTCACTTCATCGTCTCAGTCCCCTTCATCTGCCCAGTTTCCTTCTCTTCAGTCTCCCAGTTGCCTTCATTCTTCTAACTCCTTCATTTCATGCTCCCAATCCCCTCCAATTCATCCTCCCAACTGCCTTCGCTTCATCCTCCCAGTCTCCTTCGTCCTCCCAATTTCCCTAATTTCATTCTCCCAGTCCCCTTCATCCTTCCAATTCCTTCATTTCATTCTCCCAATTCCCTCCAATTCATCCTCCCAACTGCCTTCGCTTCATCCTCCCAGTCTCCTTCGTCCTCCCAATTTCCCTAATTTCATTCTCCCAGTTCCCTCATTTCATTCTCCCAGTACCCTTCATCCTTCCAATTCCTTCATTTCATTCTCCCAAATCACTTCATCCTCCCAGTTCCCTTAATTCTCTCACTTCCCTTCATTTCATCCTCCCAGTTCCCTTCAAGGCGTCCCAGTGCTGTGGCTCAAATCTGACACCCAACAGAACTGAGAAAGAACAATTTCAGCTCCTTTTTTCCCCACCAAAAATCTCAGCCACGACTGACAGCTGTCCCATCACGGCACTTTTTTTTATTATTTCCATACTGTCACTTGTGGTCACAGCTTTCCCAGCTTCTGATTTTTCTGAGTTTTCCTCTTCTCCTTCCTTTTTCCTCATTTATAAATATCAGAGAGGGGACACAGAACAAATCACCTTGCCGGGAACGGCCCTTAAAGACACTGAAAATATCCATGTTCTTTGTCCCACATGCTTTTCCATTTAAAATATTTGGCCTGAGAACGTGGGAGGTAAAGAAATTATATTTGGAGGCCTTTTTAAAACATCTCTTCCATCCCCTGATTTATGCTCTTTGAGACTCATTCTGTGTAAAATGTTGAACTTGTTGTACTTTAGATAAAAGAAACATCTCAGGCATTGTTTTTTCGGAGTTTCTCATTCTTTTCTCCCATATATCTTCATAAAATTGAAGTGCCAGAGCCCTTCCTCCTGTTCCCGAGTTCTCTTTTTTTTTTAGCAATGTTCATAACACTTTAATATTCTCCTTCAGTTCTGGGCTCCTGGGTCCCATTTAGTGGTTTTTAATGACAAAAAAGCAGCTCAGGGACCTCTTGAGCCGGGCCTGGTGCTTTAGTTCCAGTCCCAGGTGATGCTGCTCAGCCTCCTCTGTGCTGTCCCGTGTCACCCCCGGGGACACACACTGAGGCAGCTCCGGCAGTAGGTGGGGATGCAGAAAAATCTGGATTAAATCACAGAATCAGGGAGCCACAGGATCATTGATCCAACCCCAGGCCCTGCCCAGACACGCCAGCAATCCCAGCCTGGGCATCTCCAGGCATCCCCTGGAAGTGGTGTCCAAACCCTCCTGGAGCTCCCCATTCCCTGGGGAGCCTGGGCAGTGCCCAGCACCCTCGGGGGGAAGAACCTTTCCCCAAATCCAACCTAAATCTCGCCTGGCCCGGCTCCAGCCGTTCCCTGGGTTTGTCCCTGCTCCCAGGGAGCAGAGAAGGGGGGAATTTTGGAGAGTGGCCCTGGCTCTGCTGAGACCTCCAGCCAGGTGGTTCCTTCCCCCTGCCTGTGCTTCCCTTTGGCACAACGGGATCATTCCATTCCCTCCTCCCTGTGAGAGCTCCACTGGAGGTCCTGCAGGGCAGGAGGGACGGAGACACCTCAGGGTGTTCCCAGTGTGCTCCCTCCTCCCTGGGGAGCTGCTCAGCCCCGTCAGCCCCTGGGAATTTGCTCATTAAGCGAGAGGGGTAATGAGGGGAGAGCTCTCCCGGCTGTGCCCGCGCCCGGCGTGGCACTGGGTGCCCAGACATGCCCCCAGCACACACCCTGGGCGCTCTGAGCAGCCGCAGCTCCTGCCAGCTGCTCCTGCAGCCATGGATCCAGTGCCCTCGGAGGAATCAGAACCAATTTAGGCACCTAATCCTGGGATGTCTGCGGGTGAATTGGTGTGGAATTAATCGAGTCCAACAAGGCAGTGAAAACCCCTGGAACGTGTTGGGCTGGAAAGGGCTGCAGCCCTGGGGATGGGAGGACAATGCATATTTTACACCGTGAATTTTTTATTAAGGGCTGAGTTTTTTTTTTTATTTTTTTATTATTGAATATGAATATTTTACACGTCCGAGTTCAGAACAATGCTTTTTTTGGCTGGCTCTGCACTTTTCATGGTTGTGTACCCTTGCATTGCATAACTGAGAGAGATCCATTTACACACAGGGGGAAAGGGGACTAATGAATCTCAGCAAAGCTAACTTTACTGTGTGTGAAAAAACAGCACTCTGAAGTTTTCCAAATAAAAAAAAAAATACACATACATAAAATCCTTGCTTGGAATGGCTTAATAAAATCAGTGTGTGTGTGTGGGTGCGCGTGTGGGTAACGACTGCCCAGCCCCTCTCACCCTGAGGAGCTCCAGGCAGGGACATCTCCACCTGGAAAAGCTCTGGAATGTTCTCTCATTCTTCATCTCAACCCCCTCACACTTAGGGACTCACCTGGATGTTTCCAAAGTGGGAGAAATGGGGCCGGACCTGCAAATTGCTCGGTGAATCACGGGATGGAGGTGCTCATGCTCAGTGCTGGGCTGGTGTTTTCCTGCCCCCTTATCCTCCCTGGCCACTTCCAAGTGTTCCAGACGTTGTTTCTCAGCAGATCTGCAGGACAGCCCTCCCCTGCAGCCCTATCCCTGCTCCTGGCCCACCCTGGGAGCATCCAAGGCCAGGCTGGACGGGGCTCTGAGCCCTGGTCTGCTTGAAGATGTCGCTGCTCGTTGCAGGAAGGTTGGACCAGATGAGCTTTACAGGTCCCTTCCAAGCCAAACCATTCCATGACGCGATGATCCTGAGGCATTCCTGGGTTTGGGACAGCAACTGCTGTGACGGGATTTTCACCCCAACATTCCCCTAATTCAGGGTTTCTGTCTCTCAGAGTCCCGTACCAGGGTTTAAAGGATGAGCTGGAACCTGNATTTCCGAGGAGCTTTGACCACTGCCACGCTCCCACGAGGAGCTGCTGGACTTGCCAGGGCCAGGCTGCCTGGAATCCCTTCCTTCTGACCAAGGATGGGGAAGAAACACCCAATTTATCCAGAAGATTCAGCCCTGAGCTTGCCTGCTGGGCCTGTTCTGAGCTTTCTGAGCATCACTCGGGAAACAAAGGTGCTCCTTTCCCAATTTTCTCTGTGCCCCTCTGGAGGAGTTGCCCTTGGCCTCCATATCCAGCTGATGCGAGGACGAATTGTCCATCAGCATCTTCCTTGGGACCTGCAGGGCCGGGCAGGAGCACCTTCCAGCGTGGATGAGGGGCAGGAGACCGGGATCATACAGATGAGAACCGCCCAGAGTGTGTTTGAATCCAGGGGTTTGCTGTGATTGCGGTGACAGGGACAGCGCCAGAGCTCTCCTGCAGCTCCCCAGAGCCTGCAGCCCAAACCAGGCAGGGTGACAAGAACCACATTGTCTGGGGTAATCACTGAGCATTGTCCTGGGCTGACATCACCGAGTTCCGACAAAACCTTCAAATTCACACGGAATGGGCAAAGCGCAAAATGATGAATTGTTTGACATTTAAAAGAAAATAAAGAGCTGCTGCTGGATTGAAACGTAGATGAGACTTGGGGAGGGAGGGGAGGAGGGAGGGAAAAAATTACCAGATTTTGTTGGGATAAAGTTAATTTTCTTCTTGGTAGCTGGTGTGGGGCAGTTTGGGATTTGTGCTGGGAGCAATGTGGATAACAACAGAATGTTTTCATTGATGCTTGCGCAGAGCCAAGGCCTTGCCTGCTCCTCACTCACCAGGAGTGGACTGGGATGCACAAGGAGCTGGGAGGGGACACAGCCAGGACAGGGGACCCCCAGTGACCCAAGGGATATTCCAGACCCTGTGGCATCACGGTCAGCAGAGAGAGCTGGGGGAAAAAGGAGGAAAAGGGGGAAATTTGGAGTGATGACTTTTGGCTCCCACTCTTTAATCCTCTGTAGTGGTTTCATGTTCGCCAATTCCTGTTTCCCGAATCTACTGTAGTGGTTTGAGCGTCTACCAGAATCATTTACCCTTTTTCTGCTGTGAGATAGGACTAGGACACAAGCAAAGCAGGCCCAAACCAGCCCTCTGCTCACCAGGCTGCTGGTGAGATCCTGGGACCAGAAAGCTCCCAGGAGTTTGCAGAATCCCAGGAGAGCTGGGGTTGGAAGGGGCCTCTGGAGATCATCCAAGGCTGGGTCACGTGGAGCAGGTGGCACAGGAGCATATCCGGGTGGGTTTGGAATGTTTCCAGAGAGGGGCACTCCGTACCCTGCCTGGACAAATTTCCAGTTCAAATCCTCCATGTATCCACAGCATAGGTGGGAATGCAGCAGAGGAAGGCCTCCTGCAACTCCTTTCTGCGGCAAATGAATCCCTCTCCCTTTCCTTTCCTTTCCTTTCCTTTCCTTTCCTTTCCTTTCCTTTCCTTTCCTTTCCTTTCCTTTCCTTTCCTTTCCTTTCCTTTCCTTTCCTTTCCTTTCCTTTCCTTTCCTTTCCTTTCCTTTCCTTTCCTTTCCTTTCCTTTCCTTTCCTTTCCTTTCCTTTCCTTTCCTTTCCTTTCCTTTCCTTTCCTTTCCTTTCCTTTCCTTTCCTTTCCTTTCCTTTCCTTTCCTTTCCTTTCCTTTCCTTTCCTTTCCTTTCCTTTCCTTTCCTTTCCTTTCCTTTCCTTTCCTTTCCTTTCCTTTCCTTTCCTTTCCTTTCCTTTCCTTTCCTTTCCTTTCCTTTCCTTTCCTTTCCTTTCCTTTCCTTTCCTTTCCTTTCCTTTCCTTTCCTTTCCTTTCCTTTCCTTTCCTTTCCTTTCCTTTCCTTTCCTTTCCTTTCCTTTCCTTTCCTTTCCTTTCCTTTCCTTTCCTTTCCTTTCCTTTCCTTTCCTTTCCTTTCCTTTCCTTTCCTTTCCTTTCCTTTCCTTTCCTTTCCTTTCCTTTCCTTTCCTTTCCTTTCCTTTCCTTTCCTTTCCTTTCCTTTCCTTTCCTTTCCTTTCCTTTCCTTTCCTTTCCTTTCC
>WBMY01001227.1:281875-303435 GCA_013397315.1 Donacobius atricapilla
TTTTTTTTTTTTTTTTTAATATTCAACACTTTTGAAACATTAATAAAACCCCCAACCCTATCTGCAGATCTCAGATACTTTTGAAAGATTTTGCTTTCATTTTTATGGGCGCCACATGGCCCAAATGTTCCTTTTGAATTTTCACTGCGTGAAGGAGAAATGGTTTAAAACTCTCTGGTTTTAGTGTCTACTGCTAAGAGTGATGTCTTAGAATAATCCCTACGGGGCACAAAGCCCCTCATTCTACTCCACATTTCTTTGAGCACCAAAGTTCCTCAGAGGGAGCAGGACCCACTCCCATGACTGCCCCCAGACATTCCCTCTGCAAGACAAAACCAAAAAACCCCATTAATTGTGGCAGGGACAACAGCACCGGGAAAAAAGAGCAAAATCAACGTTTGCTAAATGAAAAGAAAGTCTAAATTAGGGGAAAATCCTTAATAACTCCTAAAAGATAGGGAGGAAGGGCTATGAAATTTGCGAACAAATTATAAAATAGAAATAAGGTTACAGGCATTGTTTTTTGGAAGGAAACCTAAATTTCTGCCTGGTTAAATTGGAGCAGTTCTGGGGACTCCTCCATGTTCTCCTTGTCTTTAGGCTCCCAAAGTCCAACCAGTATCTCTGGGGGTGGCTGGATTTAATGGTATCCTCCAAAATGTCATAAAACCTGTGAGTGATGCACAACTGGGGAGGCGCAGAACCCACCACGATTCAAATGTAATTCAATGATTTAGAATTTGGCACCCGAGAACTGCTCAGAGCTCACAGGTTATTTTTTTTCCACGCTGGAGGAAAGCAGGCAGGATCTAGACATAGGGAGTGATGTAAAGTGTGCCTAAACAAAAATCTTAGAGGAAAATTTATATAGTTAGGGTTATAGTCTTGATTATTTGAAGAGGAAGAGGAGTCTTGGAATACGCTTCTATTTTTTAATTGTCTGAATGTGCTGAATCAGGTTAAATGACTTCCCTAACCTGGGATCCAAGCACTTACCCACAAATTAACGAATTTCCTGGGAAATGGAAAAACTGGGGCCTTGGGAAATAACTCTGCCGCTCTGTGATGCTGCAGGGACCGCCCCAAAACCTCTGGAATCACCTCCCAAATCACCTCCTGCATCTCCAAAGGGGAATTCCAGGCTACACCTGGACCCTCTCAGCAGAAGACCTGGCATTTAACAGGAAAACCAAAGGAAAGCAGCACTTTTCATCATCCTGCAAGGAGCACTCTGGGACGAACAAGCGGCGCAAAGATGTCCCCAACATCTGCATCCAGCTGTGCCAGCCCCTCCCTGCCCCAGACACGGCCCAGGGGCTCTGCAGGTAAAAGAAATCAGAGTTCCTGGGAGTTTTAAGGCTGTGTGATGGCGAAGCAGGGAAAAGCAGGGCTCTCTCACCCTCATGCCCCGGAGCCTCATTGCTGCTTTCTTCAGCCCAGCTCCGAGCGTGTTCTGGGGCTCAGGAGGAGATGGCTCAGAGCTGGGGGGGAGGTAGGGAAGGGACAAGTGGGAAGCATTCCCACATTCCCACATTCCCACCTGCCCACGGAGTGTGCAGGGCCCTCTGGAGCAGTGCCTCAGGTCAGGGCGCAGTCACACGTCCCACGAGCTGCTCAGGAACGTCCCCCAAACCCAGCCAAGCAAACCGCCCCGAGAGCCAAGCGCCAGCTCCAGCTGGCATCCCGGGCCCTTCTCGCCTGCACTTGGGGCAGTTTTTGGAGGTTACGAAAAGTTTACAAGGGAGAAACATTTCGGGACGTGGGGCCAAGGGGATCGTTCTGGAGGAAGGGCTGTAAATGACACGAGAATGTAAAACTGTGGTGGGAAGTCTGGAGCGGCGGCTCCACACCCTGAGAAGTGCTGGCTGTTTGTACATCCCAGCAATTCTGGGAGCCAGGGGAGCTGTCTGCCCGCTCTGAAGGTGCTTACACTGTGCTTTCTAAATATTTAAAGCCACTGATGGCATCAAAGACAACTCCTGCTCCTCAGTGATTTTGTTCACTTCGGTTTGTGGGACCAGCTCTTCTCTTGTAAATAGGAATTTGATCCAGCAAAGGGCTGGGAGAACCCTGAGCAGCCAGGGATCCACAGCCAACAACTTCAGCGACTCCTTAACTCATCTCAGCAAATTTCTGTTGGGAAATAATGCCTTGTTTTGATTTCTGTGTAAGAAGCATTTGCAAACAGCATTTTTTTTCCCCAGCACAGGCTTCCCAGTGATCAGTTCAACCCCAAACACCCACTCTGAGGCAGAAATCAGCGCCAAAATTGAACTGAAAGTAGCAAATCCCAAGGGAAGCTTCCTCCCTGGTTGGTCTGCTGGGAGCAATTCCAGGCAGCTCTGCCAGGGCTGGACACCCATCCTCACTGGGAGCCAAGATTTGGGAGCAGCAGGAGAGCAGGGCAGTGTTCGTCTGTCTCCCAGTGCTATCCATCACTGTGTTTACCATGTTTTCCTTTTCTTTCCATAACTCCTGGCTTCACTCATGTCTGGGTGTTCTCTAACCAGCCTTGAGGTAATAAATCAAAGCTGTCAGCGTTGGAAGAAAATTAATGTGAGAAGTTGTTCCAAAGGCCACCAACCTTTTCCCTACTCCCCGTGTGTTAATCCAGGATTCCTCAACAGCTTTCAAAGTTTTCCTATTTTCACAAACTTTTGAGGCTCTAGATACCTTTTTTTTTTTTTTTTGAAGGGTGGCTTTGTACCCTGCAGTAGCCCAAATTCCTGGAGTTTCTTTGGGTTCCAGATAGAAACGAGGGTGAAATGAGCTCAGCACAGCTCCAAAGCTGACCCTGGGCTATCTCCAGCCAAGCCACAAGCAAAGCCCAGCCCCTGAGCTGGAACACGTCAGGGGCTGAATCTGGGTTGAACTTTTACAGAGGAAAAGGCCAAATAATTAGAAACCAATCCTGCTCCTGTGCCCTGTAGTGATGACGCCAGTTGAATTATTCATCGGGAGTTATTTATCCCAGGAATGTGGCTGGCATTTCTGCTGAATACATTACTTGCAAGTTTTGATTTCTGGTTTCATTACTCACCCTGCTCCAACCCCAGCCTCCTCATTTCTGAAAGTCTCTTTTCCAAGGCTGAGAAAAGGAACGCTTGGGACACAACCTTCAGCTGATGTGATCCAGCAAAACGCCTCCCTGGGAACGGGCAGCCTGGCAGCTCCGGCATTTCTGGAAAAAGCAATGTTCTTACCCCATTCAGCTGCAGGTGAACTCTGTAACCCCGGGCAAATCACTTTGTTCCCCCTCCACCTCTGGCTGCACATTTATAAAATGGACAGAGTATTTCACTGTAAGGTACTGTAAGGCCAGATATGTTAAATTGCCCAGTTACTATGGAAACTGGGAAAGCTCCTAATGCAGATGGATGAGGGCAGGAACAGATGCACCTGCCTGAAAAATCGTGAGCAGTTGGGAACTTCATTAGGTAAAATCATGATGTAATCAGAAGGATTGTGGCAGCCACCAAAAATTCCTTTAATAGAAAGTACCTGCTTATTAAGTTTGGCCCTGGGCAGACGCTGAAGGTTTTCCCTCGAACATTTTCAAACTCTCATGTTGAATTGATCTGTTGAAATTTCTTCTGAGATGTTTAGGTACCAACTCAAACTCTGTCCTGCCGAACAGACATCATTAAAACCAGAAGAGCGATTGCAAAACCAGCCCAGAAGTCTGAAGACTGAGACATATTGAGAAAGGAGTTTAATTCCAAAACTAAAACTCTCATGAGCCACTTAAAGAGAAAGTACCAAGCAACTGCTGAAGGCAACTGTGGCAGTTTTCCCTCCACTGAGAGACTGCTGTTTTAATTAAATATCCACAAAACATTGCTGCTCCCTGCTTTTGCGTCAGAATTCAGCTGTCAGCTGCCCAGCTGGACATTTAAAGGTAGCTCAGAGCTTTCTCCAGCACAAACGGAGCAAGGACTTCAACACCCAGGCCAGCGTGTGCCTGTTAATCCCCGCAGCAGAACCAGCAGAGAGAACCCACTTGTTTCCTCTGCTAACGTCCTAAATAAACACGAGATTTGCTCTCTTAACCCTCAAAATCTGAGTAGTGGATTTGGTTTTCAAAAAGGTGTTTCAGATATGGACATTCCCTTCCTCCTTCAAACACATCCAATTACAACGATTTCAAGGCATTTCAAACTTCAGGCCTCGAGCTACTCCCTGTTGTCCTATGAAATTATCTGGGTTTTTGACGTGAGAAATCGTGAGAAATCCTGGAAGCAGCATTTACTGAAGCAAGGCTCCCAGTCTGGGGGGTTTAAAAATGGGTTTGTCACTGCCAGTGGCTCCTGGAGTCACAGCCAGGTCTCGCTGGGGCAGAGCACTCAAGGCTTTCAATTCCTTCAGGGGATGATGAAAGCCATGGAGCTGCTGCTGAGGGAAATGCTCATAATTAAAGCAGTGATCGTGGCTCTGGGGCAAGGAATAAATGCCCATGGGATGAGGAGAGACTGGGTAAACAAAGCAAACCAGAGCCTCACCCTCTGGATCCAGCAGCCAAGAGCCACAGATACCACCCAGCAAGGCCTCCCCAAAGCCGGGGCTCACCAGAGCTCGGCCCCACGCTCATCACAGGGGGAAAGCCCTCACCCAAACCCTGGCAAACCAAGGATTTTCCTCCTCGCCCCAGGAAGAAAAGCTCTTCTGTGTCCAGCACAGGTGGAGGACACTTCCCTTGGGTCACGGGCATGGCAGGTCCTTGCTGATGTTCAAATCAAGGCCTCTAACAGCAGGTGCAGGTTTTGGGATAGAGATTTGGGCCATAAATTATTTTGAAGGTGTTATTATTCAAATAGAAATGTTGTGAAATGATGGTAGCAGCAGTGCGGCGATGGTAACTCTGACCTGGCACCACACATTGCAATCGAGATCCTCAAAATTATTTCCAAACTATCTCCTCCTCTCTGCTATGAGAGGCTTGTCAGCTGCTTAATTATTGTGAAAAGCAATTAATAATGCAAATAGTTCACTGATAAACACCCCCTGCACAAGTCCCCATGGTGCTGGGGGACAATACTCTTCAGTGGGATACTGTGAGCAACAGTGAGAGCATCCAGCCACATCCAGTTTGGATTGGGGCAGAAATGTTCCCTGCTCAATTTTAGGCTACACCAAGACACCTGAAGACCTCAGTTGTCTGTGGAAAGCATTCTGTGATTCCATGAATCAGTTCCCAGCGAGGAACCTGGTGTAACCCAGGGCAGGTGAAGCTCCAGGTGCTTCCAACAAGCAAAACTGAGGATGAGGGCAGCCAGTGCACAAGGACAAAACTCCCAAACTCCCAAATTCCCAAACTCCAGCTGTGTGTCACCTGGCCCCTCTGCCAGGCAGGGGATCCATTCTGTGTCACTCAGGTGTCACCTGAAAGGCAGGGGATCCATTCTGCGTCACTCAGTGTCACCTGAAAGGCAGGGGATCCGCTCTGTGTCACTCAGTGTCACCAACAGGCAGGGCACCTGTTCTGTGTCACTCAGGTGTCACCTGAAAGGCAGGGGATCCATTCTGTGTCACCAACAGGCAGGGGATCCGCTCTGTGTCACTCAGGTGTCACCTGAAAGACAGGGGATCCATTCTGTGTCACTCAGTGTCACCAACAGGCGGGGGATCCATTCTGTGTCACTCAGTGTCACCAACAGGCAGGGGATCCGCTCTGTGTCACTCAGTGTCACCAACAGGCAGGGGATCCATTCTGTGTCACTCAGGTGTCACCAACAGGCAGGGGATCTGTTCTGTGTCACCAACAGGCAGGGGATCCGCTCTGTGTCACTCAGGGTCAGCTTCCAGCTCGCTGCTCACCGAGGGAAAGGCGATCCCACCTGTCCGTCCCACACCGAGGGAAGTCATTTCCCAGCAAAACCAACGAACTAAAAGAGGCTCCAGAGACATCAAGAGGCAAAGTGTGGCGCTGCCGGGGGCACCATCAGCCCCAGCAGGGCTGGCACTGCCCAGGGCCACGGGTCCAGCAGCGCCGTGCTCCTGTTGGTCACCCTCGCTCTTCATTAGCCTGGATTTGCAATGCTTAAAACTCAAAGGGTTGAATCTCCCCAGGCCAGGGACTGTCCTTCTTAAGGAGTGGATTTTACCCGTTAGCCCAAGATTGGCGGTAGGACGTTAATAAATGGGGAATCCTTGGTGGGAAGGCACTAATGTCAGGAGTACAGAAAACTGGGGAGGGAACCTGGTCTGGGGTTTTAGGAGTGGGAAGGAAAATCTGATGTTACACCTTCACAGGGTGGCAAAGGCTTCTCACCAGAAGGTCTGGGAGATCTTCACTCAATGCACATTCAAACATCCCTTTATTTATTTATTATTATTATTATTATTATTATTATTGGTTTTTTTTCTCTCTAACAAACTGGCCGAATGATGTGGGTTAATTCCACTGCAATTCCCACACCGTGGCTTGAGCAAGGCAAACCCACCCGTGCCCAAGTGCCAGCGGCAGCCAGGGAGCAGCCGCAACCACGGGGAGGATTTTCCAGCTCACTGTGCGATTTGATCTCTGTAAACCTCCCATAACACCGACTGTGAATCATTCCCAACATTATTATCCGCCCGTCCGGGAGCAGAGTGCAACCACCAGGACAAGCTGAGGATCCCGGGCTCCTTTCAGCGCCCGGGGAAAGGAGCCTTGTGGGTGGGATTTGATGAATTCAGCAATTCCACAGCTCCATCCCGCTCCTGCAGCAGGGGCAGCGCTTCCCACTGGCTGCCTCCCGCACACTCCCCACCCATCAGGGGCTTTAATTCCCTTTATTTTCACTTCTATCCCCAAATGGTGATGGCTGGAGTGTGTTTGGGTGGTGGAGGTCCAGTTCCCAGTGGAACAGGGGGGTTTCAGAGGAAAATCCCACGTTTTCCATGACTTGGTGAAAAGCCTTCTGCACCCTCCTCCTGCAAAAGCCCTCCTGGAGCAGGAAAATGCTGGGATAATGGCTCTAAGCTGAGAGAGGGCACATTTAAATTAAATATTAGGATGAAACCCTTCTCTGTGAGGGTGGTGGGACCCTGGCACAGGGTGCCCAGAGCAGCTGTGGCTGCCCCTGGATCCCTGGCAGTGTCCAAGGCCAGGCTGGACAGGGCTTGGAGCTACTTGAGTCGCTGGCCATGGTATGAAGAGCTCATGGACGTGGTAAACGAAAATTTTCTGTGTTTTTCAGCATAAAAATCAGTCAAATGAAAGCTCAGGCATGACAGAGAACCATCAGCAAACAGCTTATAATCAGGGTTTTTTTTTTTTCCTTTTTTACACACACCTACAAGAGTATCAGAGTTAAATAAAAATAACAGAGCTCACCGAGTCTATTCAAACATCATTTATTTTAGAGTCTCTGAATAATTTTCTGTAGGCTTCATCAATTCATACACTTGCACATTAATTATCCGAACGGGTTGCCTAAATCCCAGCCAGTTCTTTGGCTCCAAGCCTATAGTTTTTCACATGTTCTTAATGTAAAAAGGAAGAAATGTATAAATGAGAAATTAACTACTTTTGTACTGCTTTTAATCCAAAAATGTATCTAGAAAAACCTGACTTTCAAACCCCTACACACTGCATTTAATTATTTACTGCAATTAATTTTGTTGGAACAGCCCTATGAGAGAGATCCTTTTTTGATACAAAACCAGAATTTTCTTGGGGTAAACATTCCCAATTCCTCCCATTTCTTTCCAGAGTTGGGGACGACTGAAAAATCCTTTTCCCAATGAGGCCAAATTCAATCCAAGTCCCTTTTGGGTTGTCCCTCCTGACGCCCATCAGGCCCCAGCACATCCTCAGCACATATATAATTATAATTACAAACAGAACAATTTTCTGAATAAATTTTCAGTGGGCTAAGTTAATAAGAGCCTCTAGCCACACAACACATTCATCTTGTTTGGGTAAGCTTTAGTTTTAGTTCACTAAACTTACCCCGAGCTGCGGTAGGTAACGAGCAAAGCCTTTTCTCCATCATCACCTCCACCCCCAGCCCTCCTCAAATGTCCCCATTTCCAACACACCTGAGGGGACAGAGCCCTGTGCCCAGGCTGGGAGCCTTTGCTGGGAGGATTTGCTCTGTTTGGGAGCCCTCTGGACACACCCGAGCGAGCAGAGCTCCCTCTGGCTCCCTCACAATAACCCGGGGGGTTACAACAACAATTCCCCCGCAATAAATCCTCACTGGGATCGTGTGGGATGAGTGGAGCAGCTCAGGAGCGTGACCTGGCTGCCACTGCCTGAAATCTGAGTGCTCCAGCCCCCCCAGCTCCCAGCCCTGCATCCCAAATTAGCTGTAACCACGGATGTCTCGGTGTCCCTGATGCTACCTAAAAACAGAGGCCAGACAACATTAGGAGAATAAAAAGGAGTTGCATTTATTGAAGGCCTTCAGATACATTTTGGGCAGAGGAAGCCCCCCAAAAAATGGACCACGGGTCACGGTTTTCACATTTTTATAACTTTGGTCCATTTGTAGATTGGGGGTTCATCTTCCAATTACAGCTTCAGGCAATTAAGTCCTTTACCCCAAGTTTGCTGCCCCAACTCACTTTTGTTTCCATTTCTCAGGGCCTGGGACAGTGAGGTGTCCTTGATTCCCAGGCCTGGAGAGGAATTGTTGTGTCTGACCAGAATGAGAACAGCAGCTCACACTCCGTATGGAGTTTAGAGTTAAACACTAAAGAATTGCAGGATTACAAATATATGAAAAATGTAAAAGTTAAACCCCAAGGCATCATCCCAGCCCTCCTTCCCATTCTCCCTGTGCCATCCCCACATCCTCGGCTGTGCCTCCCCCAGGCACCACAGAACACACCCCCGAGTCTAAAAAGCCTCTTCATTCTCTTGCAAAGCCTCAACGACAACAAGTTCTCCAAATAAAAGCCAACACGAGCCCACAGATTTGAAAACAGGCCCAGAGCCATCTCCTGTTCTTTTCTTGCTTGCAATGCCTCTTGATTTTGACTGAAACAGCATCTTATCCCTGCAGTCAGCTTCAAATATCTGTGTCTATACACATAAATATAAATATTTTCCAATTCCAAGTAGCAGCTACTGAGGGAATATTTGCCTACGCAGACCAATAAACTAATCCTGAGTGCCAGGTGTGCCATAATAAATTTCCCTCTGCTCTGAGTGGTTTTGATATTCTTGCTGCTATCAAATAGCTCACACATCCTTAAAACAAAACCGATTTGTTCCAGAAAAATCACAGAACAGTTTTATTCTTAGCATAAAAAGCATTGTATTCTTTATATCTCAGACTTCCCCAGGCCAAGTACTGCCACAAAAAAAAAAAAAGTCCATGGCTGGGAATGGCTGGGCTCTGGTGCAGCAGGTTCCAAAGGCAGGCAAATCCCAGTCTCACACGCACATACTTACCAGGATTGGGGATTTATTTGTCCTAATCTAACCTGAATGCCTGTTTGTAATGTAAGTAAATATCTAAACAGATTATTACATGTAACAGCAACAGCTTTCTCCAAAAATCACCGGGATTATTCAAACCCTAGAAGGGAATAAAGTAGAGAGGAGTGTTTGAGTAACGTGATCTGCCAAAACAGGACGGAAACTCTTTAATAGCACCTTGCCAGAAACAATGCAGGGCTGAGTCTGCTTTAAACAAGATGATTTTTCAGAATATTGTTACTGACTTTTTGTATAGTGTTAGTGAGGTTTGTGTACACTAATAAAAAATGAAAGCTGCTATTAAAAACAAATCAATGGGCTGGGCCTGGTTTTGATCACACCAGAGCTGGCCATTTGCATCGGTATTTGCAGCATCTGTTCCAATTAAGACTTGTTTTCTAGTTTAAAGATATTAGTGCAATCACTAGAGTTCTGTTGAGAACATGAATAGAGCATTGTTCTGGCAGAATGCAGTTAAACAGACTCCACAGACTCTATTAAACAGCTTTGCTGCCCAATTAGAATGGGAAGGAGTCAGGCAGACAGGGCTGCACTGGGTACCCTCTGTTCCACATGGATTTTTATGGATTCATAGTCAATGAAAACGGCTAACGTGGAACATGTGTGGGGAAAGCACGGGCTGCAGACTGGCTCGGGGCAGGGCAAGTGCAGCATCCAGCCCTTTATCCGCATTTAATGGACACCAAATTCAATCGCTGCGGCTGCCGGGTGTAGAACAATGCCCAGGGATGGCACTGCCTGCTGGAAGGTGAGATGGGTTAACGTGGGAGTGAAGCACCAGGGGCAGAACTCACTCCAAAGGCTGGGCACGGAGGAGCCTCCATCCCAAGAAATTAATCCATCACCACCTCAAACCACGCTGTGCTCCGGGGATGTGCCTTATTAGCAGCAGTTAAGAAGTCAAGGCTGTGGTCAGAGCCGGGTGAGGGCAATGCCGTGGGCACTGCCCACAACATTTTGGGTACAGCCCCCAGTCCCACAGCTGCTTTTCCCATCCTCAGGAGTGCTCATCCACCCTGGTGTGCCAGCAGGGATTCCCTCAGGGATCCTGTGAGTCAGGACTGCCAAAGCCAGCAGGTTCTGGATGCCTGAGCCTCCTAAACAGCTTTTAAGGGAAATGTTCCCTGCATCCCTGCTGCAGCTTCCGAAGGTATTCCACACCCGCGCGTGCATCCGAGCCCGGCTGCCCTGACTCCAGCTAATTAGCTCTCGGAGCTTTGATGGATGGATTGATTCCGCAGTTAAACAGAGATAAATTAACTGTCTGTCCAAACAGAGTTTGAGGGAGGAGGGAATTCTGATTAGAAAGTTATTTCATGCAGTGCTGCTCTTCCTTCTCAGCCAGTGCTGAAAACCTCTCGCTTCCCTTGCGGAGGAAGCTCACGGAGCCAACCCAGACCTGCAGAGCTCTCCTGGAATTCAGCACACTCAGACCTGCAGAGCTCCCCAGGAATTCAGTAAAATCAGACCTACAAAACTCTCCAGGAATTCAGCACACTCAGTCCTGCAGAACCCCCCAGGAATTCAGCAAAATCAGACCTTCAGAGCTTCCTCCAAAATCAGCACACTCAGACCCTGCAGAATTCCCCAGGAATTTAACAAATTCAGTCCTGCAGAGCCCCTCAGGAACCCAGCACATCAGACCTTCAGAATCCCCCAAAATTCAGCCCACCCAGACCTGCAGAGCTCTGCAGGAATTCAGAATTTGTTCATCAAACCCACAGGGGACACCCTGGGCTTGGGTTGTGCATTGGTAAAACCACTGAATCTGCACTGATCTCTGCAGGTTGAAGAGCTTGCCTCTGGAATTTAATTCCCCACGCTTTTGGGAGCATCTGAAATGTGTTTTATTGTAAAACCCATCAAAACAGCTAAAATTCAGCAAAAAAGTTTGATTTTCTCTGCACACTTAAAGGGCTTTTATGTTAAAATATTGCTTTTTTGTCCTGAAATTAGAAGTACCCAAACATGTTTTTAAAAGGTGTAATTATAGAACTTACGAAAAAATCTTTAACAACTGTGATAAGGGCTCGGAGAAAGATGGGGTTTGTTAGAATTTAAGTACCTTAACGTGCAAATAGTTTAAAAAAACAAATGCAGACATCAACTAAATATGTTAAACAAACAGGCATCGAGCAAGATGAATTGGAGATCATTTCATGTAAATATTAACTTTTAAAGCTTTCCAACTGACACAATTTAGGCAACAGAGAATGTCCCTTTACTTGCATCCTCGTACACTCAGCAGTCCTGGAAGGGAACCAGGAGGGGTAAAGAAACAAAAACAAGCAAATGCAAGGTGAAAAATAGAACTTAAGATTTCTGCAGACGTGGCCAACGAAAGCTGGCACAGGGCTGGACTTCCCTGGGTGCCTCACCTCCTCAGAAAGGCTCTGCGAATGTTGGCCACGTCCTAAACTCCCCCTCAGCCACCCCCGTTGTCTCTTCTCTCGAGCGTTAGAACACATGGCCCCAGCAAGCAGAGAAAAGTGCCTTGTTTTACGTGAAAAAAAAAAAACTTTAAAAAGATTGAAGAAATGATCAGTCTCCAGGCAGGACAAAATAAAGGTTTTTCTGGTCTTTTTTTCCTAAAATACTCTGACTTTTTTTAGCCACCCTATCTGAAAAGTCTTGAGGATGCCTGTAAGGTCTGAAGAATTTGATCTTTTCATGGTGAAAACAGGAGTCAGATCCCATTGGCCAGGTCCAGGCCCCACAGACATGGCACTGAGTCACCTCTTCCTGGTCACCCGTCTTCAATCCAGCACAAAATTCACTCTTTCCAAGGGCCAGAGCTCACCAGCCTGTCTGGTTCAGGCACAAGGAGCCAGAGCTTCGTTCTACCGAGTGGAAAGGCAGCTAAAGGCGCCTTCTCCCAGCTCCACAGGCCTCTCTGCCATCTCTTTCCCCCAGCCCCACAAGACTTTTCCCCCATTTTCCCTAGATCCACAGGGCTTTCTCTCATCTCTTTCCCCCCAATTCCACATGTGGTTCTGTCCATCTCTATCCCTCCAGCTCCACGAGCCTTGTCCCATCTCTTTCCCCAGACCCACAGCCTTTTTAAATCTCTTTCCCCAAATTCCACAAGCCTTTTTCCCATCTCTTCCTCCTAACTCCACAAGCCTTTTATTCCATCCCTTTCCAACAGCTCCACAGCCTTTTTTCCATCTCCTCCTCCCAACTCCCCAAGCCTCTTTTTCCATCTCAGTTCCCCCAGCTCCACAAGCTTTTTACTTCCTCCATATTTTTCACCCCAGCCCCACGAGCCTCTTTTTTTATCTTTTTCCCCCAGGTCCACAAGCCTTTTCTCCATCTCTTCCCTCCACCTCCACAAACCTTTTTTCCATCTCTTCCCCTCAAATCCAAAAGCCTTTTTTCCATCTCTTTCCCCCAATTCCACAACTCTTTTTTCAATCTCTTCCCCTCCAGCTCAACAATGCCTTTTCCCCTCTCTTTCCTCCAGCTCCACAAACCTCTTTTTCCATCTCTTCCCTCCACCTCCACAAGCTTTTATTCCCATCTTTCCCCCCCCATCTCCACGAGCCTTTCCCCCCTATTTTTCCCCCAAGCCCCATAAGCCTTTTTTCCTCTCTTGCCCCCGAACTCCTCAAGGCTTTTCTCCTCCTTTTCCCCCAACGCCACAAGCCTTTAAATCCATCTTTTCCCCCTCAACTCCACAAACCTTTCCTCCACCCTCTGCCAGGACAAATCCCTGACCCTGCTGTGATGCCTCTGCTCTGCAAACCACCCCCAGCTTTGCACTGCACCATCGGTGCTCTGAAGGAAGAACACTCAGAGGGGCCAAAATGCGCCCCAAAAAGAGAAAAATGAGAAAGAACAGGAACAAATAAAGCAGGAAGAGAATTCTCACCCTCACACAAAGCACATTTCTTTATCTGTGTTTTTTGGGTTTTTTTTTCCAACTTCAAGGACCTTAATGAGGCTTGGTCCCACCAAGGAGAACCAAGGGTATGAGATTTTTCTTCTCTGTTGAAGAGGCTTTAGATACATTAAAACTAATTACTCCTTGTTTTATGCTCCAGTAGGATGAGAAATTCCCTTGAAGCTGGGATGGGAATTAATGCCAGTAGGCAAATTTTCCCTGTGTGAGAAGAAAGGAGCAGGCAGCATCCAGTGGAGAGCTCTCTCCACACATTTTTGAACAATCCCAGGGATGGTGACTCCAGCACTTCCCTGGGGAGGCTGTTCCACTGTTTAACCACTCTTAAAGTGAAGAAAGTTTTCCTAAAATCCAACCTGAACCTCCTCTGGCCAAACTCGGGGCTGTTTTTCCCTGTCCCATCAGTACCCTGGGGAGCACAGACAGGGCTGAGCATCAACCAGAGGGAATCACTTTCATTCCTAGGGAGCCTTGAAACAAAGATTCTGGCTTTGCCAAGTATTTCCAAGGTCTGAATGCAAATTATTATTATTAATAGGATATTTTAGCCTGTCTGGGTAAACTGTGCATGCAGCAGCAACATTACCCAGGGCTTCTCATGTTTGTGCACTTCAAGCAGATCACCTTTCTCTCTGTAAGCAAGGAACTTATTCTTTACATCACATTCGGCTTTTTTTTTTTCCTTTTGGTCTTTCCAAAGCTGTTTAGCCTTTTGTTGTTATTTTAACTGTTTATTTCTTTAACAGCTCATTATTTTCAGTGGGCTCCTGTGTCTCATTACACACAGTTCAGCTTTAAGGGGAAATGTGTCCTTTATACAGGTTTATTCTGTCTAAAAACATAATCAGAAGTGTTTTCTCCTCTGATAGTCATCTCTGTAAAGACTGTTCTGTGCTTTATGTTGGATTCCTTTTGTAGGAAGTGCTTTAGTTGCTTGAAGACAACCAGAGAAAAATCACAAAACCCTCCGGAAGACATCCTTGATCTGTTCTGATTGAACCTATGGGGAAGAATTTTGATTCAAGGCTGGTTTGGAGGAGAAGAGAATTCTTCCCTTGCTTATATTACTGCTGTTATTTCTACAGGATAGAACTGAGGTGAAGGGATGTGATTCCATCAGCTCCCTGACTGCAGGTGGGGGCAGGCAGGGAGTCTGGGCTGACATGGAGCACCTTGGGCACCTCAAACAATCAGGAAAAAAGGCAGAGGAAGCAAATAAAGCTGGGAGAGGGGATCCTGGCTTCTGTCTGATGCTCTGCTCTCGTCCAGGTGCCCAAAGATGGGTGTCCCACCTGCACAGCCCCTCCAGTGTGCCACCCTGAGAGCAGCTCAGCTCCCGGCACATCCCCCAGCCAGGAACAGAATCCCAAAAACTTCTGCCCCAGAGCTGCCAGCAGAGCCCAGGGAATGAGGCATCAAACCTCAGATTCCTTCATAGATAACTGGGATGAGACAACAATGAGGGGCAGCCCCAGGGTGACACAGGGATGGGAGAGAGGATCCACTCAGGGGGAGGTTCAGCCTTCATCCTCTGAAGCCTGGTGGCCTCACAGAGCACAGAACTGTCCAGAACTCTGTCACCTCCTCTGGTCTGCGTTAGGGATACCCCTAAAGATCCCCACTAAAGCAAAGGGAAAGTGTCTGACAAATTCCTGTCCTGCGTCGTGGGTGTTTCTTTCCAGGAGAAGTTGTTAAACTAAAATTCAGAGGCTTTTTTTTCCTTCAGCTCACTGGGACAAACCCCAGCACGTCGGGGTTTAGTTTGCTACTGGAGACACTCAAATCAGGGTTTTGTTGGGGTAGGGCCTCACATCTGGGGTCTCTGAGCCAGATGTGCACCAGCAGGTACCAAATAATGAACTCCCATGAGGCTGAGAGTTTGAGGGCTTGAGAGGAGAAGATGCCTCTGCAGTGCTCTCACCTGCAGAAATCACATTTAGTGAGAATTGCGGCTCCATTTATCAAGGCCCCTGGACTGAGTGAAAGGCTGGGGGACAATTCCAATTTTAGGGTATTTCCAAGTTTGACAGCCCCTTAAATCTGGAATGTCTTTGGAGGAGAGGGTGGGATTTGCTTCACAAAATAACTGCTTTTATTATTTAATAGGTGACAGCAGCAGTCAGACACTCTCAGAAGGCACAGGATTTTCACCACTGTCCCCCAGCAGGGTCAGAGGTGTCTCTGAGCATCCCCACAGAGCAGAGATGTCCCAAATTGACAGCCAGTGTCACACAGCATCATCAGCGATGAGTTCTTTGCCCTTCCCCACTGCTCTTCCTTCCCAAACAGCTCCCACGGCTGTGGGGTGCTTGGCACGGGCCCCGAGTGAAACCCCAGCTCAGCTAAGACATTCCTGCAAAAGCAAACTGGTTAAAAAAGAAGAACAGCCCTTAAAGAATGTGGGAAGTTGATTTTCAGCCCAAACAAATCACAGGGAGAAAGAGGGGCTGGGGAGGGCACGAAAGAGAAAAAGAAGCCAAGCCCTGGAACCACTGAATTACCCTCAACCCTCGGAGCCTGACCAACGCAGCATACGAAGGATTGCCCAGACACTTCCAAAATGACACATCACCCCCTTCCTGCCTCACTCGTGGCAAACCCACAGCAACAAGCTCTTTCTTTGACCCTTGTGATGCCCCAGAATTGCCATGAGAGCAGCGAAAGGAGCCAAAGCAAGAGGGGCTGAGGTGTCCAAACTTCGCAGTAGCGCCCCATATTTAAACACCTCTCCCAAGCCTCCGTTCCCAAACGTGATCCCAGGCAGAGACAGCCCTTCGCCCAATGCCTTCTTTCAAAATAGAAGCCCAGCAAAGGCTCTGACCTGTCATCCCCACTAACCATTAATTTGTTGGGTTTTTTTTAAAATCTGACCAAGCTCTCCGATACTCAGCCCCTCACAAAGGGGGCAAGTCTCTGCCTGGCGCTTTTTTGGAAGGAAAATGTGGCATGCACCTATTTTGTTTCATTCGGTGCCAGGACCTATAAAGTTACTGTGGGCTGCAGCTCCTGCCAAGTTCTAAAGGTGACAGGGCAATGGGCACCCAAAGGACGCTTCTATCAATGCCCTTTTATTTCCCCCTCTTTCCCCTTCCACCAAACCTTTTTTTTCTAATAGAATTACTCTTATCTGCAAGTGATTTAAACTCTAAGGTTTACAGAAGATTTAAAGAGTGCGAACACAGTTGGAATGTTTTAAACTAACAGTACAAGTTGCATTTTAAGAAAATAATTAACTCCCAGGGGAGGTGTGGTTCTTGGAGTAATGACAGATTCAAGGCTGGCTTTCCCTATATGGAGTTTCCAAATAATAAAATATCTTCAGTTCCCTACTGGTGTCAGATGAGAACCTGTTAGTGTGCTAGTTGCTGGTGGACTGTCATGGGTTTGGGGGGGGGGGTTTNTGTAGGGGGTTGGGGGGGGGGTTGGTGTATTTTTCTTTTTTTCAGTGGGCCCATTAGTGTTTTAAAGACACAGTGCTCAGTAGGTAACGTCCCATGCAAAGCTGCAGCGCAAAGCGCTGTAAATGCAGAGTCTGTGTGTTTACAGCCTTTCCCCATCCCTTCTTCTGGCTAAAAAAAAAAAAAATTTAAATTACAAAATTTTCTTCTTATTTTGCAGCCTTAATGTGTCTGTTCTTGCTGGGGACTTCTCACAGCCACAGACAAGAACCAGCCGGGTGTAAGTCCCAGTCTCCCTCCTGCCCCCGGGAGGGGTGGCAGGGCACAGCCACCTGCCAGGGCACAAGGACGGACGCAAACCCTCCAATTCTGAAAAGGTGAGTGCTCATTGTTGGAGGAAAGATCCAGCAATGAACAACTCCTACTCAAAGCTCAGATAATTCAGCAGCGCTTCAGCCAGCAAAGATCCCTTGTAGGACTCTGCCAGGAGCTGAGATGTTGGACAGAACTTAAAGTTGATTTTATTTTATCTGTGACATCTCCCTTTGAACTGTGGCCACAACAATGGAAGGGAAATGCTGTGGCCTCTCAGGTTCCTGAAGGATGGCACAAAAGCTTAGATAGAGAGGAGAAAAATTTCACACAAAGAATGGTTGCAAGGTAACGAGAGGATTTTCTATGACTTGTGCAGAAATCCTAAAACGATGCACGCATTCAGTTTAAGAGTGGCTTACCACGTGGTCCCTGCCTTCTCTTTGTGGAGTGTGAGTAACTTAATGGATAATTTACACATGAGATTCCCAACCTGAAATTTAAACCTGAAATTCCCAAACTTATTAAATCATTTTCTGTGATGTGAGTTACATCTCAACTTATTTGCATTCATGTCATTTACTTTTCCCAAAGGAAAAACAAAAACAAAACCAAAAAGCACCCCCAAAAAACCCCAGAGAGTTGTATTCATAATTTCATAACATTTTGTCACTAAATTCGTGGAACAATGGCAGCAGTCCATGTAACTCATGATGTAGATTAAAAAAGCCACCTGAGCTGATGAGTCTCAGCCCCATCCCTGTTCCTCACAGTTCTCCTACTCAAGTTTAAGACTCCAGCACCGTACAGGCACCAGCCTGTTCTCAGCCTCTCAGGGACAGCTCTTTCCACAAATTTAATTACTTGCAAAACCTTTGGTCATTAACACCCAACCTAAATTCTATTGCAGGTCACAGGCTATTAAAAAAATGAAGTGTCCATGCTCCCCAAACAATGATTTGTTTAACTGGAGCTTGGATTAAATCTGAAGCCACAACAGCACAGGAATCCCATTGCCAATGTCCTCAGCCTGTTCCAATACCTGATGGGAACATTAGGAGGGAATTATTTTGCCCATGGCATTTCCTTGATGTTCCACAACTCCTTCTCCAAGGTCAGGCTGGGCTTGGAGCAACTTGGGGTAGAGGAAGGCGTCCCTGCCCATGGCAGAGGGTGGAACAGATGAGCTTTAAGGCCCCTTCCAACCTGAACCATCCCAGGATTCCACTATTCCATACTGTTTTCCACCCCTCAGGCCACTGAGTGTCTGTCTGGGTGGATAAATGGGCCAGAAAATCTAATTCCCAGGAGGAAACAGGAGCCACGTGCTCATTGCTAATAATGAGCATCACAGAGCTCAGAGGATGCCTCTGCTCCCTGAACAGTTATTCACCACCCTGGCACGAGGTTCCCCAGTGCTGGAACAGCTTTGGAAGCCCTGGACAAGCTCCATGCAGGGACTCCCAGCCCTGCTGCTCCTCACCGTCCTTGCTGAGCCCTGGTCTGGCTGTCCTGGAATGAGGCTGGAGAGTGACACGTAACCAAATCCGAGTGTGTGTACTCACAGAGGCACAGCCCCTGCAGCAGGGATAGTTTATTGCTTTCATAATATTTTCCGGGTTTTGAAACACAAACCACATGTTTAATATTTTCTTTTTTTTTTCTTTTTTATTTTTTTCAAAATTTACACATTGCACTTGCTGGAGTGTTTTTAGTCCAGTACCCAGAGCCCCAGACGCTTCCCAAAAATGAGGAAAAGGGGGAGAAAGAGACTTCAAAACCTGCTGCCAGAGCTCTGGAACAGCCCAAAATCCCTGGGTGTGCTCCTCCCCTACCTTGATTTTACAGGGCAATAAAGAGGTAATTTGGATTATCTTGTCATCAAGGAAATCATTGACATCCAAACAAAGGAGAGAAGTTTGACAGCTTGGTGCACATGGAAAGGGAGAGCAAAGAGTCAGGAAATGCTCTGAGCCAAGTCCACCTGGGATGTAAAACCCTTAAAATTCCTTCAATTCCACCACAGATCAGCTTGACCACAGGCAGAATAAGGCCCTCTTCGTGGGAGTAGTTGAATACTTGAGTCAAGCCCTAAACTTCTGAATATTGTTCCAGAAGGCAATGGGAGGATTCCCAAATTTTTGAAGCTCTCTGTTAAAAAATAACACAATAATTTTTCAAAGCTGAGCTTCCCCTTGGACCATCCCTTCAGTAAAACTGAGTTTGCTGATGTTGTGGGTGTTGTAACAACAAAGGAATGATCGAGAACCATGTCCTGGAAGTGGAGGCCAACTCCCTCATGCAAAATCAATGGCAATTAGACACACAAGTGCTTTGGAAAACCCTGTTAAGTAGCTGTGGTATCAGTAGGTTCCCTTGAAAATCTATCACTCTCCACTTGAGTCTAAGGGGTGTGGAATCGAGCTCTGGATGTGAGAAGTGAGGGAAAAGTCCCAAAACATCTCGTGAACACCCACACAAACAGGATCCACGCTTCGGAGTCCAGAGGGAGCAGGGGTCATGGGGTAACCCGGGGTGTTCCGTGGGGGCACAGGCTGGCAATGCTCCTGGGCCAATTTGAGAGAGTCACTGGACTCCTTCCTGAGGCCTCTTTCTTGGTGCCAAATAAATCCCTAAAGACAGCCACGTGTTCATTGTAGAAAATGGTGATGTTGGACATGCCATGGTCAATCAAAGTATCGGGGAGTTCGGCCCGTTGGGGCACATTTTAAAGAGCAGGAGCTCCGTGCTCCTCAGGCAGGCCCAGCCCGCACCCTGCTCTGTGCTGCCTTCATTAGGACTCATTTTAAGGGGATAAAAGGTTAAGAATACACATTAAATTCCCTCAAAGGGCCTGTATTTGTGCGTGGGGGCCACTCCAGTGTGACACTTTCACAGCCGCCTCTCTTCACTCTCATTTCCTCGCCAGACAAAATGTAATTGGCATCTCGGGCTGAGCTCCTGCCACGCTGCAGCATCCCCAGAACGCGGCAGCTGTTGTCAGAGGCACACTTGGATCCTGCGGTGGGAGAAGGCTCCCTGACAGATGAACAGCATCATCTAGGGGCCAGAGATCAGCACTGGGAATCACACACACAGCCAGAAAACCCGGGGGATACCAATGAGACTCATCAGTGAGAGGCCACTGCCTTATTCCTATTTAAAACGACACCCTGTGCAACACCACAAAAGCAAAACGCAGCTGAGCTGGTTTAGTGTTACAAATCATCTTTTTTTTGGTGGGTTTCCAGCAGAGAGAAATCACCCTGGACCAAAGGAAGCAGCCCAAAGCTCTGCCCTCAGAGCTGGAGGGATGCGCAAGACACTTTTCAGGTTGCAAAATCACAATAGCATCACTGAACTTGCTGGAAAAGCCTCTAGAGATGTGGCCAGGGTGGGTATAAGACACCCAAACTGGAGTTGGCACATCCTGTGCCTGCTCAGTCCCTGCGCCACCAACTTTGTCCCCCAAGGGGACACCAAAATCACCAAGCAAGGCCCAGTCCGGGCCTAAAGGCATCCACAGACATAAATACGGCATAAATATAAACATAAAATATATTTATGTAAATATCAGGCACCGAAATCAGTACAAAAGTCGCCCTCCTGGGGTGAGCAAGGTGGCTCAGTGAAAGAGGCAGAGCAGGTTATGGCCACCAGCTCTCAGTGCCACAGCCACGACTCAGTGGCCCTTTGAAATCCTCACCCCCTGCAAGCTGCAGTTGGACCCTGAAACCAACAGGTTTCTGTAACAAAGCAAAATACCCTTAAAAATGGTGATTCTGAACCACATCGTGGCCAGCGGGGAGTGATGTCCCGTGAAAATTGCAAAAGGAAATAAATGACCGAGCCCACCTCCAGGGGGAAATTCCAGTTTCTTGCTCACATACTCACACCCCATTCTCTGCCAAGGGATTTGGGCTATCAGGAATTACGAGTGGATTAATCCCTGTGAGGCAGGGATGTCCTAAATAATGGCCAATCCTGTTGTATGAAATTGTGATTTGGAGCTGAAATTCTCACCCTGAGCCCAGGAACTTACGCAAACTTCTGCTGACAAGGATCCCATTGTCACAAATGTGAATTGAGCCACTTGTCTGCCATCACCAATTTGAGATATTTTATGAGTGAGCGCTTTTATCACAGTAACACGATGAAAAATGTGATTTCCTTGTCTTGTCACAGCAGGGACAAAGGATTTTTCTGGGTAGATGATCACGCTTTTGGAGAACAAAAACCTCTCAAACATGGTTAATTGACATGTCATGAAATGTGGTGTCCAAGCAGCACAGAAACAGAGCAAGCCAGAGTCAAAAGTTACTCTTAGAGACTTAAAAATGAGCATCTTCTGTGAAGTGCTGTCAGCTATAATAAAAAGGGCAAGAAACCACACAAAGGAGGGACCTGGGCTCGTGTAAAACCCATCCTAACTGTAAATACTTTGCTAGGCTGGGAGTAGCAGAAGAGAAGCTGCTAGAAAGTGACACCTGCCCACCCCCTCCAAAAAAAAAAAAAAAAA
>WBMY01001227.1:303459-336747 GCA_013397315.1 Donacobius atricapilla
AAAAAAAAAAGAGAATGGGCAAACTTTGACAAGGTTCTTCCCTTCAGATTCCCAGCTTGGCCATGGAGGGGCTGAAGGGGGCACTTGAGCTGCTCCAGGAGGGCAGCTCCACACTACAAAGACACCCTAGGCACAAAGGAAACTGCACCAGGAGAGTGTTTAATGTCCCTAAACCCACCCCAATAGAAAACAAATGAATGATGAAATAACAGAGGGCCCGACAGGCCCTGCTCCCAAACGTGGAGTTTGGGGCGATCCCTGGCTATTATTTTCACAATACCTTGCATTCATTACTTTATTTAAAAATGGTGTACTGTGTCTGGAAAACAGGAAGTAAGCCATAAATCTCTAGTTTAAAAGCCATCTGAAGCCTGTGGACCAGATATGTTCTCAATCAGTAGTCAGGCAGTAAATAAACATTTATATACAGCAACTGCTCTCAAGCAGCCTGACCTCCGGCTATTACAGGGCACATAAAGAGGAAATTTGTTTAGTCCCATAAAAGCCCAGGCAATATATCAATAGATTATTAAAAATGGAAACAATGTAGGCTAATGGATTATATTGATTTTAATAAACATAAGTATATGGGATTCAAAGATAAGAGTCAGATATGACATCCTTCCAAGCTCACCTTTCGGGATATCTCCTCGAATCAGCCAAACTACAGCTGTCAAGGATAGCAGGGGCTGCTATTTTTTGCTTTGCAAATCGACATATTTTTGGCTGAAGGATTGAAATTGGAGGGTTTGCATTTTTATTTCTGCTTGTGAACGATGAATGCAGTCAAAAAATAAAACTTGCACATCTTTTAATGTTGCCGCACAAAAAAAAAAATCAAGCGATTGCAGGCTCTCCTCAGGCATCTTTTGCTACAGCAAATATTGGTGCAGACACTGAAGGCAGAATCTCTGATGCTCTGGAAGCCTCCAGGATGCTCAGGCAGCCCCAGCGCAGCCCTCCGACTTCTTGCAAGCCTTAAACTTGTCTTTATGTTTTCAATAGTTGTTGTGTGCCCTGAACAGGTGGCTGTGGTCATACTGCCAATGTTTGTCCCCTGCTAGGGTCTTTTTCCCTCCTCACTTCTCCTCTGGCTTGGAGAGATCCCTCATTCCCCATGAGCTCAGCATCGCTGTGAAAAACTAACTCTGGTTTTCAGCTTCAGGAGAAGGTTTGTGGGAGAGCCAAACTCTCCAGCCAGGAGTTCTCAGGGATGAGGGGACAGAGAGGAAACGCCAGGCCAGGGCAGGTCAAATCCCATCAGGGACCATGACACAACTGTCACAACTGGAGGGAGCTGTGAAGTCACTGAACAGTTCCGAACGTCAGAGGAGGGAAGAGAGTGTTCTGAATGATAATTGGGTCAATGTGATTACCAGTTTAATTTACCTCAGCAATCAGGCTACGTTAAAGCATCTCTTGGAGCTAAAGAATGGAACAGCAGCCAAAAATCTAAGCTGGTTTTCCATTGTTTTTTCCCTTTGTTTTCCATCAGCAGCAAGGCCTAAGTGCACACCCCCCAATTCTTTACCTAAACTCACCCCTCTCAAAGATCTTATGAAGTAAATTTAAATCCGTAATTATGAACTTCCTTAAAACTTGGACTAACTCAGCTGTAATCTCTGTGGAAGGTCAGGACACTTCCCTGGCTTAGGGCAAGAACCTGTGCCCTGCCTTTTATCCTATCAACCAAACGCTGCTTGAAAGCAAAGGAGCCCAGGGCTGAGCTCAGACACTCCTGGGTTCGGATGCACCCCCAGAAGCTGAACACTGATTCCAGAGCCCTCTGCACCGCCCGGGTTTGGCAACATCAAAGAATGGTTATAAGAAATTATTTATTAAGAAAGTGTTTGTTATGTTAAAACTGGAAAATCAAGGAACCGAATGAGTTCCTTTCACTGACTTGCCAGAGGTGAGCAGGAAGTTCTGATCCAAAGGACAGACCTGTTCTCCTCTGGGCATCACCTGCCTTCGGCACTACCTGAAAACCCTGAAGGAAGATGCCTCATTCTTATCCTCCACGTGCTTTTAATTAAAACAAATGAATCCTCAGGAAGGGTTTGGAGCACAAGTCTTTGAGGAGCAGCTGAGGGAGCTGGGAAAGGGCTCAGCCTGGAGAAAAGGAGGCTCAGGGGGGCCCTTGTGGCTCTGCACAACTCCCTGCCAGGAGGGGACAGCCGGGGGGGTCGGGCTCTGCTCCAGGGAACAGGGACAGGAGGAGAGGGAACGGCCTCAGGCTGGGCCAGGGCAGGCTCAGGGTGGATATTAGGACAGATTTTCTCATAGAAAGGGCTGTAAAGCATTGGCACAGGCTGCCCAGGGCATGGTGCAATCACCATCCTTGGTGTTCAAAAACCTGTGGATGTGGCACCTGGGGACATGGCTCTGCGGGGAACACGGTGGTGGCACTGGTTTGACAACTGGGCTTGATGATCTTACAGGTCTTTTCCAGACTTGAAATTTCCATGATTCTGTGATTCTTTTCCTCGAAGGAGGAGGGATTAAAAACAGGGCCTAGAAAGGTCTGGGCTCCCCACCAAGCCAATATTTATTGGGGTGCTTTTTGTGATCACGAACCAGAGGCTGAAGTCTTCATTTGGTGTCAATTGGTTGCTAAAGAAGAGGAAATGACTGAACTTACATAAATTTCTCCCACCACTCATTAGCCCCCAACAGCAGAAATAACACCCTTGCTAAATCCCGAATCCACCACAAATTACAGTGATCTGCAATTATAAACTCCAGTGTTAATGAGGTTTGATTGCCCCTTCTTTGTGATGCCACCTCTAAATGCCACTTACATTTTACAGCGCGTTGGGGTTAACAATCAGCCTGGGGAAGATCGCTAAGAGAACTCGAATGGACTTTTAGGAACACCTTTGGTGATGGCAATTTGTTCCCTGGAAACCAAACGCAGCCACAAGGGCCTCACCCTCCCCAGGGACCCACATCCCCTCCATCCTCCCAGCCCGGATTTGGGACTGATGCTGGTCTTTATGCAGGAGGGCTGGGCTCTCTTCATTCAGGAGAGCAGCATCTAAATTTTTCTGCTTGACCTATAATCAGCTGCGTTTTGGGAAATCTCTGAGAGGCGTAATTGTGGCATTCGCACACTTTGGGGATCACGCGCCTCGCAGAGCAGCACCGAGGGCAATAAACAGCTTTTACAAGAGATTAAACGCCCAAGCAGAGCCAAAGCATTTAGATAACTGCAAAAGCCATTTATTGACACTGCTCTGATGTCCAAACCCACCTGACTCAGACAGAAAAAAAGACCAAACCCCTCTCACAACCATTCCTTGTCTCCCTTCCTAAGAGTTCTCTGTGCTTTTGCCCCAGTTGCATTTCTTCAGCAAATCCAAATAACTTCTTTGGGGTGGATTGCTTAAGAAAGAAAAGCGAAGCTCTGAGGATGACTGAGAAATGTTATTTTAGACAGCGGATTCAATTGCCCTAACATGGGAAATATTCGACCAAAATCAAAGCTGGATTTGTGCTTCCTTGCTCAGCAGCAGCACTGATCCAATCCATCGGAACAGACCTGGAATGTCCAAACCGAGAGGTGGCAGCAATATTTGGGGTGCCTGGGGGGCCAGTGAACCCAATTATCCATGGATCTGGGGAGTAGTGTTAAAAAAAAATGGTGGGAAAACACAAAGAGAAGCTGCTGTAGAAAAGAGGGAATGAAAGAGCAGGAAAATCTGAAGTTTGATTTAATTTCTGCATTTCACCAGGCTGGACTCCCAGCAGTTGTGGGCAGCAGTTGGGGATCCCTCAGAGCTCCACATTCCCTTGAGATCATTTAATGCTGCCGAGGGAAGGGAGCTCAGGAAAGTCTCTCAAAGAACTTCAGCCCCTGCAGTGTCACACCCACCGAGGGTGTCCCTACAAGATCTTGGTCCAGCTCCTTTGGGTGTCATGAATCAAGTCTAAAACAGATGGAAAAACTGAATTTCCTCCCTATCCCAAGAGCTCCAGGAAAAAAAAAAATTAAAAAAAAAAAAAACCCCAAAACCCCCCAAAACCCTAGGGTTTTCTTTTTTCTACATTAATCTTTTTTTCTTTTTTCTCCGATTTTTTCTCCTCTTTTTTTCCCCTCTTTTTTCTTTTCTTTTTTCTTCTGCAGACTTTAAAACTGACAACTAGAAAGTCTGGACAACCATGAGAGCTCAGCGTAAAATGTTCCCAGTGTTATCTGTCCTGGAGTTTTTCTCTAAATCAAAGGGAACCTTTCCTGGTTGGAAGCAGGAGACCCAAGGCAGGCGAAGATGTTGAGGGTGTTTGAAGTTCAGAGGGAAGAAAGAAAAATAAACCATTTGAGCCGTGTGTTATTGTCTCTGCCGTGACAGATAATTCCCAATAAACACCCACACGGAGAATCTAAACCCAGCACTGCTCCTAGGAACAGAGAATTCCCAGAGATGTCCAGAGCAGAGAGTCTGGAGAAGAGTCAGGAATCTCCTGCATCCTGTTTCCCATCGAGATGTTCCCTGTGTTGCTAAAAAAAAGAATTCAGGAACAAGAGGAAGGGCTCTGGCACTTCAACTTCATGAAGATATATGGGAGAAAAGAATGAGAAACTCCAAGAAACACCTGAGATGTTTCTTTTATCTAAAGTAGAACCAGCTAACCCCAGGGGGGATGGTTGGGGAGTCTGTGCAGGGCCAGGATTTGGTCTGGACACTCTTTGTGGGTCCCTTCCAGCTCAGGATATTCCATAATTCCTTCTCCACCAACACCCAATGTCCCTCCAGCCACTAGTGGAGGAAAACCACGACACTGCTGAGTCCCATCGAGGAAAATATCTCCTGTACATGGCAGAGGGAATGAGATGCTCAAGTAACTGCATTTCTTAATTTTCCTCCCACAAACCCCATCTGCATTTACCCTCCAGACCTCTGGGAAATTCATCTTCCTCTCACAGGTTCCTGCCAGTCCGTTACAGCCAGGAGAGGAGAATTAATGTGTCTCCCACACGAGTTAAGTACATAAACTGTCACGAAATATTAACACAGATATGAAGCTATTAGAACAAACCCCACTCCATAAACAGGCTCCAGATAGGGGCAACCAAGATAACAGCAGAATAAAAGGACGCATTAAAGTTATATCCCTTTAAAAAATTAAACAAATCACTTTGATAGCGCTAGGCACTTCAGAAAGCTTAGCTGGGGAGTCTGAGGGCAGTCAATAAGGCAGAGCTAATTGGAGAACAAATTGACATTCATAAGCTGGCACTGAACAGGGCCACGGTAAACAAGGTAATAGAGAGTTAATGCAGGGAACAAGGGCGAGGAGCAGGAGCCACCCAGCCCCAATAATGGAAAGGGCCCAATTGAGCAAATTCGAAGTGCAAACACTCTGATCTCAGCCTGCTTAGCAGGGCTGGCCCAGCAGCTCCCAGCCCTAACAGACTCATTTGGGTTGTTGTCTTTAGAGAATGAGTGTGTCAACTGAAAACAGCCACCAAATCTCCATAATGGCAACCGAATCCGGGTTACCGAGAGCAGGCACTGATAAGGCTCAGGTGGGTAAATACTGAGGGCTGCTTGGCACTGAGGGGTGCCTGAGATGACAGCAAGCAATCAGGCACTGCTGGAATAATGGGGCATTAGCTTCAGGTCAGAACCGCAAGGAGTCAAACCCGAAGGGGGTGAAGCTCTTCCTTCCTTCTGCAGAGGCCTCTCGGTCCCCAGAGGGAGCTGCTCCCTGCCGGACAAAGTCAGTCTGGGAGGGTTTGGGACCTCTTCTTCAGCCAGCTGCAGATATCAGCACTGAAAGGTTTAGTAGAATTGTGCAATTTAATGTTTCACTGTGTCCTGGACTCTCCCAATGCTTCCTGCCAACATCATTCCCTCTGGACGCATCGATGCCTAAATCTCAGCATCACAAACCAAACTCCTGAAAAGTTGTTTTGTGGGCCAGGGGCTCACCTCAAGTTGTTGTGACAATGCTGTTGCACAAAAATGGCACAATCTGACCCTTAGCAGTTCTCTGGAGCCTTTTCTTTCGAGTGCTGGGAGGATTTGAGAACATTTAATGCAACAAGCAGAGAATTTTCTCACTTTTCACCTGTCTGGTGGCACAGCTTGAGGTCTAGGAGGGGACAGGAGACAGAGAATAGGGAAAGCCAAGGCTGGAGCTCCAGAGGTGAGTTTAATTTTCTGACTACAGGCCTTCAGATATAGAGACTGTGTTCATGCTAATCATTAATGAATAAAAAAGAACTTGGTAATCAGAGAGTTCTCGATGTCTCAGCTAGGATCATCTCCCCCATGTTGGGGAAAGTCAAGCCCATGTTTGAGAAGTGGAAGTGAAATATTTTCTGTTACAGTTTCCATCAGGTTTCATGCTCGAGAAGACTCAACCCCCTTTAGGAGTGGTTCCAAAAGGGGCTCGTTACCTGCTCACACACGGCCAATTCTGGGAACCTTCCGGAACTGCACATCAACCAAACATCTTCCTGCCAGCATCATCCAGATAATAGCTGGGAATCCCTCTGCCCTCCTCCCCAGGGGCGCTGGGATGTGCCTAAAGCCTTCACCCAGGCAGGGTGTGCACGGATTTACCACCCAGCAGCTACCGCTGGGTTACTCCTCAGCCAGACCTCCTCATCCTCAGCCCTGACGTTCAGCCACCTCTGCAACAACAAACAGTGACACTTCCATGGTGTCTCAGGCACTTGGGCTAAAATTAATCGAGTCCAGCCATCACCAGTTGTGCTTTTAACTCCTTTTTAATCCGTCAGTGCATTTAAAGTCTCACCTGGCCCGTGAGTGATACCCTCTGCCACCCCAGTCTGGATCGAAAGGACAGCTGATCCTGGCTGTACAGCTTCCAGGGTTTTTCCTGGGTTTGCTGGGGGCTTGCAGAGCAAAGACTCCTTTCAGGGGTTGGTGATGATCCCCAAGTGCCCCCTAACAAGGCCATGATCTCCAATTCCCTTGGATACATCAGCTTCTCTCGAAACCAGGAGAGCCTTGGAGCCCTCAAGGAGTGATTTCTTTGGCTATTTCATCCACTGATTAATCCAGAACTGCCAATATTGGTCCACACAGGATTTTCTGCCGAGTTTCCTCCTGATACCTTCTCCCACAGAAACATCTTCGTGGAGCCTCTCTCGATTTCCTCTCAACTCCGAATTCTACATCCAGAATTCAAGGCAACTGACACAAATAAGGACCTCTACTGCTAAAAGTAATTCATTTTTAATATCTTCCTATGCGTCACATGTTCAACCTGGTTTTTATTCCCATTACTCTGATCTCAATTACCATCTTCAGTAACATTTTGTTTCCACGCCAGTTTCTCTGTTGTCGTTGTGTGATTTTTCATTTTTTTTCCAAACCTGACATATGTCCTCATTGCCCTCCCTGTTACACATTGTACAAACTGTCTTCCCCAATGCCTTTGCTCTGCAGAATCCTGGCTTCCATCCAATCCCAATTTAGCCCTCGAAGACTCTCAAATATACCAACAAGCCACTTTTTTGTCATCAACGAAATATTTATGCTCAGACGGCCCTGGAAATAGATCTGGGAAGATTTTTAGCTATGTCTATATTAGGGGGCACCAAACCAGAAGGGATATAATAAGCAGCAGCTTTTTGCAAGTGAATAGGCAGCTTTTTTTTTTTTTTTTCCCTTCAAGCAATTCAGAGCTGGATTTGGGATACGGGATGAGCAGCCACATCCCTGATAAAAATAAAGACTTTTCCAGTGCTGGAGATGCATTTCCTCAGTGTGAGGACAACCTCAAGCAGGGAGAGCTTTCCAACAGACTCCGCTGTGTGTCCATGATAACCTCATTTAATTTTGCTGCCGTCCCAGGTGCCATCAAGGCCGATATTGATCATTGCCCGAGTCTCTTAAAGGCTGCAAATGAACTGACTGCACTCGGCTAAATCTCAGCGGCCTGGCCGTGAAGGATGCCTCCTCCAAAGCCTCGACTCACGTAATTGATGGCAAGAGTTTCCCTTTTCACCCAGGTTGCTGCTCCACGGAGTGGGAACAGCAGGAATTGCATGTCCCCCATCGCTAAGTGACAGCCGAGACGCAGCAGATGCTCGCTGGGGTTTGATGCCTTCTGCAAACAAAGGATAATTTCCTTTAGAAGTGGCCTGACCTGTGTGGGCCGTCCATCCCGAGTTTCTTTCCCCATCAGGTCGGACACCCAGAGCCCCCTGTGGAAGTCAAGGTGACAATCTGGCCCGTGTGGAGTTGGGGCACCCTTGGAATGAGAGGCAGCTCCATTAAATCAGCTGCTACATCTGGGATACACCCTGTAGTAGAGCACCGGAGGAGGAGCAGTTTGTAATTGGAGCTCACAGCATCGCCAAGGTTGGAAAAAAACTCCCAGATCGTCAGGTCTGCCCAGCCCCACCACCATGGTCAGCACTAAACAATGTCCCCAAGTGTCACATCCACGTGTTTTTTGGACGCTTGGAATCTCCTGAGCTGGAAGAGACCTAAAAGGATCATTCCGATGCCTTAGGATTTTAGCTTTACATTTTTCATATATTTGTAATCCTGCAATTCTTCAGTGTATAACTCTAAATTCCATGTACAGTGTGAGCTGTTTTCCTGTTTTGGTCAGACACAACAATTCCTCTCCAGGCCTGGGAATCAAGGACACCTCACTGTCCCAGGCCCTGAGAAATGTAGACAAAAGTGAGTTGTGGGGAGCAAACCTGGGGTAAATTACTTCATTACCTGACGCTGGAATTGGAAGATTAACGCCCAGTATGCAAATGGACCAAACTTATAAAACTGTGAAAACCCATGACCTGCTGTCCATTTTTGGGTTGGCTTCCTCTGCCCAAAATGTACCTGAAGGCCCTTCAATAAATACAACTGCATTTTATTCTCTCAGTTTTGCCTGGCCTCTGTTTTTAGGTAGTCCCAAAAGGCACCAATCCAGTCCAGCTCCTGGCCCTGCGCAGACCCCTAACAATCCCACCCTGTGCCTGGGGGCATTGCCCAGGGACAGGGACTCCACCACTTCCCTGGCAAGCCTGTTCCAGGGCTTGACAACCCTTTCTGTGAAGCTTTTCTTCCTGATATCTCATCAAAACCTCCCCATCACAACCTGAGGTGGTTGATCAGCCCCAGCTTTGTAAGAGGCTTCTCTCTCACCCAAAACCTGAGGAATAAAATCCTCCCAAGCGGTCACCCTCAGCCCATTGCAATGACAGGACCAACACAGTTCCTGCCATCTGCACCATTCCTCCCTCAGCACCTTAAAATGGAGAAAAAAAAAAATCCCAATATTGTCAATATGAGCAGGGAGTCTCTTCCCTCCGAGCCTGGGCTGCGACACAAGGCTTGTACCCCAAATAATTTTTAATTTAACAGACTTCCAGATGGGCTTGTGCCTGGGCAGAGACACCCTGCCCCGGCTCGAGGCAGTAACGAGTTTCTAAAGACAGTTGCACACAACAGACCTGGCACTTAATGAGCCTGCTTGCTCCAGGGGGGGAGAGCAGCAGAGAGGCAACTGTTGGGAAAGAAAGAAATGCGCGGGGATATAAAAGATGTCGAGGTTTATTTTAGCCAGAGTTGGAGTCAGGGCTGCATAGGGGCAGCTCATTGTTCTGTTTTCATAAAGTCATTTAAGTAGCAAATGGCCCCTGAAACTGATACTCTGATTTGAGTCATGTTGGAAGACATATTGAATTAATGATGCAGGTGTGGGTTGTTGTTCCAGAAAACTTTTTTATAGCAACGGTGGGAGAGGAGAAGGTGGAGGAGGTGGGGGGGGAGAAGTTAAATGAAAAGATTTGGTCTATGTTATGTTTTTCTAATATTTGAATTTTAGCTAAGATTACTCTTTCTCCTCTCTTTAATATATTGTTTTAAATAAAAAATGCTAATAAATCTTGAGAGAAATATGTCATAGCAGAGTTTAAAAACTGTAGTGCAATATATAACAGTTCATAAAATATTCTATTCAAATAGCCAAAATTGTAGTGCATTTGGACCAGAAGTAGTTAACTGCAGGAACAGCATTTTATTAGCTACTAAAATTAAGAAAGAGTACTGCTGTTTCACAGCCAGATAATTAAGTACCGTTTTCTCTTTTTTAATACTATAAAATTAAACTTCCTGTTTAAATGGCCTGGTGGGGACTGTAGGCAAAGGGTCGTCTGATGAGCCCTCCGGGCAAATCCAGAAACACAACATAGCACTTATTCACACAAGACTTTAACAGGGTGGAAAACACTGATTGAGGGGGGAAAAAAATGCTGCAGTAAGCGAAAAATTGCAGGTCATAAATCAGAGATCCATTTTTTCACATCATTTTGGCTAATCCATTAAATCTCAGTGCAAAGGAATCTATCAGAAACAGAAGCCACGGCCTTGGGTTCCCTGTCTCCAGATGTTATTAAAAGTGTATGAGCAGTGAAAGAACTCAATTAAAGCCAGAGCATTGATGAGATGCTCCAGCCACGCCGGGCCCACCAACCTTTGCTGGCTCCTCTTTTGTCAGGGACACTGGTGCTAAGCCCCTTTTTTCCAAGGGGGATTTCACTCCCCACTTCATCAGGGGACAAGCTTTGCTCCGTGTTAATCTAAAATATGTTTTTTGTACTCAGACTCTGCAGTTCTACACCAAATTAATGTCAGTAGCAGAATAACACGTAGGTTAACAACCTGGAGTAGCTGCGCCTCTTACGCCCAACAATCTTGCCCTGCTGTTGATCTGCAGGCTGAAAATTTGTTCCTGTTCTGGCTGAGGAGCACAAACAGTGCAGAGAATCATCCCAACTTTGCAAACGTTAACCCAAATCCTGCCCATCTCTAATCCCACGGGGAATTTACGGGGTGTAAATGAAGGATTTCTGGACAAAGCAGGTGAGACTTCGCCCATGAAGCCCCCAGCCTCTGTTCCTGGAGGTTGTAGGATGGGGTTTGTTGGTCAGATCTGATGTGAAACCTGCACCCCCCAAGGAGCAGAGGCCTTTCATCCCTAGAGCCACTTTCCTGTCCCTCACACCAGGACTCTCCACACCCAGCATGTTCTGACACACAAAAAAAAAATCCAACACGCCCTCCGATACCTTGTTCCAGCAGCAGGTTGCTTTCCATTGAAGGCTGGAGGTTGAAATCACCTGTGAAGACTTCTTAAAACAGAAAATCTTGTCTGTGGTTCCACCAAACACAAGTGCAGCAGCTGCTGTTCTGCTCAGTTCATAATTAATTGCAATAAAACAATTCCAGACACCACCAAAATGATTAATAATGTTGTGAGGCACTTCATTAGGGTTTGGGAGATTCAGGCTCATTCCTTCCTTTGCCAATCAGTCCTTTGGACTTGACAAAAAATACTTGATAGGAATTCATCCCCACCCAGGTGCGCAGGTACCTGGTGTAAAATACTCACTGAGCTACTCAAAGACTTCTGCACCACCTCACAGGGAGGGAAAATCGGGTTTATGCAGAAAAGGAGGGATTCCAATTCATAAAGAATTCTAGGATTTTTAAACTTGTGGGTTTTCAGGCAAGAACAAAATTCCAAAATCAATTTGGTACTTTAAAACCTGAATGGATGGAAATATTCTATTACATCCAAACTTTACTCCAGCTTCAAATTTCTAACGGTGTTATGTTCATTCTACAGAAAAAAAATTTAGAAGAAATCCCTGAAAATCCAGAGTGACACTTGATAACAGCATGACCAGGATTTACTTTTTTCTGCTACAGCTTTTTATTTTTTTCTTCTGAAACAAAAATTCAGGAAAATCTGACTGAGCTCTGTGAAGCATTTGGATTCAGTGTGGTTTTGGCAACATTTCTGTGCCACACCAGAGCATCACATTTGCGTGGCAAAAAAACCCATTCTGAACAGAATGTGGGATTTGCTTTGCTCAGATTCCCCCAGTGGGGGGAATTTAGGATCCACTGGTTCCCGGGAATCCTGGCAATGCAGAAACCTCTAGAGCCTGAAGGAATGGGTTGACTGGGGTTTTTTTTTTCTCCCAAGGCAGTAGAGAGCAGGACATCATTTGTGTCAATTTTGTTGTTTCCCTGTGGATCCCTGAGATTTAGGTGGAACTCACCTGGCCAAGCATCACTTAATTCCCTCAGGAGACCCAACAGAAAAAATTTCATGGCGTTTTTCTTCAGAGAAAGTGAAAATTAAGAAAGACACCCAGCATTCACCAGCTCTGCCACAAGCAAAACAGCATTTAGATCCCAGGGAATGTGTCCCGTTGGCAAGCAGCAATTCCTGCTGGAAGGAACCAATTTTCAGTTTCCCAAACAGACAAAGCAGAGACAAAACAAAACCTCCTCCTTGCAGAGCCTCATCCCACACACTGAGCACACACAGCGCCGGGGATGCCCGGAGAGCTCAGCCAAGTGGCATTGCCAGGGAAGCTTTAGCAGCACCCAAACATCTTTTCTTGCTTTTGAGGTGGGTGTTTTTTGGCCCTCCTCAAGCATCCCAATTCCCAACAGGAGCTGTGGAACTTTATTGGGGGCTTTGCTTGCAAAAATCCTTTTGGTGCGTTCCGGTAACACAACACCACATCTTCATCGGGAAATCTCAGCCCTTAAAGGGGAAAATCAAGGCTTTTATGTCGCTCTTAAGTCTGAGCAAAGCCCAGTTATCGGGTTTCACCCCTCAGTTCTGCTGGGGCCGTGCATCAGATCGCTCTGGAGATAAGCCCCGAAATTCCGGGATCCCCTCGGAGCATCCCGAGCGCAGCTCCCGGGGAGAGACTAAACACAGCAAAGCCTCTCCAGCAAAGCAGTGCTTTGCATTAGGGCAATAATAAACCACTGGGAGAAGGGAAAAATCACCCTCTGTAGTGTTTAGTCTCATTTAATCTAATATTGGTGGCTAATGGGCTCTGATCTCGTGTGTGTACGCAAGGAATTCCTCCCAGCCCGGCCGGCGGTGAGCTCAGCTTTTGCGTTTCATTTGGAGCACTCAGCGCTTGATACCCGAGGAGGTCACTGAGACCTGCTTTTAAATCAAATATCCAGAGCTGGAAATGCACAGGGTTATAAACCAACAGTCTGAGATTTTATTTATTTCCTATTGACCTTAAAAATTACAGGAAGCAGAAAAAGATGGACATGGACACCCAGTAGGAGGAGTAAATGTTTAGGAAAAGGCATCTTTAAGTTCTCCTGGACTTCCTATTTATTTCTCTTTAGAAAGTCTCAGGACACAGCATAAATAGAAACCCTGTGCTAAGGTCTGTGAGAATTAGTAGGTAGCAGAACACCTTCCAGATTTTTTTTTTTTTGCTGAATTTCAAGAGTTTTAGACAATGCTAAAAAACACTGACTTAAGGAAAAATTAATTATTTAGACTCCTTGCTAAGGGCCACAACTGCTTTTATCCACAGGAGCTTCCTCCCATCACAAGCTCAATGAGGCCAATGAATGAGACTGTCTCAGATTTTCCTCTCCCACAACTTCACACATTTGTTTTACTCTGCACTCAGATAATTTCCCCCAAGTTTAGTTCCCACCATTCTCAGCTGCGTTTAACTTTGTCAAATTGCAGTTGCAATGCTGCAGAGAGTGTTGAAAATCTAAGTTGGTGATATTCATCATGTTTATAATACATAGAGCAGCCTTTTGGATGTAACAGGTCACGTGGAACACTGGAAATGCAGTATTGGGAAATTATTGCTGAAATTGCCACCAAGATCATAGAACAAAAATGTAACAGAAGTAGAATAAAGGGATTCAAGGAATCATGTTTTATATCACCCTCATTTTGAATGAGATTATCTAGATTTGTGGCCAATTTGATTTAAACAATGGATTAACAGCAGGAGGAAATACCTAACCTGAGGCTGGCTGTACTTTACAAGACTGGAAATGTTTGTATCTCTTCCTCTCCCCTCTCCGTAGTTGTAAGTGGTGCTGTTTTCATCCAAAAATTCCCTGAAAATAATTTCCTCTCACCATTCCCCAAATGGTTTCAGAAACCAAACCCTGCCAGGGCTGCTCCCCCAGGCAGAGGGGCTGAGCAGAGGTTTGGGGGCTGCTGACAACACAAAGTTTCTTTCCAATACAGAAGAGTTCAGACAGGCTTCCAGAGAACCCCAGACAAATTTCAAGCCCCCCAAACCACACAGGCTGGGTGAGTTTCAGAGCGTAACTTCAGTGTTCATTAGCACAGGAAAGACCCAAGAAATGGGCTGAAATCCCTGAAATCTGGCCCTACCTGCCCAGGTGAAACCCATTTCCCAACTTTTGAAACTCCATTTTCATGGCGTGGCCCCAGTCCCCTCATCCCTGCTCTCCTCAGTGCCAGGCAAACCGAGCAGGAATCTCTGCATGAGACGCCCTAATTGGCAGCAGAGCCCTGGCCCGGCCAACATCTGCAGCTGGTTTTGGTGATAATAAATCAGGGCTGGGGGGGTTTGGTGTGGCAAGCTGCCAGGGAGCTTTCCTTCCCCCAGTTAGCCAAGAAATGGGAAGACAGCCGCGAGGACTGGGGCAGCTCTGGGTGGTTAGAGGGAGGGAAAAACCCAATCTCATGTTATCCATAACCAGCCGTGAGCCTCCACTCTGAGCTTTCCAAGAAACGGGCTGGACCAGACAACGAATGCCGTTCTTCATCACTGAGCAGCAATTTGTCCAGGAAACCCCAAAAACTTCATTAAAGCAAGGGCACAAACCCTGCAGCAATCACTTCCCAGGAATGGAGGTTGCTGCCCCGGCCCTGTGAGGATTTGGGAGCTGCCCGGGCTCTGCGTGTGCTGTGATCACCCAACACTCACTGCAAACACCTCCACAGGTACGTTTGCAATCAGCAGGTTGGATGCTCGAGGGCTGGGTCTCTCCAGATGCCTGCAGCAGTGACAGCTCAGCCCCTCACTCCAAATCCAGGTCAGACAGAAACCCTGGATGTGAGGTAATCCCCGTTCTGAACGGGGAAATTCAGGCTGGGGAAAGAAATCAGAATCAAAGGCTGGAAGAGTTGACTGAAACCGCTAAGAGAGCAAAATTTGCAGCTGACAGAACTGTTAATGCAAATGTTGCTGAGCCTTTCCTGCTGAGCCTGGCAGCACAGTTTAGTGCTAAGTTTTGTGGGGAGCTTTTTTAAAATCAGGTTGCTGCGGCACTGAGGGTGGAGCAGAGGCCGAGGCACTGAGCTCTGCTCGTGGCGCATCCACACCAACCAAGGAGCAGAGATTGCAGGCTCTGCCCTCTGAAGCGGCTGCTGCTGTATCAGTTCCGATTGGAAATCAGATGATTTCCAGGATTTCCATCCCCAGAGTGAGCCAAAGCCCTGCCTCTCCAGGCTGCCTTCACTCCAACCCCCTCCGCACTGGAGCATCTCTGCACCCTCACATATTTAACTCATTTTTGGATCTCCATTCACCCACCACATCCAGGTCCCTCCCAGTCCTTCCTGCAGCCTTTCCCACCTCGCAGCGCTGTCTCCTGTTGGTAAAAATTCCCTTTCCAACTGCAGCTCCCTCCCACAGCCTGCGCTGCTCCAAGAGTTGTCTTCCCTAGGAAACATCCACCTCATTTACAAGGTCACAGTTATTTTAGCCTGAATCCAGTTATGCAAGAAACCACCCCCTCTCCAGTGCCAAATCGCCACAGAATGGTGACAAGTGATTATCTTGTGTGAGGCTTCAGTCCTTTAAACACAACAATAATAATTAACGCAATTAAGAATGTCTCTAATGCCACTCTCAACGACCGCGGGCGGGTATTGCGCTGTTAGGAAGTGGTGATCCACATTTGCCAGCAGAATATCTGGCAGCGAGGGTTTCTGGAGCTTATTTAAGCTTTAAAGCCTACAAAAGGAGCTGTGCACAATATCCTGTTTGAAGGCATTTCTAATTTAAATTAATGACCTGAAGGCTATCTCAAGGCAATAATGATCTTATTGTAGCAAATCCCGCCATAGCTGAGGTGAATTATAAATTCCTGGGGCTGATTCCGTGGTTAACATTCCAAATCCCAGCTATCCAAGGCGGTGGTGGCAGTTCCAGGAGCAGATTAGATGAAACCACACAGGCTGTCTTCAGCCTCCCTGCCTGGCTGGGAACAGGCAGGGAAAAAAACGTTCTCCGCACTCAGTGGGAAGCAGAGAAGCCCTGGGGCTGATGAGTTTGGAGTTCTCATTTTCGCCGGGTCTTTTATTCCCAGAATTTTGCTTGGAAGAGGTGCCAGAGCACCCAGGTACCAGGTGGGAAGGTGAACTCACCACCAAGGTGGGAGCTGCTTCCCCCAAAGACACCTGGGGGTTGGCACTGACCTTATAAAAACCACAATTGGGTTAAATGAGAAAAATGCCCATTTTTCTCCTGAAACTCCCCCAAAGTGCCCATTTTCCTCCCAAAATGTCCATTTTTCTCCTGAAAATGCNAAATTCACAAAACTCCCCAATCTTCTTCTGAAATCCCCCCAGTATGCCCATTTTTTCTCCTGAAATTCCAAAAAACCTCACAATCTTCTCCTGAAATTCCTCCAGTACCCATTTTTTCTCCTGAAATTCCCAAAACTCCCAGTCTTCTCCTGAAATTCCCACAGTGTGCCCATTTTTCCTCCCGAAATTCCCAAAACTTCCCAAGCTTCTCCTGAAATTCCCCCAGTGTGCCCGTTTTTTCTCCTGAAATTCCCAAAAACTGCCGATCTTCTCCTGAAATTCCCCCAGTGTGCCCGTTTTTTCTCCTGAAATTCTCAAAAACTCCCAATCTTCTCCTGAAATTCCCCCAGTGTGCCCATTTTTTCTCCTGAAATCCCCAAAACCGCCCATTTTTTCCTGCTGAAACTCCCCAAAACACACCTTGCACACTGCACTGTGTTGGGTCACCCCGGCCCCGGTGACGAGTTGTACATTTGTAAGTCCATCTGTCACCTGTAAACAGAACCCAGGGAAAAAAAATCAGGTGGATGAAATTTCCCTTTGAAAAGGCAGGGAACCAAATTGCCCCTAAAAAGGGGCTTTCAGCAGCTGAGAAAAGCAGGCTGTTATTGTTATTTCACTCACGGGCCCGAGTGCACGTGAAGCCACGGGGCAGGATCCGCATTTCGGACTCAGCTCTTCTCCCCCGAACAATCCAAGGNATTCACAAAAACTCCCAAGCTTCTCCTGAAATTCCCCCAGTACGCCCGTTTTTTCTCCTGAAATCTCCAAAAACGCCCATTTTTTTCCTGCTGAAACTCCCCAAAACACACCTTGCACACTGCACTGTGTTGGGTCACCCCGGCCCCGGTGACGAGTTGTACATTTGTAAGTCCATCTGTCACCTGTAAACAGAACCCAGGGAAAAAAAATCAGGTGGATGAAATTTCCCTTTGAAAAGGCAGGGAACCAAATTGCCCCTAAAAAGGGGCTTTCAGCAGCTGAGAAAAGCAGGCTGTTATTGTTATTTCACTCACGGGCCCGAGTGCACGTGAAGCCACGGGGCAGGATCCGCATTTCGGACTCAGCTCTTCTCCCCCGAACAATCCAAGGGATTTCTGCACAGAGATTTTATCCATCACCTGCGTTTTCTCAGCTTTTGCCATTTTTGTGGTTCATCCAGGATGCCGTAAACAAAGCATTCAGCCCAAACACGGCTCAGTTTTAAGCTCTAAATATATTATTAGTGTTAGGTTTTGTGCTCTGCTGTGATGTTAAGTGACATGGCAAGCTGTAAAATGGGACTCGGTAAAAGTATTAGCAAATCCACAATCCATTTCCAAGTGAAATCTCCTCAGGTTTATTGCTGGGATGCCTGACTGGGAGGAAGTCAATGTTTCCTTTTGATTTGTTTGGACCCCTAATTCAAACCACAGCTTGAACTTGCTCAGTCCCTGTGGCAAAAAAAAAACCCCAAAAAACGAAAACAAACGAAACAAAACCAAAACAAAAAACCCCCAAGAAACAAACAAAACACACCAAAAAAACCAAACAACACCAAAAAAAATCCCAAAACCTCAAACACACAACAAAAAACTCGACCCCACTAGTGCAAGTGTAAATAAATCATGGGATCTTCATTATTAATTATTAAGAAGGACCTTGAGGAAGAGGAATGGCTGAGCTGTAGTGATTCTGGGTGTCATCATCCTACAGGACATTCCAAAATCAAGTAAAAACCTCATGCCCAACATGCTCCAGCATGGAATATAGTCAATATTTGGGGACACTGGTCCCTACTGGTATTGTCCTGCTGCTAATGGGCAATTTATTCCCCTCACCCCTCTCCTTCCCAGGGCACATTTTATTATTTTAAGTCCCTTTTCACAGCGACAGACTTTGCCTCCCATTATTTCTAGCTTGTACACAGTGTTGAAAGCCCGAAAAAAAAAAAAAGATAAATTAAATGAGAAGGAAATGTTTAAGGGTTCCTATTCATAACAAAAATACTTAAAGGCAGCTCGGGCCATGAATCTTCCCCCAGCAAGCCGAGATGTACATAAAGGCCCTGATTCAGAGGAGAAGCTGGTGGATGTTTGCTGCTCGGGGGATTTATGGGGTAGAAGCCGGGATGGGGGAGAGCCCAGGTGAGTAATTAGTTCCTTGCAGAGCTCAGGATGGGGTTGGCTTTTCCCAGTTGTTCAAAGGCTTTTTCCCCCCCAAGCCGTGGGGCAGCACGAGGCTGGGCTGCTCCACGTGGGCTGGGGGCTGCTCCCCACCCCTTGCCTCTGGTGTGTGAAGATTAATGAGGGCCCGAACCCCTTTTTCTGTCAGCACAGACACGTGCATCCAATTAAAGCATCCAGAAACCTGGCACACAAGTCCCAAGGTGTTTTCCAAAGCCACCCAAAGTTTTTTTGCTGGGTTCAATTTCCCAGTTCTGCCCAGTTAATAGGGATTAACGTGCAAAACTCGTTTGCCTTTTTCTCTGTGTGTCAGCTCTGGAGTGAACGTGGTGGGGCAAGCGCTGGGTCTATAAATTCTGAGGGTTTGAATCCTGTGTTTACCAGGGGAACGGGACTGTGGCAGAGAGGTGCCCCTGTCATCGTGTCTCAGTGACACACAGGACCACCTTTTGGGTTAAATCCCCATCCCCTGCCCTTCCAGCTCCACTGATTTCCAATAAATGTCAATTCCTGCCCACAAAATGAGGTTCTGGGGCATTTTTAGCCACCAATTGAACCAGGATCACCCAGTTTTTGCAGTAGCAAACAAAACCAAATGGGAATTCCTCCGGAGCTGGTGGGATGTGGACAGAAATGTCTAAACTTGGTTTTACAGGCTGGTGAGCACCCAGCAGCTCCCTTCCACAGGTGCATCTCCACAGGTCAGAAAGGTTCTGCTCCCAGTCCTTCCCGCAAGAGGGAAGCTCCCTTCCCTTGGCACAATTCCCTCCACGACAATGGAATTACATTTTCATGGATGGTTTACCCCGAACTACAGCAAGATCAAGCAGAGAAGGCAAACTGCAGCTCAGGAGAGCAGTGACAGCCTGGGAGTGCTGCATAACCAGAACTGGAAATGAATTAAGCACAAGTTAATCAGCCACGTCTGGGGAATAAAACAAATCTTCAAGCCTTGCATTAAATGCTGAAATACATTCATATATTCAGCCCTAATTTGAGCCACCTCAACACTTGTGAGCTCCAAGAACTTCTTGTGCAGTGTCTCCCAGCATCCAAATTTGCCTGGACTTTCAATTATCCAGACAATAATGAAAACATGTTGGCCAGGCGAGCGCTCAGGTTACAATCACAAATTCTTACTTCAATAACAGCCATAAAACAGAGACCTAAAGCATGTTTTTTGCTTTTTTTCCAAACATTAGCAACTCATCTGATACTTAGGCCAAGGATCCAGTTTCCTGCAAGCTGATGACATGTGAGACCACAACCCTGAGGCTGATATTAAATTATACATATATACATATATAAATATACAGAGAGAAAACCTGTGAAATTACAGACACAGATGTGTTATTGGTGTCATAATTTTTTTCCATTAAACACCGTATTAGGTTTATCCCCTCTCTATACTCGAAAATCTTCACATATAAAAGATGAATGGCAACTTCTCCAGGGGATCCCTGTGGTTTAACCTTGTTACGGGAGGTCAGACACGACACGCAGACTTCTGTTGGTACAAAGATGGCTGGAAAATGGGATTATTCCTTGGCTCTCCCTTCCAGTGGAGAGCAAGGCAACTCTCCCAGCCCTGAACCACCCCTGCTCCAGCGCCCCAAAGAGGACTTGTGGCACTCAGAGAAGCTTGAGGAACTCATTTGGTGGAGGAAGAACAACCAGAGCCCGTCTGGCAGCACAGAAATGCTGAACCACAATGATCTGGGGGTGAATTAGCTCAGATTCTGACCCGTTTTCTCTGCTGACCCCCCGTGTAAATCCCTCCCTGCTCCTCTCACCCAGCCAGACTGAGCTGTTTGGCTCCTGGGGGTTCCAGCCCTGCTGACAGCTCTCTGCTCTTCTGGGTGGAAAAAGAGAAGTCCTTAAAATCTGCAAATAAATAAATAACTCGCCATAATAAGCAGAGGTGGTCAGAAAGGGTGTTAGAAAAATAACTCAACTCTCTGCCCTTCCTGGCCCCTCTGCCAGCCCCGTTTTCTCCCCAGACACAGCCCAGGATGGAGAATCTCTCTTTTCACCCGCCCCATCTTCTAAAATTCCTGTTCTGAACCCATGTTCCAGCTCTTACACCTCTACCATGACCCCATTAATTCATGAAGAGGGACTTGATGAACACAACAAAATAATTCCCACAGCATCTGGGGTGGTTTTTTGGACCCAAACCCTGGTGGGAATACACATCCCTTTGCAGGAGGGTTTAGCTGCTGCCTGCTCCTGGCGAGGAGCCCCAGAAGTGCCCAATTTCCAGTAGAATTCTTTCATTTTCAGGTTCTCTTCTTGTAGGAGCTGGGTCAGAGCCTTGGGAAGAACACCTAAAATGTCCCCTCTTGCTTTCCCACCTTCCCAAATCTCCCTGTGCACAGGGCTCGGGCAGCAAAAACCGCAATTCCCAGCCCGAGCAGCTCCAGAGAAAGAAAATTCCTCTCCACAGGAACCACTGGACACAGAGCAAACCCCCCAAAACCTCTCTCCCTAGAGGGGCAGCAGTTAAAGGAGCCAAGGGAGCCCTTCAAACCCCAGAGGAAAGGCCTGGATTCACCAGGAAGAGCAAAACCAGCAGGATCCCAGCAGTGGGGAGCAGTTTGGCACCTGCTGAATTTACAAATTCATTTCTCAGCTCTGTTACAACAACGCTGATAATTCTCTGTTAGGGTGAGTGGGAATTATTTTATATGAGTGGAAGGAAGCCCTGCTGTGTAATTTGGGATATTATTGGTGCTCTAAAACGTCCTGTCCCAGGGGTTCAGTGCGAGCCTGAGCTCCAGGTTTTGAGCAGGTTTTCCCAGGAGGTTTTGTGGCTGCTGGGAGATGCTGCAAACCAGGATCAAACCCTTGAGCAGGGAGGACTCACCAGCAGCCAGGAACAGGAGAGAAATCCCACCACCGTAATCAACACCCCCAGAAATGAGAGAGAAAGAGAAATATCAATTCCTTGTTTGCCCAGGGCGCTGCATCCACGGGGATTCCACAAGGAAAAGCCTCCTTCTCCCCCAGCTGCTGGGCAGGCAGGACATCTGCAGCCCTCATGGATCCCACACAAAGCATCCCGACCTCCAGAGGAAGACACCACCACCATCAGCAGCAGCACAATAAAGATGTCCATTATTTCTCCCTGATGTTTTCATGACAGAATTCATGTAGAATATAAAGAAAGCACAAGGCATGTTTACTGGAGGTTTTATGGTTCCATAAAACATAAATAAACAGCTTTTTAGATCAAAGCTGCAGGAATAAGGAAGCACTGTGGCTTCTGAGGCCTGACCAATTTATCACATCATCTGAAGTTGAAAGGAGCACTCCTGGCACTCCTGTTTTCCTCTGGAGCAATCCCACCTTAAAGTCACAGTGCCCAACACACAAGGACAGCTTTGGCTCCCAGAGCAGCCCATCTGTCTGGTGGAGCCTTTTGGGATGAGACTTTTGAGGTTCTGCAAATAAACTGATGAAAAAGGAGCAAACAGGAGCACTTCAGGCAGGCTTAGGGTTGGTTTTCCAGGTGTACAGCTCTGCAGTTCATCCCACACCATCAGGATCAATCAAAAAATCCAGCTTTCCGTGAAGGTGCTGGGAATTGTTGGTATCCATCAGCTCTGGATCCAGTCCTGGCATTACTGAGCACTGTGAGTCCCTCTAAATCCCACATGAAATGAGAAGAAACAAGAATTCTCCCTAAACTTTCACCCTCCTCACAGATCCACACCTTCCTTCCCAGGCTTTTCTCCCTGCTGGATGCAAACCTGAACCTGCAGACAGGGAAATGCCTGGATTCCCAGGGGGATCTCCCTCACTCTGCTCATCACACACCTGTGAGGATTTGCTGGATTGTGGTTCCATGTGGTGCCATCAACCCCTGGAAACATCTGGGCACCAAGATCCAGCTCAGTCATCTCCAAACCCAAAGCCTGAGGTTGTTTGGTCACCATCCTAAAAAACCTTCCCCGTGCCAGCTCAAGCAAAGAGCACATGGTTACAGAGGCGTGGAATTCTGCAAACTCAGTGTTTACCAGCACATATTCCAGGACCTTCCTTGCTTTTCTTTTCCATTCCTGCCAGAAAACGAATGGAATATGGCTTTTGAGCATTCTGGATGCTCCTGCCTGGCTCTGCTTTCTGCTCTGCAGTTTCCAGTGGGATATTTGCAGGGCTATGGGCACTTGCAGTTATTTTGGAACTGCATCTCCTAATATGGGGTGGGAACAGAAAATCCCACACGGAGCAGTCCAGCTCGAGATGTATTTATTAATCTGATGCCAGGCCACTCCTAAAAATACTCATGTGCCCATCAAGGCACCCCTAAAAGAGAAGAAAACCAAAGTAAAATCCCCACACAGGGACATTCACCCTGCTGAGCCCAGGAGCTGCTCCAGCCCCAAGGATTCCCAGGTCACAGGGCCCAATGGAAGGAGCATTCCCCTGCCCCTGTGGTGACTGTGCCCAGCACCTGAAGGCCAGGCTGGGCTTTTTCTGCCTCACACATCATCACCCCGGGCCTGAATGAGCTGGCAAGGCTGGTGATGATGCGTGAGGCCAAACAGAATCCAGCCCGAGCTGCCAGGGATGCCTTGGCTGCAGGTGCTGACAGGACTGGAAAGGAGCTGCAGGCCAGGCTGGGAAAGCTGGATCCTGAGTCCCTGCAGGCAGTCTGAGCTGCAGGAGCAGACCCTGGGCAGGATCAGACCTGGGGCAGGACCACAAATGGGGTCGGACCAGAGATGGGGCAGGACCAGACCCAGGGCAGGAGCAGAAATGGAGCAGGACAAGAGGTAGGGCAGGACAAGAGATGGAGCAGGACTAGAAAGGGAAGAGAACCAGACCTGGGGCAGGACCAGACCTGGGGCAGGAGCAGAGATGGAGCAGGAGCAGAGATGGAGCAGGAGCAGAGATGGAGCAAGAGCAGAGAGGGAGCAGGATCAGAGAGGGAGCAGGACCAGACCTCCAGGGCAGGAGCAGACCCAGGGCAGGAGGTGGGAGCACAGGAGATGCACCAGCCATGTCCTGGCAGTGTCAGTCACTGGAGGGGCTTTTCCTGCAGCTTTCCTCGGTGTGAGGGGACAGGAGGGTCCCTCACCTGCCTGGTCAGCCCTTTCCCAGCCCCTTTCCCTGCCGTGGTTATGTCAGGGTGTGTTCCTGCTCGTTCTGCCAGGGCAAACCCTGCTCTGCTCGGTGCTGGGGTGGGCAGAGGCTCTCCCCCGAGCCTGGCTGTGGGAATGCACACGGACACAGAGGAGACAGTGCCTGACACAACGCAGGAGGAGGAGAAGGCTTCCACCTCTCCTCAGCGCTCCTGAGCCAGGCCAAGGTGCTGGAGCAGCATCCGTGCAAGGAGGGACATTCCCCGCCATCCCCAGTGCCACAGACACACCAGGTTGTCCCTGAGCCCTCCAGAGTGGGGTAATTTTATCCCAAATGTGCCTGTCTAAAAATATCTCACTTCTGTGTTTTTTGACCATATGCCCAGGACCATGAAAATTTTTCCGTAGGAAAAAAAGCTGAAAAAACCCTTAAACCCATAACATCTTGGAATGATTTGACCACTTTCTTCTCAGGACATTCTCTCCTTTTTTATGCCATGATGGGGTTTCTCCTGAATTTAAAACATCAATTTGGCCTAACATGAGGAGAGTGTTCATTCTTCCAGACCATAAAGATCAGAGACTATAAACTGTTGTTCCTTAAATGTTTCATGGCAAAAGGCATTCAAAGCGTAACATTAACAAAAAGTTTTCCTGTAAAACAATCTGGGAAGTGTAATCTCTGTAAGAGGTTTTTTATGCACCATGGCTAATTGTTCCTGACAGTATGATTTTACATGAGGCATTTTTTGTAAATTCAACACCATTCGAACTTTATGGCAGGTAATATTCCTTACAACTCCTCAAATCCTGCCCATGTCTAAATTATTGTTGCAGAGTGATGTTTGGGGGCTTTTTTCTGGGTTGTTTTTTTTTTTTTTGGCTGCCAAATATCGGGAGCAAATTCTCTCTTGTCTCGCAGTTGTGGCACCGGGAACAACTTTATGGAATTCTTCCACTCCTCTCTGTGGAGTCAGAAGGTGTTTTCACACCTTTAGCACACATCAAAAGTGCACCGTGGTGGGCTGAGGGTTTGTGCCTGGCAGCGCAGCAGGCTTGTGGTCACCTCTGGGTGGAGGAGGATGGAGATGTTCCCAGCCTGGGAGGTTGAACCTGTGACTCCTTAAAACTCAGCTTCTAAACCTCTTTTGAAACGGCCACGTTTGAAAAGTCGGGGTTTTACAGAACCTGGCTCGAGGTTACCTCACCTGGTGTTCACCTGGGGGTGTCAGGGCGAGCCGGGTGCTGGCATTCCACAGAACCACGGAAGGTTTTGGGTCACAAAGGACCTTAGAGACCAACTCAATCCAGCCCCTACCATGGGCAGGGACACCTTGCACTAACCCAGGCTGCTCCGAGCCATGTCCAGTGGGGTTTTGGACACTCCTGGTGCCTCTCTAGGCAATGCTGTGCCACTCCCAAGAGATTTTCCTCTCATCCACGCCTTCGGATGAGATCTCCACATCCCCCGGGCCTGTGGTCCAGCCTACTTTGCCAGCCTGACTGACCCGTGCATGAGTCTGATTCATGTGCACACACACACGAAAAAACTCCTTTTGACCAACTCATTCTACCTTATAAAATATGGGTTATAAAAAGTTTATGGAGCCCGTTCCTCCGAGGGGCTCATTCCAAAGCACACTACGCAAAACCCAGCTCTTTTATGGCATGGCAGAAAAGGGGCTCAGTCTGTGCCCTCGCAGCATTCCGCGATGGGGTTGGCCTTCCAAATGGACCACACAGCCTTGCCCGGGTTGCTCCGAGGGCAGCAAATGAATTTGTGCCTGGGGTTAATTGACTGGTTCTTTCTGCTGGAAATTCCCCCTCGCCCCACCCATGAGGAGCTCCACAAGAAAAGTCAAAAAGGACGTGATGGAGTCAAGTGTGGGACTTCAGCAGGCCCCACAGAGGCACAGAAATCCCAGAAAAAACAACCTGGAGCTGCTTTTTCCAGGGACAAAGGTCCTTCCTGAGGTGCCTTCACCCAGCTCGGGTCACTCAGAGGAGGGAAGGAAGCTCCAGAGGATTGTTAGGTGCACGTGGACTGATCTCCTCCTAAAAATGGGAATTTGACTCCTGGCAGCTCCTGTACCCGAGCACAGCGAGGGCAATAATAAATGCCCAGAGTGTGACATTTATGAAAATTAGAGACTAAATCAGGGTCAATGCTGTGAACATATAAAACGCTTTATGTGGAGGCTCAGACAAAATCAAAAGAGTTTTCAGTCCACCCATCCCCTGAGCACTTTAACGGGGGTTCCATCTCCTGCCCTACTCTTTGTTCTCTCTGAAACTCCCCCACCTCCTGCCCTTTGATCCTGTCCAAGGATGACCTCGACCTGCTGGAGAGACCCTTGTGCCCTCCCTGCTTTCAAGTTTTTGCCTCAGCCATTGAACTCCACTCCTGGTTTGAAGATCTAACAAGGAGCTGTTTCTGCAGGTGCAGCTGCTTCCAAAATGCCACTGAGTGATTCTGAAATAATTCATTTAATTAAATTTTATTTCATTCGCAATATTATCTGCACAGGGTAACAGAGACTCACTACTGGCTCCTGTCTTGGGGTTATTCTGGGATAACTGAGGCATTTCTTTCTGAAGAGAACAAATTTGGGCCCTGTCCTATGGCAAAGCTCTGCTGGCAGAGGATTTAATCTCTCCGCTTTTCATGAGGCTGCAGCTCACACCTGCCTTTGCTGGGGAAGGCTGCAGCGGGCACTGGGGGAAGGATTTCTGACTCTGAACTGTGACAGAAATAAAAGAGCACCAGCATCTTCTCCAGAGTCACCTGGCTGTGCTCCCCACGATGATTAAATAATCTTCTGGAAAATTCTTTAGAATAAAAGGGACACAGAGTCCCAGAAGCTGAACTCTGGGGCTGTTCTGGTGATTTTCACTCACTGTTTATTTTTTTAACTGAAAGCTGGTGTGAACCTGCTGTAGGACCCTCCCTGCCTGACCGTGTCCCATCACCTCAGAGCTGCCAGCCCACAGGTGATGCTCCCTCCTGCCCCATCTCCTGAGTAACCAGACTGGAAATGTTAAAAACTTTTTCTGGTGGGTTCCCAAAGGACAATTAGCAGCATCCTCAGGATTCTGTGGCACCATGATCCTAAATATCGTTACGGGCAACAAAGAACACCACTCACAACAATATCAGGGAGACCCTCATGCTTTATTCTCATCCTTCTTGCTCCAAACTCTTAATTCAGGTGATCTGGACCAGTTCACCCCCAGATTTATTCCACGTGTTCAGCAAATCAGTTTCCTTGGTACAGGGCTGAATTATTCATTGTACTTTTTCTTCCTAGGCTGCAGAAGTTACTAAAAGGTTCCTTTCTTGTATAAAGCATTTTCGTGTCTGAGTATTAATTTTTAAAATCTCCTGCAAACGCACGGTACCTTGCAGTTGTTTGCTTTAGGCCTTTCCAAATTTGTCATTAAGGCTTGTGAGTGTGCACGCACAGGCACACACAGATAAACTTACACAAGCAGATGGTCACAATTAATGCTGGTTCTTCCTGCCCTGGCTCCCTTGCAACCTGGGTTTGGGTCTGTCCTTGTTGAGAAACCCAAAATCTGCTGAGCTGGAGGTGGACAAGAGCACTGTCCACTGTAATTTAAGTGCTGGACAAATGTTCAGTGGAGGAAAAAGTCCTTTACAAGCCCCAAGGTCCATCCCTCACCATCAGATGAACACATCCATCCATCTCATCCATCCCTGGCACCTCATTTCTGAGGGACATAACCCCATTTTTGGTGGTAAGATAACAAAATCCATCAAATAGAACATTGTGAGCTGTGTCAAGCCCATCCTGGATTCATGGTCAAACCTCCCGCTTCTATCTGCTCCTTCTGCTTTGTGTGCCCACTTCTGCTGGGAAATGGAGTATTTTAAAAGCTTCAGCAGCTCCATGAGGTCACTGCAGCTACAGAAAGCTGTAAAAACTGCCGGGGTTGATGGCTCAAGCAGCCACAGGTCTTTTTCATTACAGAACAGATATAACTCTATGAAATTATTATAATAATAACATCATTTATTTCAACAGGACTGAAGCAAAAAAGCTTTATGATAGTGTTTTATATGCAACATGTGCACCATAAATATTTCCATAAAAACATGCATTAAAATATAAAGTTGGCAGAAAGAAATCAAAAGTCAGGAGGAGAAAAAAAAAAAATCCAGTTAAAGAAGCATTAAACCATAAGCCAGGGAGCAGGGAGCCCCTGCCAGTCAGGGCAACAGGCTGCTCCTTCTCTGGTTTCAGCTACTTCCCAGCACAAAGGAAAGAGCCAAGTGGCCCTGGAGAAAGTCCCTGATAAACTCACACTCACTTCCTCAGCCTGTCACTCCTCCCTGCTGGTGATGCCTTGGGAAGTCACCTGGAACAGAGACTGGGCAGAGTTAGAGAATAAAGTAGATATTTATTGAAAGGCCTTTAAGGGTACACCTTGGGCAGGACAAGAGCCTGGCCAGGGCTGCACCCAAGGTGGACACAAAAGGTCATAAAATGGACACAAAATGGCTGACCAGTCACAAAGTCTTACATTTTTTATACGTTTTGGTCCATTTGCACATTGGGGTTTAATTGTCCAACTGCAGCTTCTGGCTGTGAGGNGGTCAGCACAGGCATCCCAGAATCCCAGAATGGTTTGGGTTCAAAGAGGCCTTAAAGACCACCCAGTGCCACCCTCTGCCATGGCAGGGACACCTTCCACTGTCCCAGGCTGCTCCGAGCTCCGTCCAGCCTGGCCTTGGGCACTGCCAGGGATCCAGGGGAGTTGGGCAGGGGCAGGAGGCTGAGGTTGCACCGCAGAGCTCAGAGAGCCCCCAGGAGACCCTGCAGGGCCGCCCTTGCACCCCCTGACTGGGGACTGTGGGGCCGGGGCCAGCTCTCTGCTCCTCACACAGGACCTGAGGAGATCTGTCGGAGTCCAGGGCANCCTCTGTCCACCTTCCTGCAGCTGCTTTCCTTCAGTGCCCTGAGGCTGCTGTGAGGCCTTGAGATCAGAAATAGAATAAACACCTTTGGGGAGCGAGCCACAGGTTCCATCTCATCTTTTAAACCCTGGTACGGGACTCTGAGAGACAGAAAACCCCGAACTGGGAGAATGTTGGGGTGAAAAACCCGGACAGAGATCCCTGTTATCTCTGAGGGGGACACTCTGATTTTATGGCCCTGAGCAGGCAGAGACCCTGGCACTGAACCACGGCTCTCTCCAGCTCCCCCAGCCTCTCTGCAAACACCACTTTAAGGGTCGCAGTTATGGGCTTCAAATTCAGAATCACAGCATGCCCTGAGCTGGAAGGGACCCTCAGCATCATGAATCCGGCTCCTGGCCCTGCACAAACACCCCAAAATCCCACCCTGGGCTCCCCGGACAACTCCTGGAGCTCTCAGGGCCGTGCCCATTCCCTGGGGAGCCTGGGCAGTGCCCACCACCCCTGGGGGAAGAATCTTTCCCAAAATCCCACCTGAACCCCCTGGCCCAGCTCCAGCCGCCCCGGGGTCTGTCCCTGGCGCGGGGCAGAGGTCGGAGCTGTCCCTCGGCAGGAGCTGCAGCCCCTGACACCCCCCTGAGAAGTGAATAACACAGAGAAATGCAGCAAAGGGGGGAAAAGCAGCCACGGATCCTCCGAGCAAAGCCGGGAGCTCGCAGGTGCCACCCCAGCCCTGCTCCCGGCCCTGCTGCCAGCCCCAGGCGCTGTTTACACCACCAGCACCCACACGACAAAATTCTGCTTCCCAGGCCAATTCTGCTGTAATCCATCATCCCCCAGCAGACTTGTCAGATTGGTTTGTCTACAAATATGTTCACACTTGGAAATATCTCCCTTCTGTGAGCAGCAAGCCATTAAACATGCATTTCTCTGGTTTTCCCGCATTGCTCTCTGTACATAAAATCAGTTCTCTGCTTTTGCCCCCAGTAAATGCCTATTCCACGTTTTGCATGTTTTAAATATTCACGCATATGAAAGAAGCTGTAAAAACATTGCATGGCTTATTTATTATTTAGTGCACACACTTTTTGCTGCAGAACACCAAAATAAAAAGACATTTTACTCAATTTTTTTTTTCCTCTCATTTCCTTTGTATTTCATTTCCATTACTTTACTCGTTAAAGTTTAAAAACTGCTTTGTTTCCTGACAGTGGGGCTTTACTGAGCCGGGGAATACATTTGTACCCGCTGGCAGGGATGGGGGGAGATGCTCAAGGAGCTTTTGGTTCATCATCTCAGAGTCCAGAAGGTATCAGGGAAGCTCAATCCATGCTGGCACTGCTGCTGAAAGTGGAGGATTCACCCCATCCCTCAGGACACAATCCCAGTTTTAAACTATCTCCATCCTTAGGCACCTGCACTCCAGTTTCTTTTATTTTTGCAGCTCCTCCAAGCGCCACAAATCTCTCATTCCCTGCAGGAATCACTCGAACAGAAAATCCCTGTGTGGCTGGGCCCGACCCTGGCATTAGGACGTGGATGAAGCTTTTCCAAGGGCCTCAAACTTCTCTTTCTCTGGAAGGGGCTGGATCTTGCCGCTGGTGCTATAAAAACCGACTCAATTTTTAGAGAATTTTAGAGATTCCTTGATCCTGGATCAGGTGCCTGTTCCCAGGGCCACACTTCAGCACTGCAGTGAGACGTGGAGAAAGGCAGACAGGCAATACAAGAAGTTTTTAGCATATTTATGTGCTATTTTATAACACAGAAGTTCAACAGCACATTGTAAAACCCCTTAAACATGCTACACAAACACTCCATTATTGTGTATGGTGGGATATGATCTTGTCTTGCCAGGCAGCTGCACTGGGGAACTTAAAATACACTTTATGTTGGAATTTTTTTCCGTTTTTTTTTCACCATTCCTTCCAAATATTTTGAATATCCTTTCTATTTCTGGCTTTGGGGTGGGCACACCTCCCTCTGGAACTGTAAATATTCAATCCTTACCCCCTCTCCCAGAAAGAAGTGAACGAGTTTTCCTCACCTTCCTGCTACCAGGGAACAGCATCATGCCAGGCAATGCAGATGGGCTGATAGAGAGAATTCACGGCAGCTCCCCGGGCTGGAAGAGGACATAACCAACTCCACTGATTCCAAGGAATGCCATTATGAAACCCAGGGAGCTGAGCCTGGAACGAGGGAGAGTTTTCCTCCTGGCCACGTCCCCTGTTCAGAGAACAAGAGGCATTTTCTGGCGGATATCCCTCACTTCTGACTTCGCAATTTACAGCAGAGTTCAGGAGTCCTCACGCCGTTGTCCCCAAACTGTGGGGACAGAATCCTGCAGACCGTTAATTGTTCATGGTAATCACGTCACTGATTACCCAGGGATGGTGTAATTACATATTAATTAATGCTCTGGAGTATTTAGAAGGTCAGAGATTCTGGGCACTGCCAGACACCTTCCAGGCCCCTCCAGCCCCCACCCATGGGTGGAAAGAAATTCTTCTTTCAACACCCTTGTAACCCAGGGGTTACACTGAGGCTACTACAGATCAAAGCAGGAGTAAGTGACTGTCCCTGAGCCTGGCAGCTCCCCCCAGCCCCTGTTTATCAGCTCAGAAGCACACACAGACCCTGCTGCCTGCTCTGGGATGCAGAATTTAGGGATTTGAGGCAGGGCTCGTTCCTAATTGTGGGTTTGTGGTGGTCAAGGCAGTGCAAAAACCATCCAAAAAAAAAAAAATCTAAAATATTGTTGTGGGTGTGCATGAGTGTGTGTGAGTGTGCCTGGAACCCTCAAGGGCCAGGTAATCCTGGAAGACTGAAAGAACAGAACAACACTCCAGGATTCTGGAACATTTCGGTGTCCTGTTGACTCACAAGATTGGAGCAGACAGGTACAGCCCAAAGACAGCATGATCTAAATGTGGGCCAAGCTCTAACACACAGCAGGAATGTCTAATTTTAGTCTGTCCAGTTTTGGCAATGTCACCTTTAATTGCATGGCTCATTTGAATTGTAAAACACCTTTAAAAGCTAACTAGTAAAAGGAAATAGGCCATATTTTCTAGACTAACAGTCATATTCAATTTTAACTGCAACGAAATTGGGTTTAAACAGTTAATGCACGTCAGGACTTGAGTTACCAGAGGGAGACCATGGCCTGCAAACACACAGGCAAAAGTTTCAGGAGTTTCACTGGGACTGCAGTGGGGTCACTTTCTTCTGCAAACTCTTTGTGTGACATACAATTCCCTGGGATGGATTTCTCACAGCTAAAATGTTGCAGATTTCCACTCTGTGTGTGCTGGGGAGAACTGCATTTCAGGTTTTCTCACGTAGGTCTTAAAATCCTCCTCAGACTCGGAGGAGGAGGAGAGCCAGGCCAGTTCCACCCATTCCCAAGGCACAGGATGTATGGAAGGGCCACACAGCAGTGAGCAGTGTCCCAGATGAGTCTAATAGTCAATAAATTATTTTTAATAACGCAGAAAGCCTCAACAGGCATGCAAATACATTTTTTAAAAAAAATGGATATTAATTAAAATCCATTTACTGACTGGACTGTGACAGTTTGAAAATAACACAACTAAAAATGCTGCAGAAGAGATTTCCTGCAAGCTCGGGCTGAAGCTCAGCAGCAGCAACGAGGCTGGATTTTATCTCACACTGAACACAGGGTGCAACTCCCAAAATTTGTGATTTTGTGGGTGAAGCCCAAGAAAGCACCTGGTGGAATCACTGGTGGGAAGGCACTCCCAGCAAACCTCTCCTGGCCAGCAGAGGAAGGAGAAATATCAAGGAGTGCATTTAAATAATCCTCACGCGTCTGATATAATTGCCCCACGTCCTGGGAGCTCAGATGTGAGCACTGGCACCGCTTTGTTATGACTTCCAGTCCTGATTAGGCCAAAATTCAGCTTCCCAAAGCACCCCCTGGTCCTGCCCTCCGAGGGCTGCAATTGGGGAGCTGCAATCGCAGGGAAAGTGCCGGGCAGCAAAATCCTGCTGAGCCAGTGATGGAAGTGAATATTTAAGGACTCTGCCACTGGCATAACCCGTGCTGCCACCTGAAACACACTTGACAAAGAGCATTTTTTTGGTTTTTTTTTTTTTTTCGTTGCTGCTGATTGTGCTGCTCACACGAGCCGGGAATGATTCCTGGAGCAGCGGCGCTCTGCCTCCCTCTAGAGCGGCTGCGACGGTACTCGCAGTGTAAACTCCTTTTTCTGCCTCTGTACCGTGCACTCGGTGGGATTTCACTGCTCTTTAGGGCTTCCCGAAAATCTTGAAGCAGTGCAGGGCTGGTAGTGCAGCGGCTGAGCTCTGCCAGCAGATGTGGGGAGATATCCCGGGCAGGGACAACCTTCATGTCCTCAGAGAAGGCCCAGCACAGCCAAACCCTGTCCCCAAACAGATAATGCCTCTAAATGTTAAGGGGTTTAACTGTGTCTCACCAGCAGATTTCCTTCTCTCTTAAATATTCTGAAATTTATTCTGCGCTGTGTTCGTGGGTTTTATCAGTTTTCGTTATCCACAGTTTTCCGCCTGAAATCTGCTTCTCCAGCCCCACTCACTCGTGGTATTTTGCATTATCTGTCACTCCTGGGATAGCAGCACCCTGGGATTATCTGACATTCCCTGGGATAGCAGCCTGGGATTCACTGTCATTCCTGGGATTATCTGACATTCCCTGGGACAGCAGCCTGGGATTATCTGTCACTCCTGGGATAGCAGC
>WBMY01001227.1:336901-349950 GCA_013397315.1 Donacobius atricapilla
ATTATCTGTCACTCCTGGGATAGCAGCACCGTGGGATTATCTGACATGCCCTGGGATAGCAGCCTGGGATTATCTGTAATTCCTGGGATTATCTGTCACTCCTGGGATAGCAGCACCCTGGGATTAGCTGGCATTCCCTGGGACAGCAGCACCCTGGAATTCACTGTCAATCCCTTGGATTATCTGTCACTCCTGGGATTCACTGTCACTCCTGGGATTATCTGTCACTCCTGGAATTATCTGACATTCCCTGGGACAGCAGCGTGGGATTATCTGTCACTCCTGGGATAGCAGCCTGGGATTATCTGTCATTCCTGGGATTATCTGACATTCCCTGGGACAGCAGCGTGGGATTATCTGTCACTCCTGGGATAGCAGCACCCCGGGATTCACTGTCACTCCCCACTATGGTAGAAACCTGGGAATAGCTTCAAAATCTGTGTGAAATGGAAGCAGAACCTCTGATTTGGACAGCAGAATAAAGGTCCCAGCTGCCTGCAAGGCCTCCTGCAGCACTAGGAAAGCTTGGGAGAGCTTTATCCCTGCCTGGGAGAGCCAGGGCAGCACTGGGAAATGTGGGAGCCGGATGTTCTCCCCTGGAAGCACCCAAGGCAAACGGGAACAGGAGGAATTCCACAGGCTGGGCTGAGGCTGGGCACAGCCTCACCAGGAACAAGCTGAGCAGGACAATGAGGCTGCTGGAAAAGGGACTCCGCTTCCTAAACCCTCTCCTGGCTTCTCCAGTGCCAAATCCAGGGAAGAGGCTGCTGGGGTCTGCCTGTTAGCCACTCAAATGCTCCAGAAAAGGGGAATCCATGACAATGAGTGAGCTTAAAATCCATGAGCAGTTGAAATCCATGAGCATCAAGGTGAAGAAAGGGAATAAAGGGAGTTCCCCAGGACAACATGCTGACCAAATTTAAGCAGGAACCTGTGGAATGATTTGGTATATAAGGGTTTGCGCAGGAGTGTGAAATGGGCACAGGCCGCGAGGCAGCAGGAGCACCACCAGAGACCTGATCCATGCAGGAGACCAGATCTCTTGGAGCACCTAAAAAACTGCTTTCTACAGCTGGAATTGTGGCTAAAATTTTACTGGGGGTTCACATCTCCCCAATACCTAAACCCAAAGCCAAGGCTCATATCCCTGTGTGAGATTTGGACACCTTGCATCCGGGTGGAAAACCCTTCCCTGGCACAAAGGCATTTTCACAGATGGAATCTGCAGACAGAGATCCCGTGGCAGCCCCCTTGGAGCCCCAGATGTGCAGCGCTGGAAGGGGCGGTGGGTTCAGCAAACCCCAAAATGGGCAGTGGGTTCAGGAAGCCCCAAATGAGCAGCACTCCCCTTTATCCCCGAGCAGAGACCAGCAGGTGCCCTCCCATGCCCCCAGTCACCACCAGACAGCAAAGCACAAAGCCCACAAAAAGAATTTGTTACCAAGTGCGTCACCTTTTATTCCCTCCAGTCCTGATTTCACAAGGTTTTTAAGGACATATCTAAATTTAATCTTCAGAACTCTGAAATGATCCCACGAGGTGCATTTACACGTTAAAGGTCGTGCATGCATCTACATCCTACAAAAAACAAAAAGACATCTTGACTGCATTTCTCATTAGAGATAATTGTTCAAATAATTAATAAACAATACCTGGCCTGCAGCTTTCTTAAAAATTTTTGGTTTGTTTTGCTTTGAATATCCTCAGCCTTTGAAATCTGAAGTTTCCTCTCAGATTTTTCCTCTCTTAATCTATCACTTCCCTTCTAAAGTGCCCAAAACTCGATGCAAGATCTTTCTTGGACTAAAATCTGTTCTTTCCCCTTAAGCCTAATGAGTCATTAAAAAAGGCAAGTGGGAAATCGCTGGGCAATTAAAAACAGAATATGGAGGGAAAAATTAAAGTAATGCATCCTTGGACTGTAATTTAGAGAATTTATTAGTCATAAAACCTTGATGAGTTATTCTCATGGCAAAACCTGTAATAATAAGAAGAAAAGAATGACAAAAATAATGAACACATTTGTATGACAGAAATTGTGGCAAGTGTAGGGAATGACAGAAGCCTCCTTGGGTAGGGTTTAGCTCCATAATTGCAATCATATGGATATCTCTTCATGCCATTATTCCAGTAATATATTGTCAATTTTGCCTTGGAAGCCTTTTCCACTCAAACTACTCAATTTTATCTTCCAAAAGTATACACGTGTCTTGTCTTGAAGCGAACTGCTGGGAGCTGTGCAAGAACATTCCCTGAGAAAACGGAGAGTGATGGGATCTGCTGGGAGCTCTGGGGAGATCCCCGCCTGTGCAGGGCTCTGGCAGACACCTGCAAACGTGGTTTATAAATCTGGGTGCCAAATCAGCGTGGGGAGGGGCTGTGAGGGTGTCTCAGCAAACGCAGGGGGTGGAAGCCACGGGGAAATTCGGCCCCTGGGGTTCAGCCACCAAACGCCGCCTGCGCTGTCCTGCCACAGCCCCGCAGGAGCACCGGGGCAGGACCAGACCTTGCTGAGCCCAGAACGCGTTTGCCAACAGCGAAGTCGCACCCCAGGCACTGTCCTGGTCCCCAGCACAGGGGTGAGGGGTGCAAACCCCAAACTGAGCTCCCCGAGCGCTGCCTGAGCCTGATTCCCACGTCCTGGTGCCAGTCCCCACCAGGGCTCAGGCGCTGCCCTGCACAAAGGGACCTGGGGACACCCCTGGGAAGAACCTGCACAGCCCCCTGGTCCCTTCACTTCAAACTCTGCAAGATGAAGGAAAAGAAACATTTGGATTAAACCCTGCGGGCTGAATTTCAGAATTAGCAACCAGATCTTCCCAAAGTCCCTCCTGCAAACCAGCCCTGAGCTGTGGGGCTCACATTTAACATGTGGCTTCCCCCCAGTTCTTTCCTCCCCACATCTCTTTGTGCATCTCCTCAGGAATCAGGCTCGGAGTCTGAGCTGCTCCAACATGGAAAGAAGTCCATGGGCAAACAAAAAATAGCTGGCAGTAAAGAGAAGGAGCTGACAACAGGGCCAGTGTCTGTGCCAAGGCTCATTTCATTCCCCACACAGGCAGTGTCCTGACAGGAGGCTGAGTAACACCTATGAGGTGCCTGATGTATTTAATGGGAGCCTCTGAGCTGTGGGGTCCTCCCCTCGCCATGTGATCTCTTCCAGAAATAACCATCACTTGGAATGGAAGGGCTGTGATAGGCACAATCTGTTAGCAGCAAATTGAGCTGTCACCCTTGTATGTCATGTTCATTTGGCTGATTAAGGAGATATTAATCTACTGCCATTGTTACAGTATCTGTCATCTCAGGGAGGAAAAAAAAACCCAACAAGGATATGCAGGCAGCTTTTCTGGAGGTATATTTATATATACACCCTGGGAGAGAGGAGAAAGCAGAGGTGTGCAGAATACAAATGAAACTCAAATCTGCCACAAATATTGAACCAACTGCCATTGATTAGAGATGCACGGGCAGAGCAAACAGCAGATCCTGCTTCAGGTGATGCTCAGCCTGGGTCTGGGCTGGCCCTGACTCCCTGCAGGGCAGCGAGACCAATCCTGAGCGGCCAGACTGTGGCTCCTCGGGACACAAACCACTTTATCATGAGCGCAGGGTGTGGTGATGAGGAGTTTCTGACACCATATTTCCTTATTTCAGGAGGCACCATCAGATGCCTTCATTGCTGGTTTGGGTACAGGGGTGGCGATTCCCCCGTTACTATTGCTGAGTGGTCTCAAGGCAGGACATTCCTGAAATACTGAACAAGCCTTGGGTTAAGGTCCAACCATGATGGTGGGACTTGATTATCTTAGAGGTCTTTTCCAATCTCAATTATTCCATGATTCTATGACCAAGGCCCTTTTTGTTCCTTGAACATCAGGATCTGTTTCTGGAATCCACAGCACTGAATGCCCATTGAACATCCCCAGGATGAATTTACCTGTGCTTCAGCCACACTGCAAAACCAATCCCAGCTCCTGTGCCAGACAATTCCTTCCTCCCTCCCTCTTTCCCACTCTTTGTGCCCTTCCCTGTCTGCACTTCCCCACTGGAGCAGCTCCTTCCCGCTGTTCTCAGCACCATCCCCTCCCCATCTGGCCTGGAAGGAGATGAGCACGGAGCTCTTTGGTCATTTGGGAAGCCAAGGTGGGGCTGTAGGAGATGTGAAGATGCCACCTCTGCCATGGAATAAAGGAGCACTGGATGTGGTTTGAGGATTAAGTACAAAACGCCCTCAATTAAGGGTAATTAAGGGAAGTGTTGAGTTACAGCAGCACGTATTTGATAAGTGAACACCGATTAAGATCCTAAAGCAACAAACTCGGGTCTGGTGTCCATAGGTACAGCTCCCACTGCCTTTCACCTGAAAACTCTGGTAAATAAACACAAACTTTGGGCAGTTTCCAGTGCGGATGGCTCACGGTGCCCCTGTCAGTGCTGGTTACAGAACCCTTTAACCAGAGCCGGGCTGCCCCAGATTTTATTTCAGAGCACAGCTGTCATTAAACCAGAATTTTAAGGAACATGCACATGCAAAATCTTGTCTGCATTGGGTCTTTCTCATTTTTGTAGTGGGAGCATTAATACAACCTGAAAAGCCCCAGAATCCATCATTACAAACAAGCTGTTGGCCTCACATTTTCCTGGGCGAGGAAATGTATGCCAAGCCCCTCCAGCCCCCCCCGACTTTTGCCAGAGTCTCCATAGTTTATGTTTGAATCAATAACTATTTTAATATGGGGAGTTTAGAAAAGTTGGATTCAAATTCCTTTGACACAGTTCCATCAACATCCAGTTATAGAGCCATTCTGCATATGACTCATTAAATATTTAAAAGATTCCTATTATTGAATTAACTATTTATTGATTTATAATTTAAAAGATTTATGCTGGGCCATTAAAAAAAATTCCGAGCTGACTTTCACTTAAAGAGATGTCAGGTGCCATTTGCTGCCGGTGAATGTCTAATGTACCCTTTTCACCCCCGGAGTGAAGAAAGGACAATTACTCAAGGACCTCTGGTTCAATATTCGGGCTGCCTGGCTGCTGAGGTCGGTGCTTGCTGATTTTTCCTGCGGCATTAGGTCATGCTCAGCAGCCTCCATCCATCCCACAGAACCTCCCTGGAAATGCACAGCTTGTGGTTTCTCTCCTGCTCCATTTATTGATTTGCATTCTGTCCTGGTTCCCGTATTCCCGCGGCTTTCCCGTGGCAAGGATGCTCTGGCCGAGGTCACACGTGCGCAGGGATGGGCACACGGACACCCACAGACCCTCCTCTTCTCCCTCTGCGCCTCCCGGGCCTGACTCAAACAGCTCCTTGGACTGGGAGCCCTCAGCTGTGGGGGAAAGAAACGGGCATTGCAAAATTAAAAATGGATTTCAGAGCTCTGCTGAAAACCGGGAGCATGGAAATTAAAATATACTACGAGGCTCACAGCAACTCCCAGCTTTAAAGCAACACTTCCCACACTGATGCTTTGCTTTTTCTGGAGTAAAAAAATATGAATGTAATGCCTTTATTTAGCACCTTTAATCTGAGGCTCACCAACTGCTTTAGCCACATTAATTATTGAAATCTGGGAGAGCCCCTAGGGGTGTCTATTATTATAATATTCCTTTTACAAATGACTAAGCTGATACACAGGAAGGTTAAGTGACTCTTTGAAGGCCACACAAAGTCCAGCTACAGCCTTCCAAAAGCAGGAAAATGGGCTAGAGCGGGATAAATGCGCCGTCTGCCCCAATTGTACAAAATCAGGGTTTTTCCAAATACAGACCGAGATACTACTTGGACCTAAAGGAAGGGAAAAAAGAAGCACAAAACACGGAATGGCTTCTTTTTCTGTACATGTCAAGCAAGGCTCTGCCTCAGATAATGATCTCTCCCTATTTGTTTTACTTTTGACTTCGGGGACCTGAGTTTTAGCAATTCACATTTTTCTACAACCCGTTCTTGGCTCTCCATCAAACCCACACAGAGTAATTAGCACAGGTCTGTCAGACACAACCACAGCAGAGTCATGCATTATACCCGAAAGTTGTTGCTCCAGCTCCTCCAATCCGTGAATTATAAATAAAGACTTGAAAAGGCTGCTTGTTGCAAGTAGTAACTATTTCAAGCCTGCCATATACAGCTGTCCCAGTGGTATTGCTGGGGGTTAGGGATTAACCCTAGAAAAATAATTTTTGGAATATCAGACAGAAAACTGTAATAAACGGAGTTGGAGTTGATATAGGAAGGGAAAAGGGGTATTATGGAGCCAGAGACTGGGAAGCTCACCCCAGTGGGATAGGGGAGAATACTTAAACAAATAGAGATACACACATACATGCATATTTTTGTTTGTCTTGCCTTTATTCCTCATAAATGGGCATTGGGAAGCAACACGGGGACTCTGGCGAAGGTACAGAAGGTCAGCTGAAAGTGGGAAGTGAAAAGGTGGGGGTGTGAGCAGCACAGGTATTCATGAGCAGTGCAATCCAAACACGTTACTGCTGCTGTGGGTGCTCAGATCGGTGCTTTGGGATGCAAACCCTCCCCAGTCCATCCCTGCTCCGCTGCAGAATCCCTGTGGCCACAGCCAGGTCGCTTTGCCACCCAGATGCCCTCGGATCAGCCTGGCAGGAGCCCCTGGCTGCAGACAGACCCTGTGCAGGGCTCCCTTTCCCTGCTCTGCTGCAAGGTGGGAGCAGCAGTTCCCACCAGCGGTGCAGCCTGACCTTGGCTGGGTTATAAATGTGCATTTCTGTCAATGAAAGAGCTGTAGGTGCCCCGCATGGGGCTGGACAAAATAACTCCCCCCTGGCCCAGCTCTCGGGGGGTTGTTTCCATTTTTCCTCCCTGGGTGACGGATCCAGGGCCAGGTTTGTTGGGCATCTTTCCCCAGGCAGCGGGGCAGAGCTGTTCGCAGCACAAATCTTCTTTGGACCCACGCAGAAAATGATGGGCAGGGATTTATTTGGAGCAGCGAGCACTGGGGAAAAGGTTTGTCCCAGAGCAGCGCCAGGAGCGGGGTGTGGGGCAGGGATTGGCCGGGCTGGGAGGCTGTGATCCAGCTGTGATCCAGCTGTGATCCAGCTGTGATCCAGCTCCCAGGGGAGCTCCCCCTCTCCTGGCGCACAGCAGAGGCTCTGTGTGAGCACAGGGAGGGATGAGGATCCTCCCCCTGGGGACGATGGTGACAGACAGGCTCCTCATCAGCTCTGTCACCTGTAATGGACTGGAAAGGAAAAAGCCCCCGAGAAGGAGCCCAAAGGAGCATCAGCCTCTCTCTGCAGCGCAGGAACTCCCAGGCAGGCAAGGATAACCCCCTGCCCTGCCAGCCCTCATTAGCAGCTGCATCCTCACAACTTGTTGGCAGGAGAACGCTCCGAGAGCAGATTCCCACCGGGATTTCCACTTGCCCATTCAGCCACTTCCAGCGGCTGGCACGGTACCCTGTCCTACAGAGCCGCAAACCGAGCAGCCTGCCCAATGAACCCAACACCCAGGAGCGGCTTTGGATGTGGGTGGCACCAATTCCAGAGCCAGAGCAGAGCCGTGGGCCCCTCGGACACCTGCCGACACTCCAGAGGCTCCTCAGAACCCCTCTGACAAACCCGACCCCATCAGGCTCCCTCCGCTCACATGAAGAAAACATTCACAGAGTCACAGAAGGAGGGACCACACTGGGCCACCTGTTCCCACCTCCCTGCCCAAGCAGGGTCACCCCAGAGCGCAGGATTGTGTCCAGAGCGTTCTGGAATATCTCAGGTGAGGGAGACTCCACACCGTCCCAGGAGCTCTCTGGAGCTGCAGGCAGGTTCTCAGCGGTGCCCAGGCACTCCCAGTGCTGCCCAAACCCCCCAGGAATGCCATCCCCACCGGCAGGTCCTTCCTCCTGCTCGCAGGCTTTGCCTGACCAAAAATCCAGAAGTCACTGCCAAGCTGTGAGGGTGTAATCTGATTTTTGGTGATATACATCGCGGCAGAAAACTGGCACCTGAGTATGGAATAACGCCAAGTAATTTTTCTTTCCTTTATAGCCAGGCCAAAATATCTGCCCTCATTTGCGAGTTTTTTGATATCAATCCTAGATTGCCATCACAGCCACAAATAATGCGTCGCGCTTCACCTGAAAATCAACCCCTGGGTTTTCTGGGACAGCACAAAACGCTCGGCTATCCATATGTGCAACCCCCCAGAATGGCCAGGATCGCATGCAGGGAGCAGCAGCTTTGATATTTAAGTACCTGCGAATTACAACGCTGCTATGTAAATCCAGGCACGGAGGGGCTGGCAGGGGTGCACCCATGAATAGGTTAATTCAAAACGAGTGCGGGCAGAATGAATTATTCACTGGAGGTTTTTTTTATCCGCGCTATTCACAGGACGCACTGGAACACAAGTACCCACTTGGTCAGGAGACCTCTGCCCAAAGTTTACTCCGAGCAAGAGGAAAAAAAAAAAATTGAGGTTCACAAATTGAGGCTCAGGCCAGCTCTGCGTTTAGCAGGAATCACTGCACACCAGGATTAATAGAACATCATTCAGTGTCTGAGAAAGCGAGTTATGATGAAGAAGCTGTTGAAACAGGAAACAGTTGATTTCCCAGGAGCCCCGTAAATCCACCTCTGATGTCCTTTCAAATTCTCCGTTATTGCTGCAAAAATTTTAAACACCAGCAAGGGGGTGAAGCAGCTGCCACACTCATTAACCGGGAGAAGAATTGCGCTGTGGGCCTGCCTTCGCAAACTGGTTCAGTGTGCTGGGCAGAGACAGCAAAAACCAGTGACCTCCTCCTCCTCCTCGCGCCCAGGATCGCCACAGTTCAGCATCTCCCTGCCTTTGTTTTGCCCTCCTGCTGCCTCTCAGCACCCTCTTGCTCTCCCTCAGCATTTTTTCCCTTCAACGTCTTATTTTTGGGGGTCTCCAAACTCTCACACGCCTGCAACATGGGAGAATCCTGCTCTGACTGGGCTGGACATTCCCTCTGACACCCGTGCCATAAATCTCGGTGAGGCATGGGCTGATCCAGCCAAAAGGACTTTAATGCCATAGGATTTATTTTATTTTATTCTGTGTTTATTTTAAGTCGACTCATTTCATTCTAAATTAGGGCCGTTCTGGGTGTTCTGCCAACTTTTCAATTGAGCCACCCAAGGAGAGAAGAGCAGGTACCATCCCACAGTGAGCTTCTCTGAGCTCTGAGTGGATGAGGGCAGCTCCAGAATCAGGAGATAACATCGGAGTTCTAATTTTTGTTTCAGAATCCACTAATTTTCCCCATTTCATGATCCATTATTAACGCCACAGCAGCTGCCATCAGCATTGCAGCCCATCAAAACCCTCCAGAAAATAGGATTTTCCCACTTCAGACCCTCAGAGTGGGGGATCTGGGTCCAATTTCCAGCTCTGTTCCAGCTGTAGCTCCTCTCTGAAGAGATGTCACCCTCTCTGTGGCTCTGCTGATGAGTGCACAGCTCCTTGCTGGCCACGTACCCCATTTAGGCTTCAAGGTAACACCCCAGGAAGGATTTTCCACCCTAAGAATCCCCTGACAGAAATGCCTCACCAGGACATTAAAAATGACAGCGTTGAGAAGCTGATAACCAGCATGTGATTCTTGAGGAGTCCCAGAGCGTGGCGTCCACACATGGAATTTGTTTGGTGTTGTGCCGAGAAACCAATTTTTCAATATCAAAACATTCCCCTTTCCTTCATGTGCTGAAGTGTTATTAATTTCTAACTGCCTTCTTTAATTTTTTTCGCTAAAGATTAAAATCCACAATTGCTCAAGATTTTTTTTCTGTGGGCTTTCCTCCCTGTTTGCCACTCTTGAAAATCATTCTCCGCATAAAAAAAAAGTGCTGCTTCAGAACAGCATCAGCAAGTCAAAACCTCTGCTTCTCCAGGAATAAACTTCCTTTCCAAGCATCAGATTCATATTCTTCCCAACAGGATGAGTTTTGTCGCCTACACCACCAGCACCTACAATATTTCTGCGCTTGGGACAGAGGTAATTAAAACCCAGCTTTCCCAGATTTAAGTATCCCAAGGACACAAAAAGTTAAAAATTGCTTCCTGCCCTTTCCATGTCCCTGCTGCTCCGTGGTGATGCCATCCCTGCATCCAGTGCTGCTGGAACCAGCTGCTCCTGCCGTCCTCCACCCCCAGCTTTAGGAACACAAACCACATTTTAACCAACAGGTCCCATTTCCCAAATCCCAGCCATGCATGACTTCCCTGTGTGAGCGGCCGAATCTTAGGTTTCTTCATCAAGGAGTTTTTCTTCCTGCTTTCTCAGCTGTACAGTGTCTCTGGATTTTTTTTTTTTTTTTTTTGGCTTGAGGTCTCTGCCTAATTATCTGTAACCTTCTGTTCGAAGATCGCTGTCCTGGCCTGATAAAAACCAGTAACTTTGAAAACAAACTGGGCCTTAATTTTCCTTGACAGCCCTTCTTTAAACATGTGGGCAAAGCCCCGGCTTAATTAAATGCACATTCGTATTCCAAACAAATTAAGTACAATTAAGGACTCTGAGTTATGGGTATCTATCACTCGGCGATGTTTTTGTAAAAATTACCACATTTAGATCAAACACAGAGGACCCTTTGCTTAATTGCTTCATTAGGGCCCGATGCAATAGGCTTCATAAATACAGGGTCTGATGTCTCTCTGGGAATTGCCCAAAAGACGGCTCTTAGAGTAATTGCTTCCACATTTCTGCCCCTTCCCTGCAGCGTTCCTGCGCTCCCCGATGGCACCCGGGGCTCCCGGGCGTGCCAGGGGCTGGGCTCCCACCCTGTCCCCCAGCCCGGGGACTCCGGGGGGCTCCGGGGCCCTGGTCCAGGAGGGATCCAGCAATTCCTGCCTGCAGTGATGCCTTGGGAAGGCTGAGCTGGAACAGAGGCTGGGCAGAGCTGGAGAATAAAGCAGATATTTAGTGAAAGGCATTTAGGATCCACCTTGGGCGGGACAAGAGCCTGATCAAGGCAACACCCAAGGTGGACAAAGAATGGTCACAGAATGGTCACAAAAATGGGTGACCGGTCACAGGGTCATACATTTTTATAAGTTTTGGTCCATTTGCACAATGGGGTTTAATTGTCTAATTCCAGCTGCAGGCTGTGAGGTCCCATCCTTCTTGTTCCTCCCTCCAGCCCAGCCTTGTTTGAGCTTTTGGGCTGAAAGTTGTCCTTGGTGTGCAGCAGGAGAAGGATTTGTTTTGTGTCCCTGCTGTGTGCAGAGCTGAGTGACGCTGAGTGTGAGCTCAGAGCTGCACCCCTGGGCAGCGCAGAATCAGGAAAACATCCAAGCTCAAACTTAAGGCATCAGCAGCAGGCTGGGAGCACATCCCAGAGGGTGCAATGCATCTCTCATGGTTCTATTTCTCTGAAGTGTCTTGTCTTATTTGCCAAGCCATGGTTTGAAACCTGTTTCTAGTTCCTTTTCTCTCTCAACAATGTCTGTCCTGTTTCACAGCATTTCTAAGTCAGCATTTTTTATCTCAGAGTTTGCATACAGCTGCACGCTGTGTGAGCCTTCTGTCAGACTTTGAGAATTCTCTATAATTGCATTTCCCACAAACGGGATGTTTTGGGGATTCCTTTTCCCAGAAGTTGCCCTGAAATGATAACAAACCCCCAGGAAACATCAGATAGCACCATCCTGGGGATTTCATTCACTTTATTTACCCTTTTAGCTCCTACAAACGCAGCTGGCTTGGTCCTGCAAGGAGAGGTTTGATTTACAGTGATTGTTTTAGCTGAACACACCCTCATTGGATTAAATTAAATAAATCTTCCTTCAAACACACCTAGAGTGAGGAATCCAGTTAGAGTGAGCCCTTAATGCCCCTCAGTGCCAGCGGATAACGTGGGGGCACAAGGGGACCAGGGCACGGGGGTTTTCTGGTGAGGTGTCAGAAGAGCAGCAGCAGCGATGCCATTCCCTCCCCTTTGCATTTGTTCCTGGCTTTGTGGCAGGCTCAGGAGTTCTGCTTTTTCACCGTGGAAGCCAAAACAACCGGTGTGCACCCAGAAGCAACAAAAGTGATTGCAGCAGAGCTCCGAGGGGTGGGAGCTGCCGTGACAGGCCGGTGAGAAATGGCATGTCACTCTCAAATGAAAGGTTTGCAGCATTTCTGGATTGCTGTTCAAATATTCCTGTTCCTTACCAAGGAAAAAAAAAAGTGTAACTATAATGCTTTCAATTCTTTCTTTTCCAACTTCCTTTGTATCTTTTCTTGCCCTTGAATATGGACAAATGGACAGATGTAAAAGGGAAAAGGAAATCCATCCATCTTCTCCAAAGAAAATGCTTCCAAGTTTGTATCTCATGCTAAAAATGTCCAGAAAAAGGGTTGCTTCTTTGGTGAAATATTTGAGTCTCCTGAAAAGTGCTGTTTTTCCATGGAGATCATCACTCGTTGCAGAGAACATTTAGCAATTCAAATCCATGCTAGTGGATTTAAACTGTACAGAGGTTGAACTGTTTCATTTATGAAAAACATTATTTCAACATGTAAATGCAAATTCATCCTGACATGATCAGCGCTGACAAATCTGGAGGCGGATGCAGCAGGAAAAAAGTAGAAAAGAGGTGACAAAATTATTGTCACTGCTGCTGTGGGGGCAGGAGATCCCCAAACCTCAAAGCAAGGTGAGGAACATCCCCTGATCAAAGGGATGGAAAATCCTCCAGAGCTGAGCTTTCCGTTCCTCAATCAGCTGATGGACTTTGGGGCTGGAATTCTCTCCCTGCCACCCTTCTCCTGCCTTTCCATGGAGCATCCAGGGCTCAGCCTCTGCCAGCAACCTCAGCACAGGGCCTGACCACCAGCCCTGGGAGCCCCAGCAGCCCCTGGACCTGTGGATTTGCAGATTTGCCCTGCAGATAAACAGCAAAACACAGAATTTAGCAGCCAAGGAACGTGCTGAGGGCGCACAAACAGAAGCCAGCCTGATTTCCAGTGGCCAGCGAAACAGAGCTGCTTATTTTCCAACTGCTTTATTCTCCAGACCAATTTTCCTCAACGCTAAAGTGAACAAAAAAAAAAAAAAAA
>WBMY01001227.1:352352-377529 GCA_013397315.1 Donacobius atricapilla
GGCTCGGCCCTGCCCGCGATGCCGAGCCCCGGCTATCTCCTGAACCCGCTCCCGCCGCCGCTCGGAGCCCCCGGCAGCCCCCGGAGTGCCGGAGCCGCTCTCTGGTCACGTCCGGGGCTGCATTTGGCGTCGGTTCCCCGCCTTGTCCCGGGGTCGCAGCGCTCGCCCCGGCCGCAGCCAGCCCCGCGGTCGGACTTCCCATCTTCCCGTAGAGCCGAAGTAAATCTTCCGGCGCTCGGCGCAAGAGTGTGAATTCAATTTTAAAAAAGGGGGCTTCAAACAGGTTGAAGATGGCTGGTCTCTGAACGAACAGGGCGCAGAGAGCTCTCGGAACGCTCACTGTGACCGGCCCGCGGCTGCGCCCCGATAACCCCGGCGGCACCGGGGAGCACCCCCGGCCAGGCGGGCAGGGAAACACCTGCACATCACACCTGCACATCACACCTGCACATCACACCTGCACATCACACCTGCCCGTCCCTCCTGCCGCAGGCAGCCGCCTGCTGCTGCTCCAGGAGCTTCCCCGGGGCACCCGGAGCTCCCTGCGCCCCTCTTTGTGCCACAGGGAGCTCGGGGATGCCCAGGAGCGGGGGGCGAGGCTTTTCCTTCATCACCCAGCGCCGGTGCCGGGAGGCGACGAGCTCGGCACGGCCGGGGCGCGTTTGGAAGCATGGTGCGAAGTTTTCTGGGGTTCCTCCTGGCATTCACTGGGGTTTTCTATGGAGCCGAACCGCTTTGTGCTCCCGCTTTTTGCTTTGTGTTGCGAAGTTGTGCGGCTTGTGCGAGTCTGCCTCGCCTCATTTTTTGTGCCGGGCGTTTCAGCCATTAGGACACGGCCGGGAAAGGCCGTGGCAAAGAAAAGAGAGGAATTTTGGATAGTGAAAGTAGGGGGGAATTAGAGGGATGATTCCTGAATGTACCTCCATGCGTGTCCCCTGTGTGTGTTTATGCATGACTTCATCCTCCCGTCAACGTTATCACGGGGAAAACAGCTCATCTCAAAAGTAGACGGATTTTAGAGATTGCTGAAGCGTTTTGTTTAATGTTCTTCCGTGGCTGATTCAAACTCTGGGACATTTTCTCCTTTCTTCCTGGAAAGATAACAAAACTTTTGTGTGCGTATTGCAGGAACTGAAGTCCCCTCATGTGAGTCACGGCTGGACAACACTCACAGGTTACCTCCATCAGAATTTTTTACACTCTGACTCTCTGAGCAGTCTTCTTATCAGGGATTAAACAAGGAAATGTCACTTCCACAGAAAGATATCCCAGCATTGGCTAGAGGAATGCCTGGGCAGCTCCACCTGAGGAAATGGCATTTTGTGAACACCTTCACTGGGTACCAACAGGACCTGAGGGGAGTTCTCTGCCCAGGACAGGGGTTTGGAATGAGCTGATCTTGAAGGTCCCTTCCAACCCAGAACATTCTGGGGTTCTGTGGTTCCATGTCTCCAGGACACAGAGTGATGATTCAGCTGGAAAACCTCACTGGATGTTTGCTTGGCGTATTTGAGGGCAGTATTTTGTCCACTGTGTGATAAGAAACCACCCAGGTTAAATTACTTTGTGTGCACATACAAAAATACTAACACTGCTAGAAATTTGGGGAAAAAAACCTTTAGAAATGTTAAACTGTGAGGACAGAGAAAGGTTTGTACACTTCAGGTGAATGTGAGATGCCTCTGTGCCAGGAGGATCTGCCTGAACCTGGGATCTCTCCTTCCATCTGCACCTTTTTTTTGCTCTCTCCCCTTTCATGTCTCTCCTTAGGGAGGCCCAAGCCCTGGATTTGCTCTTGCTGTGTTCACCGAATCCCCTCAGTTCAGTGGGCACCTCACACTGACTTCTCTCTAAAGTCTGGCCTAATAAAGCCTGACTAAATGTGGACATTTCCTGGCTGCAGCAGCAGACAACAGCAGACAAATGAAAAAAAATTGTGAGTTGTGTATTCCTTACATATTCATCCCGAGGAGTTTGGTGCTCCAACACAGCCACCACGCTCAGGGAGAAGGGAGCAGAGCAAACGGGGAGAGGCAGGATTATCAGCCAGCTCATTGCCATCAATTATTGCAGGATAAATATCTGTTTTCCTTACAGGAAGGCTTAACATTCATTTAGCAGCCATTATCTCCAAGGATCCCGAGGAGCCAGGACACGGCAGTGCCGCGCAGGCTGGATGTTGTTATGTATTTATTAAGTTGTATCAGGGCCCATTTAGCAGCAGCTCTGCAGTTTATCACGTAAATATCGAGTGCCAAATACAAAAGAGAAGAAAATAGCAACATAAAAAATTTATCTTTGGGGGGAGGAGAGGGAGAAAGGGAGAGAGAATGGTGCTGATAATGTGATTGTGCCTTCAGCAATAGTGGCTAATATCCTTCTGCGAGGGGCGCGGTGTGAAAATATTCCAGGGCTGGGGGAGGAGGAGGAGGAGAGGGGAGCTGAGCTGGTGTTTGTTTGTTTTAAAGTGTATTCTGGTTGCAGGCTAGGTCAGCGGGTGGCCAGACTGAGAAAATGAGTCCCCCGGGCTGTAATAATTGTAACTGTCAGGGAAAAAAAGTCAAGGTCTTAGATAGCAGTGGTCTGCTCTGACTTCTGACCATGGAGAAATATAGATGAAAACTATTGCCTGGGGCACTCAGCGAAGAAACCAAGAGGTTTTTAACTCGTGGTGGCTTGTGCTTATGAATTGGAAAGCCCATTTTGCACCTTGGTGGTTTGTATCTTTAGGATTATTTTCATTTGCAGTACAAATGAAGCTCGGGGCCTTCTTTCTCCTGATGCCCAAATTTGTGATGCAGTGAATGTCTATTGCCTGAGCAGCTTTGCATTTCTGAGCCCCAAACGGCACCAGGTTTAGCAGTGATCTTTTAGCAGTGATTATTCTCAAGGAGAGCCCGATTTTGGTTGTCTCTTGCACTCCCCATTTATCTGAGTGGTCCAGAGCTGCCTGCCACGGATTATTCCAGAGTTACACACAGGTAACTGCCCTGACTTCCACAAAAATATTCCAGGGGTAAAAGCAGCGGGAGAGAGGGGCTGAAGAATTTAAACCACACAAGATTAAACCTTGCAAAAAGGGAGAGGAGGGGAAAAACCCATAAACCTTGTTTCTATTTTTTAATGACACAGCCAAGGACCAGTAACTAGCAGGTCAGGTTTTTGTGAATCATCCATTTGGCCTTTATTGAAGGCAGAGTGGGAGCTCTGCTGAAAACTTGCTCCAAACCTGAGCCCCAAAAGCACCATTTTGGTTGTCCCTTAGGCAATATCAGGCACATTCCCTGCTACAGCTGGGAGGGAGGTGCCAGGGCAGCCCAGCCACTTCTCTTCCTTCAGCAGGGCTCAGCTGAGCACAGCAGCAGCTGAAAGCAAAGCTCTGAGCCAGCACTGCAAGGTTTGGAGACCTTGGACTTGTTCCTATTTGCATGGGGTGGAAACAAAATCATCCGTGCAGTGGCAAAGCTCCCTCGTGTCCGGTCACCTCTTCCTTCAGCGTCCCTTTGTCTTTGGCTGGAGGAAACACTCTGGTGCCCAGAAGCTCCCTCATCAAAATCTGCGTCCTTCCGCAAAATGTTCTAGCTCCAGTGAAATATTATTTATTTTTTGCTGCAAAATGCTTTGTTCGAGCACCCAGCTTCTCTGACAGCTTTCTAACAGGAATTAGTCAGTAAATGCAATGCCTTTAATTTTAATTAATTGGAGAAAATGGACACATTTATATAGAGAGACGCAAACAAACTACACAAACATCAAACAGCAACTAATCCCAGTTTGAGGGTGACAGCAGCATGTAAGGCTTTGCTGGTAAAGGTGGATAATTATTACTGGGATGTGATTTACTTGTTGAAAGTCACTATAATAGTGACTTGGGTAATATTTATAGGGCCCATCTGTACTTTCCTCACCTTCCTCCCAGCCTGTCTGTGTGCTGTGAAGAAAGCAGAGCATGCGGAAAGGAGAAATGGTGGTTGGATGGCGCTGGTAAGGAGCCAAGTCCAGGGGAGCAAACAGGATCATGTCTGAGGAAATCCTACTGCAGCGGTGTTCGTGTTTCATCATCACATAAAGAGCCCCCCTGCCCTGCCTCCCAGCAGCCCCAAAGCTCAGGAATTCCCATTATTTGTTGCACTTTGTGCGGAGGCAGCAGAAAGAGGAGACAGAGATTGTGGCAGTGCTTTGGGTACCTCTTCAAAGCTGCTTTGCCTCTGGCCCCAGGAAATGCTGACAAGAGCAGAGACTCAAAACCCAGAAAGAAGCACCAGCTCCTCTGGCCTGGCTGAAACAACAGGGCCCAGACACTTCCCCTCTTACCCTGCACTACACCTGCTGAGTTTCGCTCGGAGAAAGGTTATTTTCCATAGTCTCCAGCCTCCACGGCACAGGAAACCACTTCCATGTGAGAGGTGCTCCAGCAGCTCAGGATAGCCAGCGAGAACCATAATTTGCCTTGGCTGAATTTGCCTTCTCACACCGATGGGTTTTTGGCTAATGTCAGGACTTCTGCAGGAATTCCCTGCTCATGGATATCCTGATATACATGGTACCAGTATTACCCCATAATCTTTGTTTTAGCCATAAATATTGGTTCATACAGGCCCATCCCAAAGCCCTGGAATGAGGAATGTGCTCACTGGATAAGCAAAATTCACTTGCAACACCTCTAAGTCCTAAAGCTTCCAGCTTTGGCAACAGAAGAAGGAAACCAGAGTGGAAATCTCAGCTCTAAGGGACTTGGATGACTTTCAGCCTCACTGAGCTTTCACCTGTGGGTTAGCTCAGCCTGGGGCCAGGCACAGCAACCCACAGGGCTCCCCTTCCCAGGTTTTCAGCAATTCCAGCTGGCTGCACTGTCACCTGTGCAGAAAGGAGACAAAAGTGCAGGTCTACGTGCCCAGGGCTCACAGCAGGTACCTGTGGCTCACCAGGGCAGCAGTCCCAGGGATTTTCTATTTTAAGGTGAAGGTGGAAAACACAGAAGATCTCAATGTCACTGCAGAGCTGGGAGGGAGCGCTGCAAGGAGGAGGAGGAAGGCAGGAACCTTCACAACTAATGTCAATTTTCTGCATCAAATATTTTGATAATTAAACAAAGCTGATCAAGAGAGGAAAACAGCATGTCTCCAGAGCTCCGGAAGCAGAGGCCCATTAAATAGAAGAGTCAGAAAGTGCCAGAGGCGGCAGCCTCAGATTAATGGCACTCCAGTAATAGATTTTCCCAGGCACAGTCACACAGGAGACAACTACTGTGCAGCCAGAGCAGCGATGAGGCCGTTAAAGCCACAGTAACATTAAATCACCTGGTTCCAGGGGGCCGGCGGATGGATGGGAGCGCATCGGCCCCGGCGCCGCCGCCGAAGGTGGAGAGCTCAATCTGCTCCCAGGCACGGGGGCTGCATCCCAGCAGTCATTTCCAGCTGGGATGGAGGATGCCTATAAAAACAGGCGAGCTGTGCTTGCAGAAGGAGCACAAATATCTCATCCCCTGATGGAGAAATGGGGATTAAAGATGGCAGCGTTTGGGTTTGCGGGAGCTGACCACAGTTCTTTTGGTTCAGTTTCTCTTCTCAGGGAATTCTCAAGTACAGGTTTTATCTCCAGTGTTCCTCTCCTGACTTTCAGGGTGTGAAAATACCTTTTTGAACTTGTTTAGATGCGGCCAAAGTCCAGGAAGGGGACGAGAGGGCAGGAAATCAGCGCTGTGCTCTCATTCGCGAGTCAGTTTTCTCTCACCCGAGCCTGAGCTGATCTTCCTTGAAACGTCCATCCTGCCTAAAGCATTTCTATCCATTTTCATAATACAATAATAACAGAAACGAGGGGTTCTTCCAAGCCCAGGCTGGCATGGATTAGAGTCCACCGCAAGAGGACTTTGCTCCCAGCTGGGGTGGATGGAAACCAGATGAAGTGGCTGAAAATCGGAAACAACTTTGAGACGTTCCTGAATCCTGATACGATCACATCACAGGGATGGGTTAAATTTATGATCTTATCTAGGATTTTTGTTTGTAATCAATCCCAGACCCACTGGCTATCCCTCACTATAAGCTTATGATTTCCTGGTGCTAAAAAGGAAAAGTTGGGACATCAAACTCCAAGGGAGTGAAGCCAAGCTAGGATATTAACAGATAGGATCAGAACTGGAAAGCAGCAACTACAACAACAACAACAACAAAACCAAAAAAACCCCCACACTACAGCAGGACAGTGACAGCCTTCTGCACTCTCTGCATTTCAGCCTTTGTCTTTTTTGGCCTCTGTTTCAGATGTGTGCATAAACCCCATGCCCCGAAAGATTGGGGGATAAAAGCTAAAAACACCAGAAATTAAACAGGAATACCCTGAGATCAAAGCAGAGCTTCAGCATGAAGAACAGTTCATCCTTCATCCTGGATAGGCAGTGGGAAATGCAGCGAAATGCACTGATTTCCTAAGGTTTCTCTGGATGAATATGGATAGGGAAGTTGCAGGAGGTTTTGGTATCTTCTCTTATTTTGATTCAAAAAGAGGCCTGTTTGGATAAAAGAGGCGGGCCAGTTTAGGGACAGAAGAACTGCCCATCCCTGATCACTGTTTTCCCACCTCATCACTGCTGAGCAAGGATTGAGTCTCTTGCACATTTACCCACAGCACCTCGAACTTTGGGGGCCTTCAGCTGTGCCAAAAACCACCGCAGAATTTGGACATTTCAGCCCAGTTCTGTCGCCCAAACCTGCTGGGACGGGACCTGTCAGGAATGGAAAGGCACAGGGAGCACACACCCACATGCACCTGCGTTGTTTCGGCTGCTCTCCTTTCTTGGGCTCCTCCAGACCCATGAACAGCTCTCCCCACACCTTTCCCTGGGGTACATCCACCTTCTCCAGACGTCTGTGACAAAGAGAAATGGATTTACACGTCCAAGTTAACACGCTCCACAAGAGTTTTGTTATATAAGATGCAGCGAATTCCCCTGCCAGGTGATTTCCAGGTGCAAATCAGGATTTTGGTGTTTAGGAGGCTTGAGGAAGGTCCCTGCCCTGCACTCTGAGCAGCCCTTCCCACAGCCAGGAGCTCCTAAATCCACCCTGAATTGCTTTCTTCCCAACTTTGCATGGATTAGCTGGGACTAACAGTGTGACAAATCTGTTAATGTTCCAACAGGCAAGCCCTAATTTCATCCATACCCTTCAGTCATTTTCCATATGGACACGGAAACTTGGTTTTTTCTTCCACAAACGGGCTGTTAATATTTTCAATATAGGCATGAAAAGATGGTTCAGAGTGAAAAAGTTTCAATAGGAGGCATTCAGAGTGTTTCAAAAACTACAATTCTTGAGCAGTACCTAAGGGTTTTGTACAAAAAACAAAGATATGTGCAGTATGAGTAGAATATATAAGCTTAGAGAAGAGGTTTAGCAGAGGATGAACTGTAACCTGTGGATCCCAAGCTGAAGATACAACCCAAAAGGGTTTTTTTATCAGAGCTACTTGAGCATATTCAAACCTACATTTGGTTCCGGAGCTCACAGCCAGCCCTACCAAGCTACAGCCCACAGGATAATTCATCCCCCAAAGCAAACAGAACTGTCCCAGGGAAACCAGCAGGGCCAGGCTCTTTGTCGTGGATAAATCAGCTCCAGAAATCAGGAATGGCTCAGCTGAAGTCACTGGTGCTGCTCTCCTTGGGAAGAAATGGATCAGAACCCCCCATTCCACGCAGCTCTGAAAATCAAAGTGTGTGACTGTATCAGTAGCCTGGAGTTCCTCCTAATTAGCTCCAAATGTGGAACAGCTAATTACCTGGGCAAGGCAATAAGGGAGAGATGGCAGAAATTGAATGTAAAGCACGTGGAGAAACATGAACAGCAAACAAGTTCCACACACAGACAGGGATTGAGGTGTAACAGGCATTAAATAATAGCCATAAACTTTTATGCCTGGACATGAATCACAATATTATTTCTTCCCAGTTGATGCTCACAGTAGAGGTGTGTGATGTTTTCCACTCTTGGTGATGTAAAAATGGTTCCTAAAATTAGCATGGAGCAGGGTTTGTGTTGAGTAAATATTCTGCAAATCTGTGCTGGTGTAAATTTGGGACACAGATTTATGAATCTTTTGAACCTACTTAACTGCAATGGCTTTAAAACCAGGTAGAGAAACATTGTGAAACCCATCAGCTGAGGAACTCACCAATACAGGTGCTCACTTTATGGTCAATGTCCCTCCTGCCACCTAAAAAAAAGATAAAATTCAGGATCTGTGAATGTATTTGAGGATAAAGACACCCATAAAATCCTGAAATCACAGTGTCAGGCATCCAGGTTCCTTGTTAATCCGCAGAAGAGAAAGTGTTTGAGGATTCTGCTGTTTATTGAGGCAAACAAACTTAATAAATCCTGTTAAAGTGTTACCAAGAGTTTTGCTGCTCTATTTGAGATTCATCCCCTCCAGTCGGAATGCTGGCTGAGGAGAGGAAGTGCCATTAACTAATGCAGAAAATAAATCCTGCTTTATTCCCAACAAATGTGACTCCTTGGCATTCCCAATAACAACAAACCACGAGTTTGAACGATGCCATAACAACAAGGCCAACACAGAGACATCACCCTCGATGATCCTTATGAGTCCTTTCCAACTCAGGATATTCAGGATGTTCTATGAAACTTTCTACTGGCAAAATGCAGCAATTAAATGGTGATAACTACCTGGATACATCTTCCTTCCTGAATTAATCTAGAGGCTTTTGAAAAGCACCTCCTGAGGTTAATTACATGGCTAATTAATGTGTCTGACACACAGATCAGGCCCTGGCACAGGGCGCACAGAGAAGCTGTGGCTGCCCCTGGATCCCTGGAAGTGTCCAAGGCCAGGCTGGACGGGGCTTGGAGCAGCCTGGGATGGTGGAAGTTGTCCTTGCCCATGGCAGGGGATGGAATGAAATCATCTTTAATGTCATCACTCTGATAAGAGGGAAACTCCCAATGCTCGTAGCCATTGGAGTGTCCCCAGTTTGACATTATGCTGAAATATTTCAATTATCACTGCTGAAAAGGTTCAGTTTGTGCTTCCAGACGCGCTATTTTTCCCCAGTTCCATCAATGTTTCAGAAACTCATTTTTTGAGGTCAAAATGAGTCAAAATTCACAGCATAGCCTGAGCCTGGCAACTTCCTGTGCTGAAAGACAACATCTCCGCAGTGCCTCACGTTTTCCTCAAGCCAGTGACTGGCTGTGCACACTGAAAATTTCTGTTGTACCCCAAAAAGTCACTGCCCACCCTCCAGTCAGGCTGGGACCAGCCAAAACCCCAGTTCCCACCCCACAGCCTGGCCCCAGCTGGCCTCTCCTTCCCATTCCCTGGGCCCTGGCGGGAATTCGAGCTTCCACACAAAATCCTGGTCTTTCCCTTCCCCTTCCATGCCTTTTGGGGTTTCCACAGGGGTGGAAGGGACCTGCCTCTCCCTCCCCATGAACAGGAGCAGCTGCCTGCAGCTCCCACCTGAGCAATTCCTTGGTGTCACCTCCCCTCGCTCTCAGGAAGGGAATTCCTGAGCTCCAGTTCCTGGGCTGACCCCTCTGACCATCTGGAGCTGTGTCAGGGGAGGTTTTGGTTGAATTTCAGGGAAAAGTTCTTCCCCCAGAGGGTGCCCAGGCTCCCCAGGGAGCGGGCACGGCCCCAAGAGCTCCAGGACGTTTGGACAACGCTCCCAGGGTGGGATTCTGGGGGGCTCTGTGCAGGGCCAGGGGTTGGACTGACAATCCCCGTGGCTCCCTTCTCGCTCAGGAGATTCTGAGTCTCTCCTTGCCATCCCCATCCCAACATCGTCCCCTCATCCCAGCTCGAAGGAATTCATTCTGAAGGCCAGACCTCGCAGCAATGTCCTGCTCCTCTGCAGATGGGCAAAGGGAGGCACAGGGAGAGCAGAACGGTCCTTCTCCCTGAGATAATTCACAAACAGAGGGCAGAGAGCGAGGCCCCAAGAGCTCCATTCTCAACACCCGGTTTGTTCCCCTCAGGATTTCCAGGCCTGTGCCTGGGTGGGAGTCTCCACATGAACAAACTGAGCCCAGGGAAAATCACAACTTAAAGGGAGAAAAATCCTCTAAGCAGGCACTTTGCCTATGGAGATGGGCAGCCCTGCTTCAGGGGGTAAACTACTGTGTGAATTTGCCCTAAAATTTCATTTTCCTTTTAAAACAAAATCCCTGTGCTGGCATTTTAAGCAAGCCCTTTAGTGATTTACAGCACGGAGTGACATTTCAGAAAAAAAGATAATGTGGGTAATGAATTATTTGCTGATCCAAACGAACAATTGGACATACCTACTTTTGGTGGATTTAATCTTCGCCGAGGCGTTAGCTGGCAAGCATGAAATATCACTTTTCGGGGGCATTCTGGTGCATTTATGCAGGGTACAATTACATGAGGCAGCTTTATGACACATTGACTCGGCCGAGTGTGATGCAATGTAATACAACCAAAGTAATACGAGCTTTTAAATGCAACATGATGGCCAAAAAAATCCATCTCGGATCTGATCCTTTTTTCTTTTTTTTTTTTTTCGTTTCAGATGCCAACTGTCATAATTCACAGGCAGCCAAGCCCTGCTGGTTGTTGGAATGCAGCAAGCTCTGTCAAAGCCAGTGGGATGTGCCCTCACCAAGGAGGAAACATCACTCAAAGAGGGGCGAAAACAAGGGGCTGAATTAGTAGCAATAACCAGGGTGCATCCTCTGGGACACAAAGAAAGGAGCTGCAGTTCACAGGGGTTTACAAAGTGCCACGTCCAGAGCTGGCACAAAGGGTGCCACACTTCTGAGCTCTGTTTTAAAGGCCCAAGTTTGCTCCTCTGGCTGCCTTTTGCCTGCACTGAGGAGGGATTTGGGATGTGCTGACTTTTCCCTGATCTATTCCTGCTCAACAAGCTCATGAGAGAAGATTTTACCCCACCCCTCGTTACAAGCAGCACCTGATAACACATTTCAGCGCTTTCCTATCAGCACTGCCCCGGGCCTGAGTGGGGATAGTCAAAGCCAAGGCAGATGCAGGGAGAGGAGATGAATTTGTTCCTTTTTCCTGTCTCCCTGCGTTTGTTTCCCCTCCTGTGAGGTATTTCAGCCCTGCACTCCTGCCCATCAGCGCCGGACAGTAGACAGAAATGTGTCCCTCCCAATTCCCATCCTGATCCTGGGATATTTCCAACCCTCTCCATATCCTTGATAGATAATGGTTTAATAAGCGATCTGTTTTTTATTTAAAGGGTCGGTAGTAAAACCCAGATCACATTTCTCACTTGGTGGGTTAAAAAACCGCTTACGCTCATTTCTGCAATGTAAAACGACACTATATCAAATCAAACATTTCCAGATGTGGCCAGCTTGTGGATGGAAGTGCGAGAGAAGCGAGCACTCACGGACAGGGTTTCCCAGGTTTTTTTAACAGGATTGGAACCCCACCTACTGGCAGAGAGGGTTATTGTGATGGCAAGGCAAGAACTCTCACTGAAAACTACACGCTTGCAGTGAGGTCCTAAATATTTATTGATTTCCATACAGGCTGAGCATCACTCCGGTCAATATGGGTACCTCAGGGCTTTAAACTTCTAAAAATCATATCTTAAGAACGTCCTAAATTCCAGCTGCAGTGACAGACAAGAGGAAAAGCACAAGTATCACTTTAAAGCTGATAAGTGTTGTCAACGCTTACGGTACTTCAGAAAAATTCAGTGTTAGTAAATAATCTTGGTTTTAATTTGGATAATGTGGGTCAAATCAGCTTCACACAGCTCTTGTTTAGTTAATGATCCCAAAAGTCTGTCGTTTTATATTCTAGTTTTATATTCTAGGAAGGCAGAAGGGTGAATTAAGTGATATCCCTCCATGTTATGCCTCTCATGGCAGATGAAAAACTAAGACAGAAATTAGACAGGATGGAAAAATCTCATTCTAAATGCCTACTCCTGCACTGGGCAACTTAAAAAGGAAAAGTTCTTATATTTCACTTAGAATTAACTAAAAAACACCCCATCACTTCCTGTGCTACAACTTTCCATAAAAACAAAAATGAGCAACCCCATTCCTGGAGAGCATTTCTGCAACCTTAGGTCTTGTTAAAACAGCTCAATTAGCAGCCTAAAAATTTACATTTTAACACACTTCAAAGCCAGGTAAGCTGAAAGAAAATAAGAAATTCACAGAAAGCAATTTTCTAGCACAGAAACCAATGTTTTAGCATTCCCAAATGAGACAATTTCCACTTGCAGCCAGAGCAACAGAGCCCATTCCAAAGGCAGAAAGTCTGCACCTCGTGTTGCTCCATGGCTGCTGTTTTATTTGCATCAATCCCGAATGTCCCAGCTTTGGTTTCACCACAAAACAAAGTGTTGCAACGATTTCTCTCTGGAAATCACAAGCAAAGACGGAGGAGAGAGCAAGGAGAGGGTGATACAGAAAAAAAAAAATTTACGCATTTCCAAAGGGACTCACAGAAAAACCACTCTGGCTCTCCAGGGCATAATTAAACTGTTCCACTTTTCGGGGAGGAGCAGAACAGTAAAAAGCTTTCAAGAGTTACAGGAGGGCTTGGAGATGTGCACTTTTATCCTTGGTATGGGATCAAGTGTGTAAAGGAGGAATTCCTGTAAGGTTTACCCCTAAATCCTCATATTAACAGATAGGATCAGAACTGGAATGCAGCAAACAACAACAACAACAAAGAAAATTGAAAACACACAAAGGTGCCCAGTTTTGAGCAAATTATGGAGTGGGACCAGGTCCCTGACAGCTCCTTCTGTTACTGTTATCCCTCCTGTAGAGGGAATCCAGATCTGTCTGCCACTGGAATGGCACAGAAGGAAAAAGTCCTGATGAAAGAAGAGAAATTGGGCTATTTGTGGCAGCTGGAATATGAACCAGGCATGCCCAAATATGAAGAAAAACAAGTCTGTGTCCTGGGACAAAGTGCTGAGGAGGAGGTTTCCACAAATCAGAAAGACTTGGAGAGGTTTTTCTTGCTGAATTGATAACAAAATGATCAATTAAAGCATCAGCTGCCTGAATGGGGCTGAGGTAGAGCCAGCCTTCCCCTCCATGAGAAGGAGGAGGAGATGTTCAAGCTCAGAGGGAAATTTCAGCCCCTGAGAGTCTCTGCTGCATTTGGAGAAAACATTCCCTTTAAAAGTAGCATTTTCAGGGCGCTTGGAACGGGCTGGCAAGCAGGGAATGGTTACACCTGGCCAGAGGGAGGACACAGCAGGTACCATCCGCCACGGGGCCGCTCTACCAACCCTCCTCTGCCCCTCCTGGGAGCCCGAGCAGCTGGACTGAGCTTTACAGAGCTTGTCCTGAATAAAAAAAGGAGCTGGCATCGGCACTGGGTCTGCCTGTCCTGCTATCTCCTGTGATCAAAGAATGGAAACAGCTGCACGTCTCAGCTCCCTGGCAATAAAAGCTGCAGCAGATCTGCTGTGCCCCCAGCCCAGGGAAAGAGCAGAGCGGGAGAGGGAAAAGCCAGCGAACACCCAGGCGGTGTTTAGCCACACTCCACGTCCTCCTAAACTGCAATCTCTTAAGTGCCACTTACTCAATTAATCCAAGCTCTTCTACTTTAAAAGCCAGGCTGTAACGTATTTAAACAGCTCAGAAACCCTACCCAACCAGCCCTGCTCCGTATCTGATCCATCAGCTGCAGCAGTGACTGTGCATTAACTAAGAAAGCCCAAGGTTTGATTAACGCTTCTGCTGCCACTTTGCTGCTGCTGCTGCTCATTCCTGCTGGAATCCTGCTAAGGCTGCAATTTCCCAGCTTTTTTTAGTAGGGTGGATCTCATCTCAGCAGGGACTGTCTTTTGGACCAGCTCCTAGAACATCCTTGCAGCAGCTATAGTAACTATTTTTATAGGCAAGTTTTATTAGGAAAGTATTTTAAATGGCCTTCGAATGCAATTTAGCAGCTGGAAATGAGGCAGTTTGCCAGCATCATGTGAGCAGACAAGCTGTGGAGCACCAACAAGTGCTACCAGAGATCCTCAGTCCTCCCTGGGCTGGGCATGAAGACCCACGAGAGCTCAAGGAGCCCGAAGGTGCCCTTAAATTGCAGATGCCTGAAAGGCTGAGCTCTGCTGTTCCCAGGTCCCTCACTAGACAAGGCCCGACTTTTGGAGGCCTAAAGGACATATTTGGAGCTAAAATAGGTCTGGAAGTGGTGGTTTCATTACCCAGTGGATGTCAGCTGACCATAAATACGTGTAAGGACATCAGCAGCACCACCAGGATTTCTCATGGGCGTGGAAAAGGAGTGTGAGCTCAATGCTTGGTCCTCAACAAACAATCCGGGGTATAAAATGGCCCCAGACACACAGGGCCCAACACATTCACCTTCTGCCTCATGAAGAAGCAGGAAAAGGTCCGGATTTGGAAAACTGCTGAGCAGACACGAAGCCCTGGTGCTGCAGCCAGACTCCTGTGCGTGGCCACGGCAAGGAACCCGATTGGCATCACTGGGAGCAATCAGATGACTGAGAAAGTAAAAACAAAGCTTGGAGGAGCTGGAGACCCAGTTCCAGTCTCAAGCCATACTGGCACAGTCGTGGGGGGAGTTACTGCGGTTTCAACTCATGCAAATTGGAGTGGAAAGTGGCCTTCAGTACGAGCACACGCTGAGGGAAAAGGCAGCTTTGCTTTTAGACATGACTCCAATTGTACAGTCTGAGAGTCAATTAAGCTTTGCTTTCTCGATATCTCCCTCCAAATAAAGGCTCAGCTTGTGTGCTAGGCATTTTTAAAAATAAAATCAAACAAAATCATACATTTGGCAGGTCCTGGGCATTCCTGCTACTAAATTGTTCTGTACTTTATGCAAAATCTCAGTGTATTAAATAAAGAGAAGCGGAGTAGCCCCTTTGACCAGTGTCCAAGTGTTTAGAACTGTTAAATGTGAGTTTCGCCCGTGTTTACATGTGGAATGGAACACAGCCACTCAACCACAAAATGTTCCCAAAGCAAACATCCAAAACCTGGTTGCTGGCAAGGGACACTGACAGACTCGCCTGAAACCAGTCATTCACAGGATGCCAAAACAACAGATTACCACCGGGAAGGACTGAGCCAGGTTATTTTCTTACCTCCAGGGAAGAGGCCATGGCAAGTGACAGGAAACAGCGACTGGCAAAGCAGAGTGCGGGCTCAGGGGGTGAAAGAAGGTTGGTGTTATTCCAGATGTACGGAAGAGTGACCATGGACAGAGGAAAGTCTCCGTGTGCCAGGGGTGTGTGTGAACCTCCTGAAGTGGAGGGTGAGTGTTCTGCTAAGTCAAGGCTGGCTAAGCACCAGAATCACAGAATGGGTTGGGCTGGACGGAACCTTAAAGCTCATCCACCCCCTGCCATGGGCAGCGACACCTTCCAGCAGCCCAGGGTGCTCCAAACCCCATCCAACCTGGCCTTGGGCACTGCCAGGGATCCAGGGGCACCCACAGCTTCTCTGGGCACCCTGTGCCAGGTGTCCTCTCATTCCAATTCCTGGTGAACAGTCCCTCTCCATCTTCCCTGCAGCCCCTTCTGCTCCTGGGAGGTTCAAAGAGGTCTCAACACAACCTCCTCTTCTCCAGGCTGAGCAACCCAAACATTCCCTGCCTGGATAAAGAAATGAAGCAACAGAGGGAAAGGCAGACAGAAAGAAACTCCAGCAGGACGCAGCAGCTCCAGATGTTTGTCAGAGGGAAAGGTGGGACCAGGAGGTGACCTGTGTTCCCACAAACACAGGCCCACGTTTGTGTCTGCCCCTGGATCGTGTCACCGTGGGTCTGTGCTTGTTCAGATAAATGGAAATACACCCTGGAAGCTGGCACACAATGGAAAGAACATAACAACGTGCTGAGATCACCCTCTGGGATGTTGCAAGAAGGGAGAAATCTATGAAATAGGGCAAGAAATTACATCCCTGCGAAGAATGTGAGCAATAGCTCGGGACACAGCTGGGAGGGATCCTTCCAAGGTCCTTCCAGGATCCGTCCAAGGTCCTTCCAGGATCCTTCCAAGGTCCTCCAAGGACTCCTCAAGGAACACAAGTCTTAGGGTGACTTCAGGAGACTCTGCTCTGTGCTGAGAGACCCACCTGCCCCTCTTGTTCCAAACCTTTCCCAGACCTGCACAACACACGTGCCACGGGAGCTCTCTCCTGCCTCCTCAAACAAGGTCGAGGCCGATTTCTGCATCCTCCAAGCGCCGGCCCTGCTCCCACCCCACACGGCTGAGCCCTGCAGCTGGCAGCAGCAGCCCGGGCAGTGCCCTGTGCCACGTCCCACCCCTCACGCTGCCTCTCTCCCCTCCCAGAGCTGGGCCATCGCTAACAAAGCACCAAACACCGGCGAGGTTTCCCTTCCTCCCGCATGTTCACACGTCCCCACAAGCTGAGTGATCCCTGCGCACACCAAATCCGTGTTCTCATCCTGCCTGTGCATTGACACCTTGTTGCCTGAGCCGTGTTGATGGGTTGCAGGTGCCCCTCGCTACGAAACCGGCCAACAGCCCACTCACAAATTTGCTCCACTTGTTAATATTAAAATCATATGGCCAAGGCCTCCCCTAAATTGGTTCAGGCTTGAGGTACTGCTGCTTCACAGTAGGGAGAGTGTTCCAGCAGGCTTTCTGCAGGCCCTGCTATTTATGGTAAACACTCCACTTTGTTGAAATAACATAAAATTTTGAGATAAACCCATTCTAGCCAAGGAAACGTTGAAGTGCCACCGTCTCTGCTTTGCAGCTTTGCAATAACTTGTGTCTGCAGCTGCCTCGTGGGGCTGGGGAAGACCTGAGCACCACATGTTCTCTGATTAGCACTTGGAATCCAAGGGAATTTCATTTTTTTCTGGCTTTACCGGGTTACGAGGTTGTCTGGGCAATGTCAGGCAGGGTTCTGCCTCTGATCTTTGGGACAATGTGAACTCTGTGGGACCAAGACTGCAAAGAGTGGTGGAAATTTTGCAATGTAAACCAGCTTAGGTTCTGAAGATTCACTGCTTGCTGAGCCTGGAATGGTGGAGGGGAATATTTGCTGGCGCCCTTTCATTTATTCAGCAGAGGAGAGAGGGAAACTCTCTTCAAACTGCAATTTTGGCCTGAAGTTTTATATGGATTGGGTAAAGAAAGAGTAATTATTCCATTCTCCAGCATTCATTTACAGGTCCAGTTATGGTCTCTGGGGAGTTCAGCCACCATCAAAATAAAACCAAAGCACCTTAGAAGACCTCAAAGACAACAGATTATCCCAGACACTCCTGATGTGCGTGTACTCCTTTCATACTTGGTTGTCTGGAAAATATTTTAAAATGTGGACCATCAACGGTGTCAAGCGTGATTTGAACCCAGAATTTTTTAGGTATTTCAGGAGATAAGCACCAAGCTGGGCTCCATTACCCCGCAGTGACACAGAGGGCTGGGGTTGTTATAGAAACTGAGTCACTTGCCAGAGATGCAGGCAGGAAACATGGTCACGGCAAGAGCCAGAGCACCCCGCCAGACCTGAGGAATTTGCCTATTTTCTGCCAACTCCTCGCATGGAACAGAAAAACAAAGTAACATGAAACATGGCCCTCGGTGCTGGCACAGGCCTAGAAAGGAGGCCTTGCCAGCCAAGGCTGTTTCCTTCCTCTGAAACGGTGACCACCCTATTTTTTCACCATTAAAATATGTGCCTTTGTTGCACAGACTGATTTGCAGGTTTGTGGCCATCCCAATTATGCTCAGAGAAGCAAATAAAAATGATGGAATTATCCCTGTTCTCCGGCTATAATTCCAATGAGCAAAGGTCTAGGGAAATAACCTGTAGAACATAGCTCAGCTGGCCCCAGAACATCATTTATGACGTGCCATGGCTACTGTAAATCCAACTGGAGCCGTGCTCTGGTTGTGAGTGTCAGTGAAAGGCATCTGAAATCCGTGAGATTTTCCTGGAAATCCTATTTACATGTCAAAAATGAACAAAAAAAAAAAAGAATAAAAAAAAGAAGTGTGTGTGATTCTGCAACTAATAGGTACTTTAAAAAGAGAAGTTTACATGGCATCTTTATCTGCTTATTAAATTTCCTTGGAATGTGTTCCAAAGAATGAGTGACACTGACTGCTCCAGGATATCCCGTTAATCCCTTGCAGAGGAACCCGTGGCTTCCCTCCATGAGCACATTCTTCAAAGCTTTGTCTGAGATTCCTTCCACCTACATTTTAGATATTCAAGTTAGGAACAGACACATTTAAAAGTCGTGAATTTACTCTTTGCTGGCAGCAGAGCTGGGGATCTCATTTGGGATGAGTGCAGCCCCGGATTCAGCGAGTTGTTTGAACTCCAAATGCCAGGCAGGAAAGCAAAGGCAGTATTTGAGGAGCAGAATCATTATCAGAACAAATCAGCTCAGTGCTGAGCTGCTAATAACGTCGTAAAACAAATGTGAGCATCTTCCAGGGGGATTTTCCCAGAATAATGGCATGCTTTGGCCTTGCCCTGCTCATGAAGGCCACCCCAGAAGTTGATGGTTTACGGTAGTTGAAGTGGGATTAGCCCTCATGAAAGACTCAGGAATACTTCTTCTCAGTGAAAGTTTACAATAATATTTTAAAGACTCTCAACCAACACCCACACTTAAGCTTTGAAAACAGATAATGCATTTTTAATGGGATTGCACATCTGACAAGGAATTTGACTAATTCCTCTGATAGCAGACAGCTTCCTCCCCATAATTCATCTCAAAAGGATCAAAAATCAAAACACTCCCTGCCATCTTTGGAATGGCCCCCTCCGCCCCGGCCGCCTGGAAAGGATCAGATCAACTCCAGCAATCCAATGGCAGGAGAATGGAGCCACAGATACCTGACCTCCCTTTGGTCTGTCCTACCAAAATAAGGGCTGGGGTCGAGCAGGGAAAAGGGGAAAAGCCTGCAGGACAAGGGGATGCTGGGCTGCTGACACTGAGCCCATTGTTCCCGTTTGGCCACCAGTGATGGTGCAGCTTCCAAGACCTTCAGAGCTGCTTGACTCGCACCACAGCTTTGTCTGGGGAACTACCAGGGGTGAAGCACTGGGAGGTGGCTGAATTTGAGGCGTTTCAGAAGGAAAAGCACGAGAACTTTCTCCAGTTTTTTAATGATTTGCCCAAATGAGTGTTTCCTGCTCATACCTGCGTGGTTTGCCCTTCTCCAGAGGAGGGGATCAGCCAGTGCTGGCCACAATCACATGGCCGTGCCTTTAACACCACTCACAGCGTAATCCCTTGTAGATTCTCCACAGCACAAACCCCAGCCAGGTCTGTCAAGGCATTTTTAGCATTTGTTCTGATAAAAAAAAAAAAAAAAAGACCCAAGAAAAAAAACCCCGAGGTATTAGGGTGCACTAATCTTTAGAAAGGTTAATTTATTCATAGGGATTTTGACAGAGATGTATGGCTAGGCTGGAGTCCCAGGCACTTCTTCCCAAGGGGAACTGCCTGTGCAGAGCCTGACAGAAGGCGAGAGAGGCTTCAGAACAGCCCCAGACCACATCAGCCAGCGGCTCCCGAGCGTTCTGAGCGCTGCTCCCGCTGCGAGCAGCCCCTGCTGCTCCCCCTGCCCCCACCAAACCTCAGCTGCCTGTTGATGCAGCACCTGGAGACCACGGCCGTGGGAGCTCCAGGCAGCAAAAGCACCTCCATCCCTCCCAAAAAAATCACAGAGAACGATCCTCTTTCCCCTTTTGCAGCAGGTGAAAAGGGCGGTGTGAGCTGTGCCAGCACACGGGGCTGCCTTGGAATAAAAGGGCTCTTCTTTCAGACATCTCAGCCCAGGCTCTGTTTGATTCTCCACAGTAATGGTTTGGATTTCCAGACAACATCTTGGATGCTTGTCCTCAGATTGATGTTAGCAAGACTAAATGAAATACAGTTTTCTGGATTTTTGGGGATCTCTGCTCCCAAAACACCAGAATATAAATCAGTGGATGGTCCAACAGGAGACATCTGCTAAAATGAACTGTATCCTTGAAATAAACACATTAGAAAGGCAGGGGGCATCACTCTAAGGTATCTGATCATGTGCCATTTTTTTCCACTGGGAACAGAGTCTGCTCCATAAAAAATCTCTTACAGATTAGAATCTCTTTACTATTCTAAATTTAGGCAGAGAGGATGTGGCAGAAACCAGCCAAACCTTGTCTCTGTAGAGGCCTCAGGGACCTGCCAGGACACTGCAGGAAGCCAGCCTGATAACTGATTTGGCTGCTTCTTTTTAATTTGCTTGGAGTCTATGCAATTAAAACTCAAGTTTCCATGGGCTGCAGAAGGACAGAGCCAATTTGTGGCTGCCCTCCCCTTTCTGCTGCAATTCTTCAATGTCAGGAACACCTGAGCTGACTCTTTCAGGCTCTAGACTCACAAAGCAACTTAATCCTGCTGGTAGGTGGGAAGAGGAACCACATCCCAGGCTGTCCTGGTGAGGATGCAGCCAGCAGAGCCAGGAGAATGAGCTTTTCCCTCTTTTCCCACTGGGCTTGGAGCACTGTGTCCAGTTTGGGGCAAAACTTTTGCACCAAAGGACTGCGGGACCAAAGGGCAGAGGCTGGAGTGTGGCTGGACAGAGGTGACTCTTTTTGGCACACAGAGAAGGCAGAGAGGAGACCTCAGCACTGGTTCTGAGCAGAGGATGCAGAGATGGGACCAGGCTGTCCTTGGAGGAGAGGGGCAATAGTGGGGGGCACTGGACACCAGCTGGAAGGTGGAATTTCCAAATACACACCAGGACAGCAATCAAATACCAGAACAGGCTGCCCAGAGTGGTTCTGCAGGCTCTGCCCTTGGGGGTGTTCAAGCCACAACCCCGGGCAATCCAACCTAAGGGGAGCTGCTTGACCAGGAGGTTGGAACAGAGGATCTCCAGGGCTCCATTCCAACCAGGGCTCTGGAATTCTATGATTTCTTTCAGTGGCTGTCCTGACACGCTGGACACATGAAATGCCTCCTCACACAGAGCCCAGCACTGCTGGGAGCTCTGCATATTTGAACTGTGCTGCAGCAAAGCAACCTCTTCTTCCCACAAAAAAAGAGAAAGTTTTTTGCCTGAGCTGCCTGTGCAGAGCCCTTGTCCGGACCAGGATCTCAAACCAGCAGAGCACAAACCACCTCTGAGTGAAGAGCTCACCCCGGAGCTCCCACCTCCCTCCTCTCACACAGTTTTTCCATCAGTTCCTTATTTTCACTCCAAATAGTTCCCAACATCTCCCCCAGCCCCAGAATTAGAAATGGCTCATCTGCAGCTCACCTGGTTCGGTTTCCACCTGCATTTCTGGCACTGCAAAGGACAAGGGACCAGCTCAGCTCGCCTGAGCCAAAAGCAATAATGCTCTGCTGACCAGAGCTAGTTAACTGCTAGTTTAGATTATTAACCTCTTGCACTTAATGAGAGTCCTGAGGCTGCTTAAGCCACAAGACTGTATTTCCCCTAACCACAAACATGGAATCCTCATTAATATGAATCCAAGACACTTTCCCAGGAAGAAATAATTTGTAGAATGTAGAATCTACCCAGAAGCAAATGATGCTGGATTTAGAAGTATGTTTGAAACTTCTGCAGTTCAGTTTAATTTGTCCCCAAGGATAAGGAGGAAGGTCTGGATCACAAAATGGATTTTTATTTTTAATTGCCAGGTGTCACCAGACCTTAGCAAGAAAGATTTCTGATGTTTTCCCCCAACACCCCCAAATACTTGTAATTATTTTCTGGGGAATTTTACTTGAAAAACGATCCATTTCTGACTGAATTTAAGCCTGTGTTATGCAAACAGTAAACCAGCTTGTTTGAAAGTAATCTGTACCCAAGGGCTAGCAGAGGAATAAAAATAAATAAAGTATGAGAGGTTTTACAAAACCACAGACACCACCAGGTTTTCCAGGTCTAAGGGAAGAAAATCTCGTTCTGCAGACTCCCTTTTACATCTTGGAACGTGGGAGTTTTTAAGATGCGTTACAATCGATCCCGGGGTCGAGTTCGCAGCCATCAGCACCTGCCCCCTCTGGAGCGGAACGTGGCCGTGTCCAGCAGCAAAGCAGCGAGGACAGGGAGCCAAATTTATGGCATTCATTTGGAACTGCAGCAGGGCAGGGCTGGGCAGCGCGGGGCCGCTCGCTGTCCCCCGGGTGTGGATGTCACCAGTGCCCAGCGCAGCGCCGAGGCTCCGGGAGCTCCTTCATGGCCATGAGTGGCCAAAGCTCCTCTGCTCCCCTGGGTGCCTGTAGCAGCGTGTTTTATGATCTGTGCCGTATGTTAATTTGGGGTTCAGGCCATGTACCCCCATTGTTATACAAAATTTGGCTGTACCCCTTCATCCCCCCCACAGCCACGCATCCATTCCCGACTCCGCACCGCCAGGGACGTGTCTGTCAGCCCAGGGCTCCATCCCTGCTGCTGGAGAGCCCCTGAAGGGCCTCGAGTGATGGCTGTAGCCAGAGGGGTCCCCCTCCTTTTTAGGGAGATTGGCCCCCTAGGTGTCCCTCACCCCTCGGGCCACTCCCTGCTTTCCCCTGGCTGGTGAATCCCTCATCTCCCTCCCTTCCTCCCACCTGAGCATAAAAGTTCCTGTCCTTCCTTTGTTCTGGGCTCTGCCAAGGAAAGACCCTGAGGTGAAGAGGTCCCGTCAGGGTCCCCAATAAACTCGTGTGCCACCCCCTGTGCAGAGCGCTCCTTCTCTCTTGCCTTTGTCACCTTATCCCTGGGGCCGGTGCCGTGAGTTGGGTGCTGAGGAACCGCCAGGACCAGCGGGTCTGCGTGGCACGGAGCTGTACCTGCTGCTGCCCGTGCCCGGGTTGGCTGGGCTGGCACAGCGGGCACTCCGAGAGGCACCAGCGACAGATGCCCGAAGTGGCTCGGTGCGAACACAGCTCTGGTGCTGTCAGGACCATCAGCCCCGTCCTCCCGAGCTCCTGCAGCGGCTCCTGAGCCAAACCCGGGCGCAGAGCAGGACCTGGGCAGGGCCGAGGAGCGGCACGGCCCTGCCAGGTGCTTTCATCTCCGCAGGTGTTCTGGCGTGCCCCAGCTTTGAAGGGCCAAGCCAGCCCTTCCCCGGGTGGGATTAAGCTGTAACAGGACCAGGGGGTCGCTTTCCCCATTGTTCTGCCCATTGTCTGAAATCCAAGCTGCTCCTGGAACCTCCAAGGGCGGCGGTGCCGGGTGAAACCTGAGCATCGAAGGAAGGTGGGGGAATTTCTCTGGATCAAGGCTGGATCTTTAACCTGCACCGCCAGGAGGGGAAACTGTGATCGGGGAACAGATCCTCCCGATGGAATCAGCGGCACAACTGCCGTGGAATCCGGTGGAATCCACATCCCGGAAAGCATCAGCGTGTAACGCATTATCCCCTGGTGTCTGAGCTACTGTGCTGGCAAAAGCTTCTCCTAATGACAATCACATCCCCCCAGCCCCTCACGCACACTGGTTTGCATTACAGAAAACATGGAACAACAGAAAACCAATTTCTCCAGGCTGCAACTGGGTTTGGATTTATTCCAAGCTGTCACTATCTCACCATCTCCTTCCAGGAGTTCCCGCTCACTCCTCCCGTATCAGTCGAGTTTTATGCTGGTATCTTGTTTTAATCTTTTCTGTCACGTGGATGCAAGTGCGGCAGCAGGAGCAGATGGGGCTCAGTTTTGTGTCTCACAAGGCTGGGCCACAATGCAGTTAAAGAGTTCTCTCAGGTATGTTTGGCGCCCATACCATGCACAGTGCTTTTCATCAGATCTGATTTGCATGAAATTAGAAGGATCAGTGGGGCAATTCTTCCTCTCTCTAATTTAACATAATTTTTTTCAGATTTAGTAGCAAAGAGGTGCCTGTCAGATATACAACATTCACTTATTTTCCTGTAAGAAATGGCTTTTGGATAAAACACAGACATTTTAATTCACAAAATAATCATTTCATTATTGCTTGGGATGGGAATGTGTTGAATTCCCCAAAATGTAGGAACACCAAATTTCTGCCAGCTCTACCCCACGGGGTTTGTTCTTATGGGTAGGTCTGACCTGAGCCAAGGAAGGGCTGCTGCCATCCCTGATGTACAGCCCCTTCTGTGCATATAAATAAAGATTATTCCAATGCTATTCCATAAACTGTGGATAAGGAGAATTCATGAAGTTCATGTCAAACCACACATGGTGCAGCAGAGAACTTCAACGGGAGCCCACCACACAACAGCAAGCAATAATGGACTCCGCAGGTTTCATTCCTGGTGGTCATCCCCAGCTCAAGTGACAAATAAATTCCTCAGGCTTCCACCTCTTCCTGAAATCCAAGAGCTTTCAGGGATCAGCAGGGATCAGGACAAGCCATCGGGCGCTGCCCAGGCATCCCAGCAATCTCAGCTTTCCCTCCCTCCTGGGGACACCAAGTGGTGTCACCCCGGCAGTGCCCTCCCTCACCCTCTGAAATGTCATTTTAATGTGAGCTCACCTCCCAGAGTGGAATTCTGTCAGACTTCCCCTTGTTTATTGCACGGTAAAAGCGACTTCCCAGCATCATTTAAAATCAGCAGTTTTCACCAGCAAGGTGTAAAATCCCTTTAGTGCCATTCAGAATCTACAGGACCTTAACATGCCAATAATCACAATAATCACAACCCCTTTTCTGCCTGTTCAGATATCACCGGGCCCAAAACCTGATTTTTTTTACGGCATCGTTCCGTCATTTTAACCTTCTCTTGCCGATGTATCTGATCAGTTACATCAGGGAAAAAACTGTCTTTATTTTCTCATAAACAAACCCCTTTTATAAGCATGAAAAAGCCATTTCCTCCACAGGTTCCTCTACCTGGGCACAGTGTTCATGTGCTCATGGAATGTCCTGAGCTGGAGGGACCCACCTGGATGATCAAAGCCCAACTCCTGGTGCTGCACAGACACCCCAAAATCCCACCCTGTGTCTGAGGGCATTGTCCAAACACTCCTGGAGCTGCTGCTACTCCCAGCACTTAACAAATCCCACGGAACATCCCATGGCCTGACACAGCGACACAGACCCTCACCCACAGCTCTGATACCTCCTTCTGACCTTTTTTCTTCTCTGAATAATACAGGAAATAATTTTGGAAGCTCATTTTGCCACGTGTGGCCAAATAACAACTCTGATACCTCTATGATTTTCACCAAGATTCCCCCCCCCCACATTTTTTTTTTTTTTTTT